>CM034148.1:346706165-346840208 GCA_019776745.2 Taxus chinensis
AAAATTGTCTTCCTTGGGTAAGAGGAAGCCTATTAGAACAATTGTCCCTCAAGGATGGCATCCAGATTTGAATCCGGAACGAGTTCAAGCCATCCAACAATTCCTCTCCCTACTAGACAAAGGGCCGGCATTCCTTTTTCGGTAAATCAATTTTCTAAGAAGATCCATCCAGATTTTTGGCTGAATTAATGCTTTGAATAGTTCTCAGAATATAAAGTAAGCACAGTTGGTTTGGATATCTTCTGAGGAAAGGAAACCTTTTGAGGGTAGCAAGAAACTATTGCTAACAACTCCAGTTTTTGGCCCCCCTGATTTCAGCAAGGATTTCATTATCTACTGCTCCGCTACAGACGGTACCTGGCGGCTGTCTTAACCCAGAGTCCTGATACAACAGAGCTGACCAATTGCCTTCATGAGCTATATTCCCTGAAGAACCATGAGGGCTAAAGTACACCATGATGGAGGAAGCATGCTTTGCAGTAGTTCAAAGCTTTCAAGCATTCCGTTCTAAATATCCTCACCTCTCCCTCTACGGTTCTGTCCCAATACGACTGTAAGTCAATTCTCACGCAACAAAAATTGATCCAGAGGGGAACTGGGTGGCTAACAGTCCAGGATATGACCTTGATATCAACCACCAATCTGGTTCGGGGAAAAGGTCTTGCGAGCTCATTTTCTGAAGGAACCAACACGATTTACAGAGAAGAAAGCTGGACCTTCACTGTTCTGTTTCGGAAGGTCATTGAATGAATGTACGCTGACATCCTCATTTTCTTCCTCACCTAACGTGGAATGCCCCTTCTTTAACTGCAAAGAAAAGAGTACGGTTAATTGAGATCAGCACAATATGTATGTGGGAAATGCCTTGGTTTAAGCGTGGTTTGGAGAAGAAGATGACTGAATGTGAGACAAAGAACCACAGAGAAAATTGCTCTCAAGCTTTTCATGATCAAGGCATGTGAGGGCAACTCTTCATCAACAGTCACAGCTCATAAGATACTCCGGGAGGTATTACTGGCCGTCTTGTGTTCAAAGATGCATCCAAGTGGTGGATAAAGTGAGGCCTTCAGACTTTTGAAGACCTAAAATTGGCTTCCTTGCCTCTCAAACCAGTTGTTGATTGAAGAACCTTTCCAACTAGGGGTCTATACTTCATACTTGCACTCAACCCCCTGTTTCCAATTCCAGCGCTGGACATCCCCATGTCTAACTTCTACGACTACTTTTTTCACCAAATGGGTGGAAAGCTCTTCCAGTCAAGAGCACCAACTTCTGAAGTAGTGTGCAACTTCATTAAGAAACTCTTGGTTAGGTATGGGTTGCCTAACAGGATTGTAACAATAAGGCCTCAAACTTCTCCTCAACTGAGATAATGGATTTCTGCTACGGGTATGGCATCTCTCTGGCTCATTCTTCAGATTATTATCCCCATGGAATGGACAAGCAAATTTTACCAACAAGAATCTTGTGACTAATCATATACAGTTGGTCAATGGAAATCTCAGAGAAATGGCATAATACACTTTACGATGCCTTGGGAAGACAGGATTACACCAAAGACCATTGGAATGTCCCCATTTCAAGTAGTGTAATGGCGTAGAGGCCAATTGCCAGTGACATGGAACGGCCAGAGCCTTGCAACTGATGAAGGCATTGAAGACCTAGTGTTCAATGATGCTGCTCGGCAAAAAGATCATGTCCTCAAACAACGAACGAGGATTAGATTGGAGGTTGCTGACAAGAATATCATGCCACCACAGAAGGTGGGAAGGTTCTGTTCACATAAGAAAGCTGGTCTAGAGAGTTTCCAGTTGGTGATACTGTGCTGTTATGGACAAAAGAACATAACCTCGTGCAAGCCATGGAAAATTTGATTCTCTGTGGCTTGGACCCTCAAGATAAACACTTTGCGTAAGGACTCTTCTATCTTGATTCCATGGATGGTTCCCCCCTCCCACTTCCTTATAGTGGGTAGTATTTGAAGTTGTTCAGATCCTAGGTGACTAGGGAGTCCCTTTGTATATATAAGGTGCGCGAGGCTGCCATGTGGACCTGGTACAGATAGACTCATTCAAATATTATGCCCGCGACCCTAATATTCAAATGGGCACATCTTTCAATCCAATTCTTGGAATTCAAAAAATTTGGTACCATTGGAAAGATCGCAACCTCCTCCACACCATGGAAACATTAAATATTATGTTTGACAAGTTTTTATGGGTGAAAATATAAAAAAAATTCTTCCACTCCATTAGTGCGGATCTGAATACTTTCACTTACCTTAGTGGTTATGGATTTTTAGTCAAGCAGTCTTCTCTAACAATGACAACAAGCATGGGGACCAAAATCTAACTCAATATTAACATAGGCAATTGCAGGAGCTCTAATGGTTATATTTGAATTTATAATATGATTTTCCCACCTCCTTCTTCTTCCCTCGCGAGGGTTTATCTAGAAAAGTGAACTTTTCATTGTCACGGGTTGGATCGTGAGACGCCGAAAGTCATATAGATTCAAAGTAATCATCCAAAAAATTTCCCTTTTCTTCTTTCTTTGCCTAACTTAAGAATCATCCATCTTTTAGAAGATGAAACTTTGGGTGTCTTATTTATAATTATTTCTAGAACTTTGTGTCTTGGAACTATATTGGTTATGAAAATGAAATGATTCTATTGTAACTCCCATGTTCAATACGTGTAAGGTATACTTTCCATCATACGACCTTAAGTATTGTTGTGTTCTTCCTTCCGCATTCTCCTTTTTCTTCCCTTCATTTAGTATTGATGACCTTTCGGCCTAAAAAATTTCAAAGTATCAACTCCACGCTTTGAAGTTGTACATTGTATATAAGTTTTTTTTCTTTTTTTCATAAGGGACCTCGTCCCATTAGAGGAAGACTTGAATGTCCTTTGACCGTGGTTTCCAATTCCAATTCACAAATCTGAAACCCACAGTTTTTGTAGACTCTACTGGGGAGTTTTTTTTTAAACGTTCCCTTTCTAAAGAACAACTTCAAGATTCTTTTTGTCTGGCAAATCTACGGTATAAAATACACTGAGAAGAGAGTCTTGGGTTAAAGATTCTCCATTTCAAATTCTGGAGCATCGAAACTTCTCTCTCCCAACAAGAGGAATGAGGAAATTTTCTAGAACAGCACGCCTCTTTTCAAAGACGAGAGTCCAAATAACAGTCTTAAGGAATCACCTCATTCCTACTCTTCGCACTTTGATACTTGCTAGTGTCTCACTTCCCCTCAACGTTTCTTCTTCCAAAGATGGCAGCCCCTCTCCTTGGGACAATGGCTTGGAACCTCTTACCTCTTCCTCGACCATTTAATGACTACCCAAGAGTAGTAGGAATGTTTTTCTAAATTTGAGGTGATGGGAAGGTACACCCAGATCAACACATTGCTGCCTTCAACTTCATGTGGGATTAATTGGGATTAGAGTATGAATATGTTTATGTCACTCTTGTCGAGACACCGACTACCATAGACATGCTTCTAATTGGTTATCTCACCTCCTTGCTGGGTCAATTATTGATTGGGCCCCCCACAACAATAACTTTTTGAACATCGTTTTCAAACCAACTAAATAGGTTCATGCTCTTTAGCTCAAATCTCTCATTCAAAAAGAACCATTCCCGAGCCCATAGAGAATTTGTGTTCAATTTTCAACAAGCTCATTCATAAATCCATAGAATCACTCTCCATTGGATCAATCCAAAAATTTCTTGTTCCTACATGCTCAGTTACCTAAAGTAAGCTATCACTAAGGAGATCTAATCTTGTAACTCGAGATTGTGTGCAGTGTTTGAACATCAGTGTTGGAGATGATTAATCATGTCTGGTAATTGAAAGAGAACATTCCAAGTCTAAGCAAGTTGTTCTTCTTCTCCCTAGATCTAACTAGATCAGTTAATTACAGAAGCGGTCAAGGACCTCATAGCTATCAGAAACATAGCGATAGCATGCTCCTTTCTCAAGACTCCAAGGAGAACTTTTAGCCCTGAACCATTTACCTCCTTCTCATACAGGACTGGTGGCTATGAAGCCGCCCATCAAGGTTCTCATTCAACGTGACTTGTGAAGATGAAAGAACCTGATGAAGAGGAGCTTTAATTAACTTTTTGAAGACTAAAGGAGAGGATAATGAAGACGTGTAGGATCTTGGTGGATCTCAAGTTCATTTCCTACCACTGAAGGTATGGATATGAGATGAATATGTATTCAAAGAGTGGCTGAATGCTATGATTCCTATGTTGTTGTGACTCAGGAGAAAACAACCGAAAAAGAAAGTGTGTACCTGCCAAGAAGTCCATGGAGAATTCTACAACTATTCCAGTGATTTCCAAAAAAAAAAAGGGGGGGCTGTTTTTTTTTTCCCCCCTTTTTATTCCCACTGCGTCCACACAAAAGGTGAGTAATCAATAATCCTCCTTCTTCTCTTTCTATTTCCCAAACTCCTTTCCTTCTAATCCTAAGCTGATAAATCCACAAAGTCTCTCAGTTCACTAAGATATTATGCCCTATCCACCTATGGATCTTTTTGATATCATTATCACCTTAAAAAAGACCAAAATCCAAATTGTTAGGCAGAATTTTACCAAACCCATCCAAAAGATTTGCTAAAATGTAGACTTTGTCCAATTCCAAAATCCAACCCTCATCCAATACTTCTAAGGGACTTTTTCCCACTCCCTCTTCCTCACCTCAACCAATCTTTGTGGTGAAGTTTCTTCCCCTAAGAAAAGTGAACCATGCTATGTGACCGTCTACTCTCCTCATAAGCTGCCATAAACTCAGTAATTGGTGTCATAGAATCCGGAGCATTTAACAAATGTAAGCTCCTTGCATAAGTGCTCATCGCCTGGGTCTTCCTTACCCTCTAACACATGCTTTGGTTCTTATTATTCCATGGACAGTAAGAAATTTCCTTTGGTTGGGAGAATAAGGATGCACAGGTAGCCCTTTTGCTACTTTTTTTAGAGAAGGGTCATTCCCACCACCATTTTGGTAGCTATATTCCCCCTCCTTCATATGGGATGTTGCTCATTGTAAAGGGTTGGATCTTGAGACTCTCTAAAGGTCATAGATTCAAAGTAATCAATACAAAAAAATTTCCCTTTTCTTCTTTCTTTGCCTGAAACTTAAGAATCATCCATCTTTTATAATATGAAACTTTGTGTTCTTATTTATATGATTTCTAGAACTTTGTGTCTATGGAACTATATTGGTTATGAAAGTAAATGATTCTATTCTGTAACTCCCTGGTTCAATACGTGTAAGGTTATACTTTTCCATCTATACTACCTTAAAGTATTGTTGTGTTCTTCCTTCCGCATCTCCTTTTTCTTCCTTCATTTAGTATTGATGACCTTTAGGCCTAAAAAATTTCAAAGTATCAAGACTCCACGCTTTGAAAGTTGTACATTTGTATATAAGTTTTTTTTCTTTTTTTCAATAAGGGAACCTCTCCCATTAAAGAGGAAGGACTTGATGTCCTTTGACTGTGGTTTCATTCCAAGTACAAATCTGAAACCCAACAATTTTTTGTGACTCTACTGGGGACTTTTTTTTTAAACGTATCCCTTTCTAAAAGAACAACTTCAAGATCTTTTTGATCTGGCAAATCTACGGTATACACGTGAGAAGAGAGATCTTGGGGTAAAAGATTCTCATTTTCAAATTCTGGAGCATCGAAACTTCTCTCTCCCAACAAGAAGGAATGGAGGAAATTGTTCTAGAAGCACACCTCTTGTCAAAGACAGAGATTCAAAGAATAACATTCCTTAAGAACAACTCAGTCCTACTCTTCGCACTTTGATACTTGCTAGTGTCTCAGTTCCCCTTCAACCTTTTCTTCCAAAGATGGCAGCCCCTCTACCTTGGGGACAATGGATTGGACCTCTTACTCTTCCTCGACCATTATATGAGCTACCCAAGAGTAGTAGGAAAGGTTTTCCTAAATTTTGAGGTGATGGGAAGGTACACCCAGATGAACACATTGCAGCCTTCAACATTGCATGTGGGATTATTGGGATTGAGTATGAAGATGTTTATGTCAAACTCTTTGTAGAGACACCACTACAAGATAATGCTTCTAATTGGTTATATCATCTCCTTGCTGGGTCAATTATTGATTGGGCCACCCTAATAACTTAGTTTGAACATCGTTTCAAACCAACTAAATATGTGCATGCTCTATTAGCTCAAATCTCTCATATCAAGAAAGAACCATTCGAGCCCATGAGAGAATTTGTGTTCAATTTCAACAAGCTCATTCATAAAATCCCATAGAACACTCATCCAGTGGATCAAATCCAAAATTTCTTCTTCCTAAATGCTCAGTTACCTAAAGTAAGCTATGCACTAAGGAGAGCTAATCTTGTAACTCTAGATGTTGATCAGTGTTTGACTATCAGTGTTGAAGATGATTTAATCATGTCTGGTAATTGAAAAGAGAACATTCCAAGTCTAAAGCATTTGTTTCTTCCTCCTCTCCTAGATCTAACTTAGATCAGTTAATACAGAAGCTTGTCAAGGACCTCATAGCTATCAAGAAACAATTAGCTTAGCATGCTCCTTACCAAGACATTCCAAGGAAGAACTTTTAGCCCATGAACCATTTACCTCCTTCTCATACTAGATTGGCTATTGAAGGCTCGCCCATCAAGGTTCCATTCAACGTGACTTGTGAAGTTGAAGAACCTGATGAAGAGGAGCTTAATGAACTTTTTGAAGAACCAAAGGAAGAGGATGATGAAGAACTGGAGGAGCTTGGTGGATCTCAAGTTCATTTCCTTACCACTGAAGGTATGGATGATGAAGATGAATATGATGAAAGAGTGGCTGATATGAATAGTGATTCGTATGTTGTTGTGACTCAGGAGAAAACAAACAGAAAAGAGAAAGTGGTGTAGCCTGCCAAGAAGTCCATGGAGATTCCTACAACTATTCCAGTGATTTCCAAAAGAGGGGCTCTTATTCCCACTGCTTCCACACAAAAGGTGAGTAATAATAATCCTCCTTCTTCTACTTCTATTTCCCAAACTCCTTTTCCTTCTAATCCTAAAGCTGATAAATCCAAAGTCTCTCAAGTTCCTAATAGTGATGCCCTATCCACCTATGGATATTTTGATATCATTGATCACCTTAAAAAGACCAAAATCCAAATTTTAGAGGCAGAATTTTACCAAACCCATCCAAAAGATTTTGCTAAAATGGTAGACTTTGTCAATTCCAAATCCAAAACCTCATCCAATACTTCTAAGGGACTTTTTCCCACTCCCTCTTCCTCACCTCAACCAATCTTTGTGGTTGAATTTTCTTCCCCTAATGAAAAAGTTGAACCATTCTATGTGACTCTCCTCATAGCTGGCCATAAACTCAGTAATTGTGTCATAGAATCAGGAGCATTAAAAAATGTAATCCTTGCATAGGTAGCTCATGCCTTGGGTCTGACCCTAACACATGCCTTTGGTTCTTATTATTCCATGGAAAGTAAGAAATTTCCTTTGGTTGGGAGAATTAAGGATGCACAGGTAGCCTTTGCTACTTTTTTAGAGAAAAGGGTCCTAGCCACCATTTTGGTAGCTAATATTCCTCCTTCATATGGGATGTTGCTGAGTAGAAATTTTTGTAAGGAGGTAGGAGGGGAAATTCAAATGGACTGGTCGCATGCTTTGATCCCTGTCAATGGAAAAATGAAGAAGTTTCTACCTGAGAAATAGACTGAGTACATTGTGCAAAAGAATGATGATCCAAAAGTGCAAATACTCTATGCAGATATAGGACATGGGAACTATATGATCATGTTAGAAGATGAGGTAAAACTTCCTAAGGAGGTGATTCATGATCCTAATGGCATTTGGAATCTGGAATTTGATGGAAGCTACTCTTCAGCTAGTTCTTGGCTGGTGTGGTAATAACCTCACCAGAGGGGAAGATTCATCAATTTTCTTTCAAGCTTCATTTTGAAAATACAAATAATACAGCTGAATACAAATCTCTCATACTTGGATTGAATATGGATAAGGAAATGGGAGTAAATAATCTTTTTTCTCATGGTGATGCAGAGCTAATCGTGAAGCAAGTCATGGATCTTTACCAAGTCAAGAATAGGAGATTCAAACATTATAGAAATCTTGTTTGGGATTCCATTGAATTTCTTGATGCTTTCTCCATTCAAGTCGTGACAAGAGAAAATAACACTAGAGCTAATTATCTAGGTGTCTTTGGATCTTTGATGATTCCTCACCCATATTTCTCTTAGGGGAAATTTACCATTGAGATGATTCATAGGCCCAGTGTACGAAATAGCACAAATAACTGGCAGGTTTTCAATGATGATCAACACTTACTCTCATTCTTGGAGCTTAAGGATAACTTTGATTAGTTGTATTTTGAAGGAAGCGACACTTTTCCTAGAGAGTATGTATCCTCTAATGAAGGAGATATCGAAGAAGAGATGGACCAAGATGACTACATAAAATTGAAAGGTAATAAGATCCCTAAAGGGCGGGTGAGTTTAGAAGACCAATTTGATAAGCATGATAGGTACATTAAATATAAAACTTCCCAAGGAGCTTGGCAGTTTGCTGAATGTGAAAAGGTTAATATTGGGAGTCTTGATGAACCCAAGATGGTCAACATTAGAAAATGTTGCACTCAAGAGGAGAAGAAGAAATCAGTAAATATGCTAAAGAGGTATGTTGATGTTCTTGCTTATTCATATGATGATCTCAAGGATTTTCAACCAAAGGAGATGCAACAGTTTATCCCTCTAAAACCTGGGATCAAACCTTTCAAGTAGAAGCAAAGGAAATACAATCCTAAAATTGTTGACACCATTTTCCAAGAGATCCAGAAGGTTGAAGGAAAGGATCATCTTCCCTATACATCATTAAACGTGGATTGCCAACATTATACCTGTCAGGAAGAAGAATGGTGAGATTCAGATCTGTGTTGATTTTAGGAATTTGAATCAGGCCTCTTTGAAAGACAATTATCCTCTCCCCATGATGGATCAAGTATTGCAAACTATCACAGGATCAGAGATTCTATCTATGTTGGATATATTATCAAGGTATAATCAAGTACAATTTAATACTGCAGATCATCATAAGACTACCTTTACTACTCCTTGGGGCACCTTTTCCTACAAGAGGATTCCTTTCGGTATTATCAACGCTGGTGCCACTTTTTCAAAGGGAAATGGACATGGCTTTTGGCATCCTAAAGGGAAAATGCATTGTTGTATACCTTGATGATTTGACTATTTTTTCCAAGACTAGGGAAGATCCCTTTCAGTACCTTTTAGTAGTCCTCCAAAAGTTAAGAGAACATGGAGTCTCTTTAAATCCCAAAAAAATTGTCTTTTGTGTCACTAAAGGTAAATTGTTGGGGCACATTATTTCCAAGGAAGGAATCAAAATAGATCCAGAGAGGGTTCAAGCAATCCAATAGATTCCTCTCCCCACAAGTAAAAAGGGTGTTTACTCCTTCTTTGGTAAGATCAACTTCTTGAGAATATTCATTCCCAATTTTGCAGAGTTGACTATGAACATTTCTCAAATGATGAAAGGAAAGAAAATGTTTGGTTGGTCTTCTGAAGGGAAGGAATCATTTTAAGGCATCATATTGCAAAGACTCCCATCTTGGCATGACCTGATTTCAATAAGGACTTTATCATCTATTGCTATGCTACAGAGAATACCTTGGCTGTTATGTTGACTCTGAAGAATTTTGAGGACCATGAGCTTCCAATTGCATTCATGATTTATGTTTTGAAAGCTCATGAATTGAAATATGCTATGATGGAAAAACATGCTTTTTCAGTGGTCAAAGCTATTAAGCAGTTTCATTTCTATATTCTTAATTATCACTCTATTGTGCTTGTTCCTGATACAACCATCAAGTCTATTCTCACACAACATGAGTCTGGAACTGAGAGAGGAAATTGGGTAGCAAAGGTCTAGGAATATAACCTAGAAATCAAGCCCACAAAGTTGGTTCGAGGTAAAGGCCTGTGTGAACTTATTTCTGAGCGAGCTGAGGAAATTTTTTCCAAAGAAGCAGTTGATACTATTATTTCCCTCTTCCTTAGTACAACAGATGAATGGTATACCAATATTTTACATTTCCTTACTTATGGAAATTTTCCATCCCACTTGAGTGCCAAGGAAAAGAGAGCTATAAATTTGAGGTTTGCATGGTATGTGTTATGGGAGAATGCTTTTTTCAAGCAAGGCATAGATGGGAAATTCTTGAAGTGTGTGGACAAAGAGCAACAGAAGAAGTTGTTCTCAGCTTTCCATGATCAAGCTTGTAGAGGCCATTTTTCTTCTGCTATCATTACTCATAAAATCCTTCGTGCTGGGTACTATTTACCTACATTGTTCAAAGATGCATCCAAATGGGTAGGCAAGTGTGAAGCTTGTCAGAATTTTGTTGGGAGACCTAAGTTGGTTGCTTTTCCACTAAAGCCGGTAGTGATTGATGAGCCTTTTCAACAGTGGGGTTGGATTTCATTGGAACTCTTAACCCACCTTCCAATGTTGGGCATACTCATGTGTTAACTACTACAGTCTACTTCATGAAGTGGGTAGAGGCCATTCCATTCAAAAGCACTACTTCCGAGGTAGTGTGTAATTTCATCAAGGATAACATATTGATAAGGTTTGGGGTACCAAACAAGATTGTGACTGATAATGCTTCAATTTTTCCTCTTATGAGATGATGGATTTCTACTATGGTTATGGAATTTCCCTTGCTCACTCTTCAGACTACTACCTACAAGGGAACGGACAAGTAGAATCAACAAACAAGAATCTGGTAACCATTGTTCAAAATATTTTCAATAATTCTCAAAGGAATTGGCACAAGAAACTCTATGATGCTCTCTAGGCAGATAGAATTACACCCAAAAGAGTAATTAGGATGTCTCCTTTTCAAGTAGTGTATGGTGTTGAAGCTCAGCTGCCAATGACAATGGAATTACTAGCCTTGCACTTAATGAAGGCTATTAAAGATTCAAGTTTTACTAGTTCCTTGGACAAGAGGATCATGTATCTCCAGAAGCTGGATGAAGACAGGTTACAGGTTTTTAACAGGCTAGCAGCTCATCAATTGAGGGTGAAAGCTCTATTTGACAGGAAATATAGACCTAGAGATTTTCAAGTGGGAGACATTGTTATGCAGTGGGAAAAAAGGCATGAACCTCAAGGAAGCCATGGTAAGTTTGATTCCCTTTGGCTTGGTCCTTTTAAAATTAGGCACTTTTCTGGAGAAAACTCTTTCTATTTGGATTATATAGATGGATATCCTCTCCCACTTCCTTATAGTGGGTAGTATTTGAAGTTGTTCAAGTCCTAGGTGGTTAGGCAGTCCTTTTGTACATACTACTTCATCAAAACACGCTCTTCGGTCAGCCTCCATAAATAAATCCTAAATGAGTTATTTAGCCTTTGCACTGTCTCCCATAGTCAATCACTGCATAACTTGTAATGCCTCTTTCACTAGAGTTTTGGTGGAGAAGTAGTCAAAAGTCTAGATCATTCCTGCAGTCAAGTCCTGTCAATTTTTGATCTCCCTATGTAACTCCGCATAAACATACCAAGTGCACACACAACCTCACAAGGTGAAATAAATTTTGTGCACCCACAACGAAGGTGGTAAAGCTTTCTTCCCCTCTGTCTAGATTCTCTCGCACTACTGAATGTGGTGCTGAACAGGATGATTACCACGATATGTGTAGATTTGAGTAGGCACATTTCTCCTGAGAAACTGGGTTATTAGAGAAATTCTCACTTCATTCCATTCTGTGAGATTATCCCTATGAACCATCCACCAATGCATTGTTGTCCTGTGTAGGGTATATACTAACATATTTCTTCTATCCACTTGATCCTTCCACTTTTTTTCCATGGTGCACAAGAATACCTCAAGTTCTCCTTCACTAATGTAATGGGGTACAAGGTTGTTACTTATCCTCCTAATAAAACGAGGTGTGCCTCCTCACACAGATGTGCTTCTTTCTTGGTGACAAACCATCTCATAGCTTCTATGTGCCCAATTATAACAAGAAATAATTGTAGTATCACTAAGAGACTATGCATCCTCCCACTATAAGATTCCTTCCTTAGATGGCTCAAGTACTTCCGGATCTCGAATGATGCGCACATAAATTTTGTTGTAGGTCTTCCTTACTTAAAGATTAAACATAAGGTGTAGATTTCCCATTTGTCAAAGGGATAATAAATCACTCTTCCTTGTTCTCAAAGCTGATAAACCCCTTGTTGAACTATAGATCAACATTATTTGCATAACACAAAGGGCACCCAAGTAGATCTCGGAATCTATCCTCTTCTATAAGTGCTAAAACCTCAAAATCCCCAATGAACTTGGCCCCTTGTATAGTAATGGATGCATCCTTTAAAACTCCTATCAGAGTGGCCTTATTTCAATTTTCCATAAATAGTACATTAGAGGATATATGAATGGAGGTCTACCCATCTACACCCATGCATCCAAAGTAAGCACATTAACTTCCATGCCTTTCTCAATAAATTTATTGCTCAAAAGCCACCCATCCACAACAACCTTCAAGGTGATCTCCTTGTCAAAATCCAAGCTATGAGGGTGGATTTTAGCATGCATGATCTTTCATCCATTCTCAATACCTACATGTGGAGTGTTTCCCTTTAACTAATTCCCTAGTAATGGTATAATATTCTCCTAGCGTAGAATTTTACATACCTCTTTCATATCATCAATATCTGACTAGACCATCTCCGTTGCATTCTTTTGCTCCAACTTCCGATACTGTTCCTTTAAACATTATATTTCACCCTGGAGATTCCTAAGAACCTCCATAGTTTCTTGATAAACCTCTTTCTGATGTGTAGGATCTAGGTATCTTGCATGTAAGACCTCCTCCCTAGTAATGGTAGGATTTTTTTATAATGCTTCTCTGGCGCACGCAGCTTCAACACATGTAGTAATTTTCAAAGGTACTACCTTAGGATCCAGTGCCAACTTTGGCATCCATTGGTTTTCTATAGCGCGTTGTATTCTAACCATCCCTGCACCCTTGTTCTTCTATTTATGTTTCTTGCTATGATGCTCATATAAGTCTGGGCACTCTTCATAGTTATGATTCTTTCCAAAAAAAATAACAAGTAATATTATGAAAACATTTGCACTTGTAGTGGTCAAGAGATCTACACGTATAACATGTTCCATGAGGGATATCACCTCATCTACCACTACGGACTCGACCCCTGAATCCACCAAGATATCCTCGGCCTCTACCATGAACTCCTTCAAGAACCCTTCATTCTGATCGTAGTTCCCTTGAGTGTGGTCATGATCATGGTGCTCGCTTTTACCTTTAGAGTTATACAAAACTCATGTCTTTCATACACCAATATCAATGACATCATGGATCTAATCAACCAACCTACAATCTTCAGTATTATGAGTCATGGACTAGAAAATATTACCATAGCAAGATACGTTCTTCGTTATCACGTGTTGTAACAATTGGAAATATCTTACATCATGGTCTAAATGACATATCTCACATTCTAGCAACAATGAGCGCACTGATCTTTGGGGACAAATATCCTTAATGTGCCCCTCTACTTCAAAATTTTTGCACCAAAATCCCATGCGTGTTTCATATACTGAATTGGCCAAAAGTTTCTCCAATTGCTTTTCCATTGTTGTAATCTGAGCTTCCAGGAATGGGCTCACTCTAATTTCTATACTTTCGACTGCCTTAGTGCACAATACTACTTCAAGCGCTTCATGTGGATCTATATATGTCTTATGTCACAATTCCCTCCTAAATTGTGTGATAAAGCCTCCAACAAAGCACTGTACATGTTGGCTTGCATGGATATCATAGGAAAGTTTACACAAAAGTGTTTTGAAATGGGCATCATTTTCCCAAACACTCTCATTGCTGCCCTATTTAATATCCTTGAGTGTGCTCAAACTTGGGAAAATAAAATTCCTTAATGAAAGCATCCTGTAATGTTGTATAAATCATGCAAGTCTAATTAGGGTCAAACTTCCCATACCAACTTTGTGCATATCCCTACAACATAGTTGCAAACTGACTTTCCATGCGCTTAGAATTTTTGATCCCTATTGCGTGCCATAGTATCTCACACATATGCACATGCTCAGAATAATCTTCTATTCCCCTATACTACGGAAGATGAAAAGAAATCTCCATGTAAATATTATGGGGTTGGTGAGGTCCATGCCCACTGGATCTAGAACCTCTTGTGTTACCTCTACCTCAAGACCCACCAGAACTAGAGCCACTTATGCCCCCTGATCCTCCACCTATAGTAGGAAGTGAACCAGAGGATGTACTTCCCTGTGTCCCAACAGTGGTACTAAACTAAACTCCTACATTTTGTGAGGTGGTACTATTCCCAGAGGTGAGTCCAAAATTTTTCATGCCTGAGTTTTTTGCCACTGACACGACTAAAAAGCTACCTCCAAATAATAAGGAAGACGTTGGACCAACCATAAATTTACTTGCTATTTGATTCACTCCTGTTATTATACTTCCCAAACTAGCTTGCTAACTACTGGCTGTACTAGAAACTGGGAAACCAAGTGCAAGGGCAGGTCATTGGGTAGATTTAGATGTACGCTGATGGCCCATGTCATATCTACTGGTGTGCTCTCATAAGAGGCAGAGGAGGGTTCCTTGTCATACTTTCCTAAATGGGGGAGTTCCAAATGCTCTATCTCCATGTCCTCTGCGTGAGTTCCAAATCCTTCACGATCCATCTCTCTCCACAACGCCATCTATTCTATAACCTCAACTGCTTCTCTAAATCCCTCTTGTGCACCTCATTAAAATTGAGCCACCTTTCTTCTCTTTTCCTCTTTTCTTCTGGGTCTTCCATCTTACCAAACCTGCTCCTACCCCCACACGTGGTGGAATTTAGCTAGCCATCAAATTCTCTTCCAAATTTAGGGTTACCATCAAGATTTTGATCACTAGTGGAATTCCTTGTAGATAGGTTCCCCTAGTATCACGTAAAAACTAAAACTCAGCTACCTCAAGGCAAGAATAAGTGGAAATTGAGTACTCCAAAATATATCTATTCATAACACCACAAAACTAAGTGTCCATAGTGCACGTCCAAATCAGATTAACATCATAGAGGGCCTAAAATTATTCATATGTCTAGAAAAGTGTGCAAAACCTCTAATTCCTCTTAGACACATAAGCAATCAGCCACTAGTACAACTCTATCGAAAAGATAACAAATAAACTCTCACATAAAAAATCATAAAAGTTATACTCCACCCATGTGCACGCGTCACAATCAGATCCGGTGCTGAATCTCCTAGCATATTATTCTTCTAGATCTATTATCCACTCCTCAACACTTGATATGGTCAACCGGTATGTCTTCATCACAAAAAATCCTAAAAAACAACTGAAAAAGAGGTCCTGACAATGGAACCAATGATGCAGCCTAGAATATACTGTGAATAACCTAGGAACATTGGCATATCACTCAGCCTAAGCTGAGTTCTCACCCAAAGCACACAAAGGCACCAGGTTCGTCTTTAGAGTTACTTGTACAGAATGTTAGCATGACAATCTTTAAACATATTCAGATTCATAACTAGTCATAAACATTCCATAGTGTATAATCCATATTTATATCTTAGAGAATCATAATAAATGAACTAAATAATAACTATGATAAAATTAACCATACAAGAGCTAGATTCAGTTATGTCTAATGCCATTATCTAACCAATATACTCAATTGCATTAAATATTGTAAAACAAAGAAGCTTCTTACACTATATTAGTATCTCCATGAGTCATGTGCACTTCACCACACTAAACTAGGTAAATCAATAAATATTTATAGGGGTAGGGACTTTCCCTTCACCACCCATGCACTTCTCAAAATAGGCCACATGCTGATAATAGCCATGCACTTTTAAAATAGTATGCACAACATGCAAGTGCTCTAATAATATGTTTCCTATAGTTAACTCCAAGTAGAAATCATATTATTAGCTTAAACTATGCATGGCACTTATCTTCCGATTGTTCCTAAAATACCATTGCGTGTAACACAAGTCTTCATATCTATATGTGTTCTGCATGTTATCTCCAAAATAGTCCTTATCCATAAAAACAGCTAAGTATTGATCTAAAGTGCTCTGGTGTGCGTTTCCTTTCCTATCTTCCCACTCCTTCAAATGCACTTTATTCCCACGTGTTCATCCTTCGTGTGTCTTATTTTTAGAGTAACATTATATCTTCTCAATAGCTTGTGCATGAACTTGTACCTAAGCATGTTGGGCCCCTAAAATATTTACCAAGTACACCAAGGTGCATGGGCGTGCAAGGCCTAGGTTAAAGGATGGTCGCACAAGACAAGGTTCTAGAGGGGGTCTTAGTAGAACCGTGATGTGCATCCGAAAGGACAAGATCTTAGGACTTAGCCATATTTGGTGTATCGAATAGTACATGAGGAAAAGCATGACCCGATTTCGCATGCGGAAGTGGATAAGGTGTCTATCCTAATGACAGGTTGCCCTAGGAAGTAATATTCCCTGGGATGGAGGCTTCTAGAAGACCATCATGGAAAAAAGTTCAGAGCTCAAGCCTGAAGGAGCATGCTCCCATGGAGTACCACATTCAAACATTTGGCGACTGGATCTGAGGCTGCATAGAAGGATGAGTTGGACACTTTCAGGATGCCTATATATACAAGCACCCGTAGAAGAAAAGAAGATGATTAGATATAATAGAGAGATTAATAGAGAGCGGAGCTCTACAAAAATGTTGCAAGGAACTCTGTTTGGGTTGGGTAGATAAAACATAGGAGAAGGATGTATCAAGGGCTTGGGGTTATAAAATTTCTTTTTGAGAGATTAATGAATATGGATCCAGTTATGATGCATGACTTCCTTTTTCCTTTCTGCGATGCTTTGTAATGAATCTAATGAATGTAATGAGGTTAGCATTTTATATGAATATGATCAGTAATGATCCTGGTGCATTTACATATCTTCATGGTTCTATTTTATGCATGTTTATTAAATGAGTCTAAATCCTTGTGCATTTCCCTTTCTATTTTGATTCATTTCTTAGTTTGTTAAGTACATTTTCTGTCTGGAATGACTAGCATTGAACTAGAATTCTGTTCTGAGCTCTATGATGCTTACTTGTCTTATTTGCACTCACATTCCTTTAAGTTTGGATCATAGATGATATTTTCCCTCTCAACTCACATAAAAGAGAAACTCAGTGCCTGTCGTGTGCCTCGGGTGAGCACCCAGTGCACCTGCTGGGTGATAGGTCGGCGTGCATGGGATTTCCCTTGTTCTTTGGTGGGTGTCAAGAGGAACTACGAACGTGGTTGACCAGGTGGATCTAGTGGACCTCTGGTGGGTCAGGAGGCATAGGATCTGGTGGATTTGGGGGATCTGGCGATGGAGGAAACTCCAGAGGAAACCAAGGCTCTGGATCAGTGATGACAGATGTGCCCCAGCCACCTCCTGGAAAGTCTTCTGTGAGATTTCTTTACATTTTCTAGATTATAGAGGTATTGAAGATGCTGCAGAACATATTCAGCAAGTGTGAGCTGATTATGATGCACGCAAAAGGGATCACTAACCTAGAGTGAAAGGCAAGCCATGATTTGTAATGACGTTGCAATCTGTTGCATGCACAGTAGAACTGGTATAGGAAATATGACCCTCATCAAATGCGTGGTCATATTATAGCAGCTATTAAAGAATTCCTGTGCTTGGTACTCAATTCCACATTCCTAAGTGCTAAACAAAAGAGCATCAGCACCCTGAAAGAGATTCAACAGTGGAATGGCGGATCAGTGTGTGGAAAGTATGACTAGCTACGATTAAAACCCTCCTGGAGTACAAAATTGTCATGTGACATTCATTCCTGTCTGGAACATGCTCAAGTTTGAGTTTATTGGGGGGTTGATAACACCTCTTAGAATATCACTTCTATCATGATAAAACTTTGGACAAACCCGTGCGAGGTGTTAGAAACCGCTCTACACGCCGAAGCTATTGGAAGCATGTTCCATACTGGCCGGTTAGCCCATTCATGGAGGCTCAAATTGCTGAGGAATGGCTAAGCAGTTGGAGGAATTTGTCTACGAACTCATTCCCATGGAGACTCACAGTGGTATATGGTGTATAGATTGACTGAAGTAGAGTGAATCATATGAAAGGATGATTTTCCCCCAGACAACATAGTACGTGCCGCAGTAGTAGCTTGATGGATATTTGTCATGGAGGTATACATTATGTGAGTAGATGTCCCTTTGAGGTTATAGTGCACAATGGGGAAGAATGTGAACTTTCTGACTAGTAATATGTTACACCATCTATAACCCATGATACGTAAGGATAGTACCCCTTCATCTTCTGATGAGATTTTATTGCACGGAGAGCCATTGAGTCGTTGGCATGCATCTGTAACCCAACTAGCCTTACCAAACCCTGGTGCATGGTTTTCCAGATCAAGGGTGATGATCACCATTATGAGGAGCACACAGATGGTAGGCAGTGGAAGTGACTGATCTGCACCCAGTAGATATAATTTCCCATTTGGAACTTCTATTGCTGCACATACCATCCCAGTGTTAGGATGAATTTTTAGGTAGAGTGCAGATACACAAGCCTTCAGTCTCGTGTCTTAAAGTGGTGCGGGGTACACTATTGGTAACAGGGCATTATCACAGACCATCGGTGCACTGTTCAATGAAACTTTGGGGACCCTTGGCATAGACCACTCCAAGCACCTGAGTGCCCACACTTATTGCAGTGCTCATGGTGCGGGAAGAAGACCTGGTGGACCTAGTGGATATGGTGGGTTAGGAGGAACATGACCTAGTAGATCTGGTGGGTCTGGTTGGTCAGGAGGAATAGGACCTAGTGGATCTGGTGGATCTGGTGGTGGGGGAAAGACGATGAGGCACTACCAATGGTAATCTGGCTTAAGAAGGACTAAGGGCCACAGCCACCTCTTCAAGTATTCTTTGATATGTCTTTACATTTTCCAGATTACAGAGGTATTGAAGATGCTGCAGAACATGTTCACAAGTGTGAGCTACTATGGCCCGCAAAAGGGATCACTAGCCCATAGTGGAAGGAAAGCCAGTTTCCAATGACATTGCAAGGGCATGCGCATAGCTGGTATAGGAAATATGACCCTCATCAAATGGTGGTGGATTATACCGCTTTAAATAATGCCTTCTTGGAAGAATTCCACATTCCTAAGTTTGAACAGAAGAGCATCAACGCCCTGAAGGAGATTCAACAAGGAATGGCAGAGAGTGTGCAGGAGTATGATGCATAGTAAAAAACCCTCATGTAAAATTTTTCATATGACATTCACCCTTCATAGCATGCTCAATGTTTTGTTGGAGGGTTGATAACACCTTTTAGGAGATCTTTATCTCATAATATCTTCACATACCCGTGTGAAGCATTAGAAGCCGCTCTACGCACCGAAGCTGTTGGAAGTGTTGATACTGGTGTTAGCTCCTTCCTGGAAGCTGAAATCTCTGCTATGGCTAAAGAGCTAGAAATTTTTTATGCAAACTCAGCCCATGAGACTCGCAGTGGTATATGGTGTATAGATTGTGAAGTAGAGGGGCATGTCAAGGATAGTTTCCCCCAGAGAAAATTATGCGTCGTAGCAGTAGATTGTGAGATTTTTCATGGGGACCATGATGAGATTAGATGTCCCTTGTTGCAATGCATGATGTGGAAGAATGTGTCTTGCTACTATAATATTTTTACCTCTATAACCCATGATACTAAGGATTGTAGGCTTATTGACCAGATCCATGAGGCCATTGATCTTGGTGTGCACCAAATTATCCTTGCAAGTGGTTCTAAGGGTGATAATTTCCATTATGACAAGTGCATAGATGGAGGTGTGCTCAGAAGGGGATTTCAAGGAGGATTCCATGGTCATGGTAACCATGGAGGAGGAAGAATTGAGTTCGCGCGTGGAACCTATTTTAATTGTGGGTCTACAAACCACTACAAGAATGAGTGCACAGACTTATTACAGTGCTCATGGTGCGGGAAGAAGCACAAGTGTGAGAAGTGCCCTAAGTTGTTTGACCATGCACCAGATGGTAAACATTAAGAGCACGAGAGGACACGTGATCAGGATTGGAACCTTCATGTAAAACTTAGAGGCCCCCTCAGTACCCAGACCTTGAATATGATAAGGAGATCTGGGAGGGAGGAGCAAAGTAGGAAGGTCGAGGCACATTAGATGCATTCATCCCTTGATAGATGGATGGCAAACCTCCCCCCTCATCACCTTAGTAATATCCTCATTAACACAGGCACAAAGGTCAATGTTCTCACCTTGGATGCATGGCATCAAATGGGAAGACCTACATTACATCCATCTTTGAATGTGTTGTATATGGAAAACAAAACTAAGGAAATTCCCATCGATTTCTTAAAGGATGCAGCCATCACCATTCAGGGAGCTAAGTTTACTAGGGACTTTGAAGTCTTGGCACTCACCGAGGTAGATAATTTCCCAGCATTACTTGGGCACCCATGGTGCTATAAGAATAATGTAGATCTTCGGTTCAAAAAGGGATACATAAGCTTTGAGAATGAGGAGGAATGGCTCATCATCCCCCTGGATGATGGAAAATAAACACCCTATACTGAACCTTTGGGAGAAGAGGTCCTGCATAGAATATATGTGGGCTCAATCAGGGATCCAAAGATAATTCATCCCACAGAAGGAGTTATCCAGTTTGAGGATGCTTAGTCCCTAAGTGATACCACCAGTATAGCATGTGATAATTGGGTGCATGGAACCTATGAGTTGATCAAACAATATTTGAGAGGATCGGTGATAAAGGTGATAAAGGCATGTATAGTCCAATGCCTAGGGGGAAAGAAGCTACCTAATGATTTAGGAGGATCTTTCCCTGAGATCTTTTTACAGGAGATGGAAGCTCGGTGGAAGGAAGAGAATGAATGACATGGGATGTTAAGTTATGTTCTACTCAGCATAGCGGCATAGTAGTGGGCTACACATCAGGAGAACCTCTTGGAATGGCGCAATGTGAGAGTTTCCCTCTCTTTTCAGTTCTCTAGAAGCACCACACCCACTGCCATCAAATATTATCATGGTAAGGAACCTGCCTCTTTCCATATCCGAGATTGTGAGAAGGTCTGGAGAGAAGGCATGGAGTCTTTACCACCATCCCTATGGGTACACAAACTATATTCTACATTGCAAGGTTGTGTGTGTGCATGGTACATTCACGCTGAGACATGCCACCAGATAGGGAATTGGTAAGAGTTAGTAGCTGATATCATTCAAACATTTGAGTATCGGAGTACAAAACCCTTGGTGGTTAAGCCATTACAGGATATCGAGTGCCTTACCCTTGGAGATAACGCCATGGTAGAAGATAGTATACTAGACTTGCTAGGTGAACCTAGCCTGGAGGCATGCTTTGAGGAAGAAGAAATACAGTTTGAGAACACATGTATGGAAAAAGAAAAAATGGAAGATGGTGTATGTTATTGATGGGGAAGAAGTGGAAAACTTGGATGTTGATAATTCTGTAGGGACACGTGAGGTGGTATATAATTATGATGAAAAGGTACATGCCTATCATGAGCCTTTAAAGATGAATAAGGTTAACATTAGCTCAGATGAAGAGCCTAAGGAGGATATCATCGGAGACTATTGGTCAAAGAAGGAAGTCTACAAGATCATTGATCTTTTACATGAGTTTGAGGATTTATTCCCACGTGGGCATCATGAAATCAAACACGTCCACCATTCCTTGGGGGAAATGAGAATTAAGTTGAAGGAAGGTGCACGCCCTGTCTGGAAGAGACCATACCAAATGAATCCTAACCTGCATGTGAAGGTTAAGGAAGAAATAAATAAGATGATAGCGTCGGGAATTATTAAAGATGTTGAAGAGTAAGAATGGATAATTCCAATGGTAATTATCATCAAGAAGGAAAAAATTACTGTGTTGATTAAAGGGACTTGAATGTAGTGTGTATCATTGATCCTTTCCCAACCCCTTTTACTAAATAAATCTTAGAAGGAGTGGAAGGGCACGACGTCTATTCTTTCATAGATGGATTCTTGGGCTATCACAAGGTAAGGATCGCAAAGGAGGACCAAAGGAAGACATATTTCACCACTGAGTGGGGAATTTTTTCCTCTACAGTCATTCCTTTTGGTTTGAAGAATGTGCCTCCTATGTTCTCGCGCATTGTGGTACAAGCTTTCCAGGACTTCATCCATAAATTCCTTCAAGTCTACCTGGATGATTGGACAATATATGGGTTAGTGAAGGACCATTGTGACAACTTAAGGCTAATGTTTGAAAGGTGTCGGCAGTTGAGGATATCCCTCAACATTAAGAAATGTGTCTTTGCTACCCTGTTTGGAACATTATTGGGGCACATCATATGTAAGGAGGGCCTACTAGTAGATCTCGTAAAATTTACAGTAATTTTGGGATTGAGGGAGCCTACTAATTAAAGTGTAGTGCATAGATTTCTTGGGCATATAGGGTACTACATGAAGTTCGTCAAGGGATATGCCAAGATCGTTGCACCTTTAGAAGAGTTACTTAGACATAAGAGTGCCTTTCAATAGGGAGAGGCACAACAAAAGGCATTTGACACTTTAAAGGATAGGCTTGTCACCACGCCCATCCTACGTTTCCCTTCTTGGGATAAGCCTTTCCATGTCCATGTGGATGCCTCAAGAACAGTCATTGGAGTAGTTCTTGCATAGCCTGGTGAAGGGATTTTTGACCATCCTTTGTGCTTTACAAGCAAGAAATTGACACCAATAGAATAGAATTACACTACGATTGAGCGCAATACATTATCAATGATCTATGCGCTTCACAAATTCAGATAGTATTTGTTGGCAACCCCTTTTATATTTTACACTAACCATATGGCATTGAAATACTTGGTGAACAAGCCCATTCTACAAGGGAGAATATGTCGGTGGGTACTATTGTTCCAAGAATTCGAGTTCACGATGGTTGTCAAACAAGGAAAAAGTAATTCTGGACCTGATCATTTTTCTAGGATTGATTCAAGGGAGGACACGCAGAGCATTGAAGAGACTATGCTAGATGCACAACTGTTTAGGTTGAGGCACATGCCCTCAGATTTAGAGGACATTGCAGTATTCCTTAAAATAGGTGTGGTGCCAGACGGAATGAAGGCCTTGGAGAAGAAGAAGTTGGCCATATGCATCGTGCCCTACATGCTAATTAGTGGAGATCTATACAAAATGGGTCATGATGAGGTTTTGCACCATTGCATACTAGAACATGAGCACATTTAAATTATGGAAGAGGCGTATGGTGGAGTTATAGGAGGACACTATGGGGGAAATGAAACTGTGTGGAAGATTCTACTCATAGGGATTTGGTGGGAGACCATTTATCAAGATTGCATTGAGTTTTGCAATCTAGTGACCATTGCCAACGCCTTGGAAAACCTGGAAAAAGGGATGAAATGCCCTTATGACCAATAGCCAGTGCAGAATGATTTGAGAAATGGGATATCAACTTTTTCAGACCAATCTTGCCAATGACGCAAAGGACTGGTTCATAGTATATCCTCACTTGCACTAATTATTTGACAAGGTGGGTAGAGGCAATGCCTACAAAGGATTGTACAGTGGCTACTGCTGCTAGATTTTTATGGGAAAACATAATCAGCAGGTATGGATGCCCATTGAGTTTAACAAGTGATAGAGGTACGCACTTCCTTAATGACATGGTCAGGATTCTGTTGTTAGAATTCATGGTGGCCCATCAAAAAACTTCTCCCTATCACCCTTAGGTAAATGGAACTCCTAAGGAGTTTTAAAAAATACTTAGTCACACATTGACTAAGATCTATGATGTTGGTAGACAGGATTGGGATGACAAAGTATCATCCATTCTTTGGGTGTATAGGACAACCTACAAGAGGTTGAATAAGGCCACACCATTTCAATTGGTGTTTGGAACGGAGGCTATCGTACTAGTTGAATTCATGTTACCTTTTTTGTGTTTGGCTCATGCAGGAGGATTAGCCGATGAACAAGTGCTGGAAGAGATAATTGACAAGTTAATGCAATTGGATGAAAGATGATCACTCACCAGGTGGAGCCAGAAGATGGAAAAACTAAAACAAAAGGCATCACATGATCATCAAATTTAGAACAAGAAGTTTGAGGTTGGGAAAATGGTGCTACTATATGATTCAAAGTTTTTGTGCCATCCTGGGAAGTTAAAAGTCCATTGGTTGGGTCCCTACATCATCTCGTACATCCTTGAATCAAGTGCATGCCAGTTACAAGCACTGGATGGGATGAGATTTCCAGGACACTTCAATGGGAGTAGGTTGAAGCCCTACTATAAATAAGTCTTCTTGGTGTTTGTAAATAATGTAGTATTGCTAGTTAGTTTAGGATTTCCCTTAATGCATTTTCTTTTCTTATGTTTCCCTTTTTCGTTGTTGTTTTGTGTTCCGCCTTGGGTTCCGGTAATCTCATTACTTTTTGAAGGTTTTAACTATGCAGAGGACTGCACATCATTTTCGTGTGGGGTGGAGTAAGGTGGAAGAAATTGAAGTGTGAAGCACCAGGAAGGATTGTGTTGGAAAGCCTGGTTGAATGGCCTTGTGAAGGAAGTGCATGCAAGGAAAGGTGAAAAAGGATGGTTGGTGTCAAGGTAAGGCTACATTATAGATCCACGTACAAAATTGGAAGAAGCGCAAAAGCAACATGAGGTAGGTGAGAGAAAAATTCATGACAGAAGAAATGCCTTTGGTGCTGGTTACGTGCACGCAAGAGTCTCCTGTCAAGATGTATTGGTTGCGCGCAAGAGTGGAAGCGCTAAAGATGGGTTTATTTGAAAAATCCACATTACGTGTTAAAGTATGGTGGTAGGTAAGGTATCATTTAATGTTAAAAAGAAAGAAAAACTATGAATAGAAGGTTGGACACTTCATTATTTACATTATGAATACGAAGAAGGAAGATCTTTTGTGAATTAGGGTTTCCAGAGTTGATCCATGTGAAGAAAAATTAGAGAAATTTAACCATGAGTGACAAGTCTAGATCTTAAAACCAGGAGGGAAATAGTTCACGGGCATAGAGAGAGTTATGGAGAAGTGTCATCTTGTGGAGGGGATATTTCAGGAAAGGGTTTGGAAGCTAGGGCATGGGTTAGAAAGGAGTTTCTTCACAAGTTCGAGATCTAAAAATGGAAATGGTAGAGAAGAAGAGCAAGAGACATTGAATTGTAGAGAAAACCTATGCAATGGCACCCAAGAAACCAGATGTAACACCTAAAAAGGGAAAGGGCAAGGGAAAACAACAAGAAACCACCGCAGGTACCAATGAGGAATGGTATGCAAAAATGTAGTACCCAAATGGGGTTTTTCTCGGGATCGAATGGGAATCCCACTTAAGAAAAATGACACTAAGTGAATACAATCATCGTATGAACGTGATTGAAAAGAAAATGGAACTGGAGTTAGTGCACCTGACTAACCAGAGAACACATGAGGGGTTACCAATTTATAGCAATGAAGTCAAGGTGAAGTTAGAGAAGGCAAGATTATTGCAACTCTATGATTTTCCCTACTTCGGAAAGCCAAAGCACCTCTATCAGTGGCTAATGTTGCACACACATGAATACCACTTTCACTTCGCGGGGTGCAAGATGTACATAACCCATCAACTAATTTCAAGATTCAAATGCCTTATCTCTGAAGGAGATAGTATAGAGGATGACCTGTGTGATAAAGAAGCAATTAAGGAAACAGTGGCCACGTATGCATACAAGAAGGGGTCAAGGTACTTTGATATTGGGTATATCTAAGAACTAGTGATGAGAATGGACGCGCGCCTGGTAACAAAAATCAATGTGCAAGAAAGATGGATGCAGGTAAAAAATTCTTGGTTGAATGTTTGTAGAAAAATATCATAGGGAACCATCTACAATCTATCTGCATACATTGTAGATTAAATTATCACCAACACATGAGAAGGAGACAAAATTCTCTTTGGTAATGTCCTCTTAACCATTGTGTTCTTAGAGATCAGAGTGCCAGATGCAACAGACAAGTTCATTTGGGAGTACCCAAAAGGAAGACCCCTCGCCTACAAAAATATTTGAGAAATACAATTATGATAGCATGACCCCCGTTCACAAGGAACGTCTTTGAAAATGGTATACGCACTTAAGGAATGCATTCGAGGTAGAATGGAGAATACCATAACAACTTCTAGTTCTTACAGTAGGAGAAGTTGAGTTTGTTGTATACCAACACTTTTGTATTGGTAGGTTCAAGTTGACTGATGAAACCATGAGCCCATGGTGCAAGCTCCCATTCACCTTCACAACTCAATACTTCTAGGTGGGAGTTAACATATTCAAGGAGTCCAAGAAGTTAAAGTTTGACCTTGGAATTTTGGACCGGGACCATAGGGAGATGCACAAAACATTAGTCTACCCCAACAAGCACATGTATGTGGAAAAATACGTGTCACATGAAGTCCAAATGGTGAAACCCATGACTCTAACTATTGCAGATAAGTCTGCAGCGCATGTATACCTTTAGATAAGGCCCAAGATTGAGAAGGGTTCTTCTCTTGAAAATGAGATAGCTATACTTGAGGACCTAATAGGTAGGAAGAAGCCCACACCCAGTCAGAAGGAAAAAGAAATGCAGAAAAAGGTACCAAGTTCCCAAGATATGCCAAAAATAGGTGCCCTAGGAACAAGCGCTAAAACAAGTACTTACACGTGTAGGAAGAGTTCCCCAGTCAAAGAGGAGGCACCAGAACAGGAAAATCGTATCGCAGAGGAGAAATCACCAGAGGAAAAGGAAGAGAAAGTAGAATCTCCTATACTGGAATCCCCAGTTAGGAAGAAACAGAAGGTGATGGAGGAAGCTGAATCGGAGGAAACAGAGAGCTTGGAGAAATACATAGGTGATAGGGATGATAATGAAGAAAATGATCCTAAAGGGGACCAAGGACCACTTTTTTTTAGTGTGCATGATTCGAAAGAAGAGGGCAGAGAAGAAGAACATGAGTTCCTTTTCGTGGGGCATAAGGGTATCTAGGAGGAGGAAGGAACCCAAAATATGGGAAGAAGTGAAGAGGTTGGTGCACAGGATCAAAAAACTCCAAGCCTCACGAAGGAGAAAATAAATGAGGTGGAAAAAAGAGAAGCAAAAAAAATCATTGAAGCCTTGATAGAACAAGAATTGGAGTGCAACACTGATATAGTGATGGAATAAGATAAGGAAGAAAGCGTAGGGAAATATCATGGCAATGCGAGAGGCCCCAGTCTATCGGTAACTATTCCTAAGGGCACGTGTATAGGGGGAAAGTGCATGAAGATCTAGATGAAAGGACTGAGCTACATTAATGATCCCAATAAGGTGTTGTGCACGTACTTCCAAAGTACAAACCCAACAGATCAACTCTTGGTAATGAAGTCATTTGATGAAGAAGGTGCATACCCTCGAATGAGGAAGATGCTCTCTTAGGAAATTGAGTCCCACATCAACAAGCCATAGTTTGAGGTAAGGCAGGGGGCACTAATGAAAATGCCTAAGTCAAACAGAGACAACCCCTTGGTAAATTCTCAGCAGCTTTCAAATGAGTAGTTATGCAATGCGCTCAACAAGGTCTTAGTTAAGGTTGAAGCTATGCTCTTTGGATGGAATGACAAGGTAAGATTTCTAGAAGAAAAAATAGAAAAGGAGGAAGAACTAGAAAAGGAGGAAGAGCTAGAAAAGGAGGCCAAGAACTTTAAGCATGAGGAATTAATTAGTGCTTAGCTAAAGTGTAGACTTAGGGAATAAAAGGTAAGGGTGCGCGAAGTACATAAGAAGGTAGAATCCATCACAAATGCCATTATTTTGAAGCATCTAGACCTGACACCACCCACGTAAAAGTATGGATTTTCCCTTGAGTGCCTTGAGTACTTAACACACATCCTCACAATGGAAAGACAACCTTTGGCTTTAGAATCCACGGAAGAAGTAGCAGTGTGCCTGGAGAAGGAGAATAAATTAAAGGTAGTAGCAATCATGGATAAATACAACAAATTCCTTGTTGATGTAAATATTTTCACCCATACTGTTGAGGCCGCATATGAAAACTGTGTAAACAGAGATAATGTGGCGGGTATTCTGGTCGTCAACTATGAAGCAGAGCTTAAAGATTTCTAAGAAAAGAAAAAAGGGAACATATCAGATCAGGATATAATCCTGGCCGAGGTTGAAAAGAATTCAGAAGCTATTGAATACCTAAGGGGTATAATCAAGAACCGGCCAAAGGAGTTATACCCACAGATTACTAGAAGGATGGACATGCTTAAGGACGTGGGAAAGGAGTTGGAGAAAATTTTTGACACTATGAATGCTCAAGGAGATGGACTGAGTTTTGGGGAGGTAAGCATCCCAGTCGGTGACCTCTTCCAAAGAGCATAAAATGAAGTCGATGCCTGCAACAAGTTGGAGGATGACTTGTAAAAATATTTTCCTAGCTTGTTGCAATAATTCCATCACTTCCCCATTCTTTCTTCTTTCCTAAATTCTTCATCCCCTTATTCATTTCCTAAGACATTAAGTCTATTTTGATTCTTTATTCATTGGAGAAGTGTCCCTATGGGTGGAGAACAGGCATAGTGTGGGGTGATGTTTGGCCCTTAAAATATTGATTAAGTACACAAAGGCGCATGGGAGCGCAAGGTCTAGGTTGAAGGATGGGTGCATAAGAAGAAGGCATGTAAGGTAGGGTTCTAGGAGGGTTTTAGAAGGGTCGTGTTACACACCGACAGAACAAGGTCTCAGGATTTAGCTATATTTGGCATATTGGGTAGGACACGAGAAAAGTGTGACCCGACTGTGCATGTGGAGTGAATAAGGTGCCAGCCTGGCAACAGGATGTCCTAGGAAGGAATATGCCATGTGATAGAAGCTTCTAGAGGACCATCATGGAAAAAAGTGGGGACCTCAGGCCTGGAGTAGCATGCTCCCATAGAGGACCACATTCAGACACTTAGTGACAGATCTGAGGCCACAAAAGGATGAGTTGGCACTTCGGGGTGCCTATATATACAAGTGCCCACAGAAGAAAAGAGAGAGAGATCAATAAAGAGTGGAGTTCTACAGAAATGCCGTAAGGAACTTTGTTTAGGTTGGGTAAATAAAACATAGGAGAAGGATGTATCAAGGGCTTGGGGTTATAAAATTTATTTTTGAGAGCTAAAGGATATGGATCTAGTTATGATGCATGACTTCGGTTTACCTTTCTGTGATGCCCTATAATGAATCTAATGAATGTAATGAGGTTACCAGTTTATATGAATATGATTAGTAATGATTCTAGTGCATTTACATATCTTTGTGGTTCTGTTTTATGCATGTTTAAGGAATGAGTCTGAATCCTTGCACATTTCCCTTTCTGTTTTGATTCAGTTATTAATATGTTAATTAACTTTCTGTTTAGAATGGTTGCACTGATCTAGAATCCATTCTGAGCTCTATGATGCTTGCATGTCTCATTTCCACTCACTTCCTTTAAGTTTGGGTGCTCCCGCGTGTGCCTTAGGTGAGCTCCTAGCACCTACTGGGTGATAGGCCGGTACACATGGTATTTCCTTATTCTTTGGTGGGTGTAAAAAATGACTATAGAGCATGTGCCAACTGACCCGGTAAAGTGTAAACATGTGCCTATAGTGTCACAACTTATGCCTATAGCCCTATAACCTGTCCTTCATCTCCTTCCTAAAATTTTGCCTGAGCTACTACCGAATTTCCCTATAGGGTATAAATTTGACCTTGTAATGAGGCTACCTACCCCCCATCCCCTACTGGTGGCTTTACAGGAGCTTGAACCTAAATTTGATCCTCCACTTTTACCAGTTTACCCTGTAATCCAGTCACATATCCCTGAAGAGTTGTCACCTAATCCTGAGCCGATGTAAGCTGTAACTGCAACGTTGTAAATTTCCCCTGTAGTTGATCCCTCTATACTGTAATTATGGCTAGGTCTAAAATTCCTGGTCTCAGCGGTTCTTCCTATAGTTGGACTATCCACCAGTGCCTGTACCCATTTATGGTGCATGTGTTATCAATATGCTTATCGACAACCTGATCCTCATGTCCTGTAGGATCTGTTGGATGAGGTGGAGATAACCGTCTCTCCACATCATCCTGATGGTACTGTGGAAATGGTGGAGGCACATCCTATTCCATCCCAAACTAAATTCAGACCCAGTCGATGGGAATCATATCATGATCTCTGGGGCATCATCCCTAAATCCATCTAACCAACTGTAATCCCCTCATCTCCTCTATCATGCCCCCATAGGATGGAAAATATACATAAGGTCACCATACAATATAAATAGCATATATCCCCTCTAATATCCACTGATAATATGTCACATCTCATGATGCATCCTCCACTCATGGATGTTCCCCTACTGGCACCCACCTCCTATATCTAGCCCTGTAAACTCCCACATTCCAATCCTGTCGTGGAATTCCTTGTAGGTGCACACATACTATGTACTCATATGCCTAGCAATGTAGTAAATAAGTGCAACAAATACCAAACCATTGAATCATCTAGTATGCCCACAACTCTCTATAAAATTGTACTAGATAACATGACACCCATATAAAACATACTCACTCCTCTATCATATCCTCTAATATACCCATCAAGGTCTGAGGAAATATCCCAATATCTAAATCTAGGAGAGCATAACATCCCATAATTACCATCATCATAACTACCAATCTGGTCGATTGAGGATGTGTCATGTGCATATACCCATAACCGATGATAGCACTGTGATATGTCAACTCAATCATTGCCTCACCAAATACTATCACTATAGGCTCAATCACCACATCTAAAAAAGTATGATATAATGGCTCCCCCATAATTGGCAGCCACACAATCCTGTAGACGTCCTTCAGCTTGATTTTCATCTCGCCAGCAGGTAAATGAAAGGTGTTGGTCGTTGAGTCCCATCTATCGATGAAAGCAACCATCAAACTGTGATCTTGTATGATGAGCCAATATCACCTCACAATGTTGAGACCAACATCCTGCATATGTGACCACTTCTCATTTATAACACTAGGTCACATATGTACTAAAATAGGTGGCAACCTATCTCGCATATTCAACTGCTGACATGCCTACATCATTCCCATTTAATCTTGTCAAATAACTAGCCCTTTTGATCATTTAATCTATCTTACATAATCACACCCCACCTACAATTTTACTAGCCTAAATCCCTACTACCCCGTTCCTTCACCTACCATATATTCTACCTTTCTTAAACATTTATACTTATTCAGATTCACTCTTTTCACTCCTTCACTTATTTACCCACCCATACTTGGGGCAACCTAACCTTCACCCACACCAAATTTAACTCGAAATCTACCAATTTCTTTCGTTCTAAACCCCTAGTCCATCTATGCCTACTTTCCCACAACCTCAACCACCCTACTCTTCTCTATGTTTCCATCATGACCCCATTTTTAGGCCTTAGCCACTTTTGATAGTGACCGGCACTGCTCACCTTGACTAGTATCGGTCCCCATTTAGCCCCACTAATGCCAGTTAGCTCACCTATGTCGGCCGAACCCCGACCGACATCAGTCACTAGTTCAGCCCTAAGGACGAAACCTGATGCCCCCATTCTCCAAAAAATTAACAAAAACACCTAAAAACTACTTCAAACTTCACCCCAAATTTCATGTGATTCATTTTACCACCTACTTACCCTACATTTGGCCCTCCCCATACCTAATTTTGCCATATTTTACCCACTTTTCCAATTTAAATTCAAAAACAAAATTATTCATTTATCCACTTTAGTTTTAATCAAAAACACCAAATGGAGATCAAATCCTACCTCTACTCATTGTCGTCTCCTTGGTGGGATGTTTGGTCCCTAAACTAAAGTTCCTCTTACTCCCTCTACTACGTCATTCATGACTAAATCAAACTCTCAACTCTCCACCAATTGAAGAGCTTGTCTTGATCTCATAGGCCCATCACACTCCACTCATATCACCTTCTCTCAGCTCACCAACTCAGCCCTCTAGTCCTCCCTGACATTCTTCTCATCAAACCTCTCTCTCTGTCATTTTCCAAAAGTAGAAATAATTAAATGAATCCATTTTATACATATTTTTAGTTTTCAACCCAATTTCCACCCAACTGGCATTAGTTTCATGCTCTAGTTGACTGACATCGATTCACCTTAACCGGTATCGATAACCTTGCAATACCCATTTAACCTAGTTTTCCAAAATTTTGCTGCACGATAATATTTTTCTTACAGCTAGAGCCTTATTATCACCTAGAAAGCTAACCTAGTAGCCTGCCTCACATTTTTATCTACCTATTTTACTTAGGGGAATGTTTTTTTCCTACACCTAGGCTTTACCCACGGCCTTGCCTATAAACCCAAACCCACACCCACCCATTTGACACTCGAATTCACTTACTCACTATACCTTGGGATGATGTTGCTCACGTTGTTTAGCCTACCAACCTTACCTTGCCTAATGCCATGATGTTTATCTTGACTAGCCCAAACCTTTTGGTGCTTTGGAACTCACCTAATGCCCGTTCTTACACCTCACCTTGTTGTGTTTTTCAAGACCATATCTTATACCTTGGATGCCCGGATCACATCAACCATGTTTAGATAAATTATCAAAGCTTTGATGATGTAGAGTTTCTAAGCTCTTCAACCTAGTACCTTTTCACATTCTACATGTGTACATGCATTTGAGTACCCCTCGCCTATTACCTACACCCAAAATTACCATTTCTAGCACCCGTGCCCTACCTTATTTTTCTTCACCTACCATTTTATCAAACTCATCACTAAATCAACCAACTTATTCATCAGATCTGAGTTTGAGGGGATCACCTCAACCCATACTTGGGGCAACCACCCCTATTTTTGTCAGTGTCATTTATCAATACAAGCTACATGAAAAAGGGGTAAATGTAGACACCCAAAATTGGTTCTTAACCCTCTAAATCACCTTCGATTAATTAATTCCACACTACACCTAAGCATGACCCCTTGCACACATTCTAATTAATCTAAATTACCATAATTAAATCAATTATCTACCTCACTTATCTACCTCACCTAACCACCTCACTTATCCACCTCATCATTCTACCTCACCCTAGATCCATTCTAAGACTATTAATTTCTTTAGTCAAGTCCCCACTTATCCTAAGCAACTAGGACTCTTTCCAACCCTAACTATTTATGACCTATTAATACTCTAACTAATTCCACACTCTAATTTACACCATTCAACACTCCAGACCCGGACTAAGACAAATACCATGCCAAATTTGGGAGAAAACCCCTATTATTGGCAAGTTAGACCAATTCTCCTTAACCGATGTCAGTTATTCATTGGTCAGCATCAGTCACCTAACCACCATCAGTTAGGTTAAATAACAAATCTTAACTCATTGATCGGGTTCTGAATCTTGTTTTTTGGATCTTGCGACCTTGCATCCTATCCCCTGATATTTCCAGCAACCTTACAACATACCATAGAACTCTACAACATTCATACATCACATAGTTCATCAACGGATTGATCCAGAGCTCCAATGATTTCACTGGGAAGCACTGTGTCCTCTTATTGTTACTGCATTCATTCAAGATTACCTTCTCCTGTAACTATCACCATCACCTGCATTTCACAAGTAAGTATTATTTCTTCTTTGTCATTTCAGTGGATTAGTCATTTTATTAGCTATTTGTTTCATTCTGTATTCTATACTACCTAGATCTCTCCCACAAAACCTCTATTTAACTATCTACTTGTTTACCCTTCCATAACCTGCCCAAACACCATTTTTATGATCCCTGAGTCTTTCTAGCAATCGTATAACCTCACCCAAACATTCCCAACTCTCTTTGTAATCAAAGAAATCTCCCTTCAACCCTATTTTTAATAATCTTAGCAAATTTCCCCTACCAACACTAGTCACCCAATCGATGTCAGTCATTTACTAGTACTGACATCGGTCACCTAACCGATACCGGTTTTTGTGATGGGTAATATTTCCAAATCAGCAAGCTCATGTCTCTTTCCAAACCACCCAGAACCTAACCAAATCTTCTCTAGACATCTTTTGTAGCCTCTGTCACACCTGCCCTTCAACCACCCACCACCCTTACCAGATCTAGTCTTACATGCATTTATTAGACTAGATTTGAATTATTTTTCTTGTGTAGGATACCTAAACTATACAACTATAGTAGGCCTATTTATTTCATGTTTATCAACATTTAAATTGTTTTAAAAGTGGATTGAAATCCTTCTAATAAGAACCTTGCTTCCCGAATCTACATTTTTCTAGGTAATCCACCAATTATTGTTTTAATCCTATTTTGTGGTCTTGTGTTCTATTTCAGGTCGTTCCTCCTATCCAATTGGAAGCTCTCTACAATCATCTTGGACAAAATTCTACACACATGCAACACCCTTTTTGACTATCAACAGGTATTCCTCCATGCCCTTACCTATTATCTATTTTGTTTCTACTTTGTGATGAAACACACTCATAGGTGAATATGAATATCAACATATTCCGTACACTGAAAATCCTCTTCTAATGTCACGTAGGTAGTTAGATCACATCGAAGACTTATTTAATCACTCATTGAATCATTTTATTCTCTCCTTTTAATTCGATCCCATCCTCCCAAGTCTCGTATTGTAGGACTTATTAAATCTTTGGATTTTATCCTTTAACTTGGACCTTGTCCACCCAAGTCTCTCATTTCAAGACCTATCAAATATTGTGAGTCCTTATCTTGACTTGGATTTCATCTTCCCAAGTCTCATATTTTAGGGCAATTCAAATTTAATAAATTTGGAACCATTTCTTGACAAGTCCATTTCAAATCCTCATATGTTAAAACTTAGAAAGCATAAAAAGAGAATAGAACTCCATATTAAATAGTTTCTTAAAGCACTGTTTGTAAATTAGAAACATAAAAGTGAGTGAAAATAATATTAAGCATTCGATCTATTGGTTCATATCTTAATCATACCATTATCATATATTCACTTTCTTCACCTATCATGACACAAGTTAACCTTATTCCTACTGGCTACTGGGAATTGTGTTTCTCATCTTTGTTATGGTTTCTACCATTTCAGATCTTTTCACTTACAATTTTGTCTTAAAGCTTACTGATGGAAACTCCTGCTTTCAAATAATCTCTCTCTTTAATAGAAATCTCAAACTCCTTTACCCAGTCCTTTTGACCGCCAATCTCAATCTATGGTGTTGAACCCTTGCATACTGCTACTCACATGAAGATGGTACTTGGGGGTAGAATGTTCCTTCCTAACAAAGACATTATCAACATACAAGGAAAATTAAATCAATCTTAAAATATAAAACAATTATTAAATCATTACACCTTTCATCTTTCATGGTCTTCGGTGATGAGCCCATACTTCGCACTAGTAGTATGAGATTGGGAATGGAGGAATTCCTTACTCACCTACATTTTTCCTTAGGTATTGAGCCCTTGCCTTTTACTAATGGCTTGGGGTAACATGTACGGTGTCCTCTTTCAAGAATGAATAAAAATAATTAACCAATAAAGCCTTTATAAATCTTAATAAAATTACTTACTCAAAAATATCCCAAGAAGTTTCTTACGTTAAAGAGAGACAACAATTTATTCAACCATATCTTGTCAGTTAGTAGGCCATCTATAGATCTAAATCAAGTCAAAACCTATAAAGTGGAATCATCTTGGAATCAGTTAGACAATCTTGACTAGAGATGAGTTACATTTTTCTCATATGGATCATTGTTACACCTTGTGTCTTTGCATCAATTATCTTCACTTACACATCACTATTCACCTTGTTTTCACGTCTTTCTTGGCCCTTAGTGATGATCCATTTCATCTTCATGGTTGCGTGGAATCACGAGCAGAGTGAAACACCCTATAATTTTTATCATCTACATTTATACCAATGGAATGAAATACTTCTAATTATTTGCACCTTCTTTCAAGCAATGCACCCCTTTTTCCTAGTTGTAAAATAACAAAAAAAAATTAAATTTGTCTCACAAAAATCCAAGAAATAGTATAAAACTACCAAAATCAAAACATTCAAATAATGTTTGACCAAATTTTAGTAACTGGATAACACAATTCAACAATTTTTCCATTTCATGACGCTCCTCGTGTTCATTCCAGATCATCTTTAATAATCATACTTATTTCTCGTGGTGTATATCTATGCTCGAGGAAATAAATTATTTACCCTTTTGAAATATAACTTTGTTTTAGGTACACATGGATTTCATATTTTAATCCAATACAAATCAAACTTCAATGGGATCTGACAAGAGTATATTTTAAAGTATCTAAGAATTACTCCACTCTTCGTCCCAATCCAATCATCTCACATTCTAAACTATCACTCAAGGGGATTCATATCTGTCTATCTCTTCAATGTGGAACACATTCGGAGTATCATTAGAAGTTGTTATTGAAAATTATGGTGTACGGTTGCGGTTTTTTAGAATTGTGATGATGTTTTTACTTCTTCCAGTTTCTTATTTTGTTGTACTTTTTTTACCTTTGTTGTAGACCAATTAAAATAAATTTATTCACATATTAGCTCATATATAAATTTGGTTTGGTTCCTTCATGTTCATATTGGGTTTGTTTTCAATGCTTGTTTTGTGTCTTTTGCTCATTTGCATGTGTTGTGTTTTTCTTACTTGTTTATTAAATAAACCATGGATTGTTTTCCTTTTTACTATGTATTTCAGTTTGTTTACATTTCTCTACATTTTTATTTCAAAAAACTTGCAAAAATCCAAAAAAAAAAATCATATATTCAAAATTCAAAAAAATAAAAAATTACAAAATTTTTGAACAAATATTCACTTATCATCAAAATCCTACAATTGGAAAACCCTCAAAGTAAATCTTTAAACATCTCAACACAATCTTGATAAATTCATACCTTTATCTATTACCCTAGTGATCATTCCAATTTTACAACTATCACTTTCTTCCCTTTGCATGATAGGCTAACTCTGCTTGGGGTAAGTCACAAAATTGTTTTTCCTTCACGATATAACTTCACCTGGGTCAATTTTAACTTTGATTATTTGCACAACAGATCAAACAAGAGTGTCATAAGAAGTACCTTTACTCTTTTATTCAATCTGATCCTATTCCCTCTTTGGGATCATCTGCATCTACATCTACTTAGTCACCATTGTGGCACGCATTAAGTTCATAGCTGATTGTCTTCTTTTTAAACTTTGTGTTGCATTTTTTATGTTTAATTTTTGGACCACTTGCAAGTAGTTTGATTACATCTTGGTTACTTTATAACCCTGATGCCTATGCCTACTCTATATATTGGTTGTGTTTTCCTTTTTAACTATTATTTGGTTTGTGTGTGTTTGTTCATACACATCTAGGTTAACCATCACGATTCTTTCATAATTATGGTGACAATTCTATTATGAAATAGAAAACATAAGGTTTCTCTAAATTTATTCTCCAAATGACACGCATGCTACGAGCATAGTCTTTCCCATCCTCGTTCAAATCCCTTTTCATCTTGCTATCAAGCAGTTGTCCACTAATTTTTTATGTCACCCACATGCTTGAGGGGGAATTCCTCTACTATCCTACTTGTTTGGGGAATTAAAATGCTTAACCTCTTTTCACTCATCAATCAACATGTTTCTACTATCTTTAAAACACTATTACTTCATAATAACACTTTAAAGAGGGGTAAATGTAGATACCCTAAATTCACATACCTATTCCTAGTATTGTCCTAGTACAACCTATTATTCATCCCTCTTATGATTGATTAATTAATTTGATAAATCATGCACTTTCACCTTGTTAGGATTAATTAAATTATTCTCTAACCTCAACTTTAGCTAGCTTAATTATCATTTATTAAACAAATGATTAATTAATTAGTGTGGACATTATAACTAATTAACTTAGTTATTTAAATGGGAAATTACACCTATTTCCCCAGTCAAAAACCACTTAGACTCTAATTCCTCATCCCAACCAAATCCACTTGGAATCCACTTCACCAGTCCAGTCAACTCAACTTCTAGAATCCTAGAAAGGTGGGGGAACTTCAATTTCACACACAACCACCTTTTCATATGTAACTTCTACTAATTAAATCTATTTACTGCCCCTTAATGGCATTTATCTTCCCTAAACTGCTACAAATTCCTCAAATGTTATTTTTATCATGTGTGTTCAACTATCTGTAACAAACTTCCAACCACTACCTAGCATATAAAAAACATAGGATTATCCTCTTACAAATCCTCTTGGATTTTTGGTATAATGACTCTGTCAAATTTACTCCAACTTCTTCTATTTTAGAAGAAATAATCCAAGCCAACATTTGTTTATAGCATTGGTCTATTTCTATTTTGGAGTTTATTCAAGAGCACCCACAATCATTTACAAGGTTATACAAGTTAAGATTCCATAACCTTACTCGCGGTTTAAAAAGGAAAAGATACAAGAAGGTTTGCACTTGTAGTTTTTTTGTATTTCATTTTAGTCCTTTTTAACTTTTTTCACTGATTGGATTATGAATTTCAATGTAATTTGTTTCTCCAATTTTCAGATGTTTTTATCCTTTGGATTTCTTTGAATATAAATAGGAAACTTTTTTATGTTGAAATATTTAGGGAGGTTCTTCAAAACAATCAGAAAACAATCAGAGGGTCAATGGAGGTGAGGTTTGGATCATCTCAAAGGTGTTCATAATTGGAGTACACGAGAAAATTGTGAGAGGAAATATATCAAAATGAGTGAGATATGAGCAATTTTATGGTTTTTGGCATGGGGTTTTCTTGCTTAAATTTGGACATGAACTACTTACAATAGCAATGGAGGGAGGAGAGATTCAAAAATGGACTCCAAAATTTTCCAAGTATGATTTAATTATTTAAAATTTAACTTTGGTTAGGAAAACCCACCTTTAGCATTTTTATCTTAACCCGAGTTGAGGGTGAGTTAAGGGTTACTAAATGGGTCTGGGAGCCTCTCATGTCCCTTACCAAAATTAGTAATGGGATATGAGGTGAAAAGGTACAATAGTGTGGTGAAAAGTTTCCATGGGGGTAGCCATCATGAGAAGGGGGACAAGGGTTAAGAGTGAGATGAGTGGAAACATGACCTATGAAGCAAGATGAGAGGTTGTGAGTGATGAGAGAGGGCGTGTTTCCTTAGTGGTGAACATTTTTGAATTTGATTTACCTTTACACTAGGTGAAAAGGTATAGTAGGTGTGTAAAAGTGTTCCAAGAGTGAGGCTCATCATGGAGAGAGGGCAGGTTGAAGGTGTGAGTGGATTATACCCACCTAACATATGAAGTTGGTCACTTAAGTGAAGAACTCTTCTCCCTTGGTGAAGCACTTTTTTTCACCTCATGCAATTTTGCACCAAGTGCAAAGGTACAACAAGGCCTTCCAGATGCGCCATGGGTCATGTTCAACATGGAGTGGGGGCCAAAATGACTTGTGAGTGCATAACACCCACCTAACCATCAAACAAACCTCTTAAGTGATGAAAGCTTCTAACCTTCTCTTCTCACCTTGGTGACACAAGTTTTTGCACCTTGTGCACCCTTGCACCTAGTGTAAAGTTGTAAAATTACATCATAGGTGTGAAAATGCACCATGTGAAATTTCAGAAACCTTTCCTTCACCAACAACTACTAAAAATAGACATCAGAGAGTGATTCTTTGCCCCAGGAGCTTCCCTGAGAATTATTGTTAGAGCTCAAACTTGTACCCATCCCATATCAGGATGAGTTGGGTCATTGAGGCAACATGGGACTATCTCCAAGTTGTGGGACCTTGCATTCTTGAGAAAGACCTCTGGAAAATATTGGTTCCTCTACCTATTTCGACTGCTAAAACTACCCCTAATGCTATAATCAAATTCTAAACTAATCATTCCAAGAGACCAGAGTTAGAAGGATGTGTAGAAATGGAAAACTAATCTAAGGGAGGTGATAAAACCAAAAAAGGGGGGATGAAAATAGTTATCTTTAAGAGAAAATGAAGGATAATGTGCATAGATAGGATTAGACACATGTATCACAGTCTGAGACACACTTGTTTTCATGGGGAACAATCAGAAAAGGAACCTACAAGAGACGTGAGAAAGAACAAAAAAAATACAATGCAAAAGAGAGGAAAGAAAAAGAAATTAAAATGAGCTAAGGAAGAGAATAGCCACAAAACAAAGCTTCTATTACTTCGAGAAAATGCACATTACAAAGGTATACGAGGATGATATCTGCATGCAGAGAGACAAATCTAAAGTTCTGCAACTTAAAACGCAAATAACCAAAGTCCTTAACAAACTAAAGGGTCCAACAACAACCTTTACAATGAGAATAGCTCTTAAATTTATAGAAGGAGATAAGAAGAAGAGAATAAGATGGAAAATTGAATTTGAAATCCAACCACCAACAATAAGCATTTAATGGATACAAATCCACCTACAATGGTAACACATGCACCTCCCCATATCTATTTGGATTATAGAAGAAATAAGGAGGAACGATCAACATAAAATCTAGTGGTTGAGTCAATCAAATGTCTACATTAATGGCTGAAAAGTGTTTCCCTATTCTTCACCTACCAAATCCTACCAAAATTTAATTTTGAATGATCTAAGAGTATAACACACATCAATAGATTTCCAACAAGACCAACCATGCATTAATCCAAGATCTAAAAAAAATATGATGAGATGAAGGTCTGAAGTGTGAACTAGACACATAATGACACATGACGCATGTTGATTGGTTGAAGGATCGAAAAAATGTACATTTTTTTTGTATTTTCTACCACATGTCATGTAATGGCTTGTTGCAAGGATTTGGTGTCATGTTGTGCACTTTGATAGGTTGCGTGTGGCACATTCAAGTCTGAAAAATTTCCATGTGGCACAGTGACTGGTGTGAAAGAATGCATAAGTTTTGGACCCCTGAAATACTCTAAGTATAGTGACATGAGAGTTTTGGATGCACATAATTTATGCATGAGGGAATGCATGGAAGTAGAATAGATAGCACATGAAGGCTCACACCCAGGTTAAACACATTCGAGAATTAGGCACATTTTTGGAACACGAGACAAAATTAGAAGATGAATGGTTGGAGTGGCGGCCAAGAAATGTTTGAAGATAAGGTTGAGCATGAAGAATTGTAGTTAAAATAAAAGTCTATTTTGAGAGGGATCTCATGTAAGAAGAAGATAATATGTCATGTAGAGTTTGAGCTAATAATAGGATTAGATCTAGAGATTAAAATAGAAGATAATTTATTATTAGGTGAATCTTGCATGCTTTTGTAGTTACCTTGTAGTGTACACATGGTTATTTGTGGCATGTCGACTATTTTTAGAGTGCATGGGTGGTGAAGGGAAAGTCCCTACCCCTTATATATATGTATTTATTTACACATCTTATAAAGGATCATGTACGACTAGATTGAGATAAATTTATGTTGTTGGTGTATTTTCCAAATGAATTTGTGATGTTTATGTAGACACCAAATTTGTGTCTTACGACCCCCTGTGCCCCGCATCTCATTTCGCAACCTAACCTCATCACCTAAACCTTACACAATTATTTATTAATTACCTTATAATTAATAAATCCACATCGCCATACCTGCCATTTTTCCACCTCATCATGACCCAGTCTTAACCCTAAACTAACCTAATTAAGACCTATAACTTGGTCCACATCCACACCCATGACTAATTACTCCTCACCCGCACCTAAAACTAACCTCATAATGACTTGACCAAGCCCGCGACTAATCCCTCGGGACAAAAGGAGGGAAAGCTAGCCATTTTACCAAAAATAGCCCGCTTTGACCTGACCGATACCGGTTCCTACTCGACCGCCGTCGGTTACGTAACTGCCATCGGTTCCCTGTAAATGACCACTCCCAACCAAAAACAAAGGGTTGGATTTTCGTGGATCCAAAATCAGAAGTCATTGGAAGGATCCGAATTTTTACTTGGCTGAACAGAGACAAGTGAAAAAGAAACAAGAAGAGTTTACAGAGAAGGACATCAAATCCAAAAACTGCAACTGAGTAAACAGAGCCTTGTGACACTCATCTGTTCGTCAGGAGGGAAGATAGCTCATCTCCTGATTGTCAGGTCATCCTACCTAAGTTATGCCATCGTCATCACAGTTCTTGGACCTACATCCTCATCAATAATCAGTAAGTAATATCTTGTATGTCCTTTTAATAACATTTCTTGAACTTCTGAATCACAGCCATCATAAGTCTATTCCTAGATCTACTACCCAGCAACACACTACATCTAACTGTCATTCCTCCACACTTACGTTACCCCAAGAACACCCCCCGTATTCTCTGAGTCCTTCTCATCACCCCATTACCTAACCCCACCCATTTATCAGCCTTATAAAACAACACAACCACCTTACAACCAACCTTCACCAAAAGCCCCTAAAACATTGCCCCTACTGATATCGGTTACAAACAACCGGTACCGGTTACAGTGACCGGCATCGGTCACCGTGATTCTAAACCAAGACTAGCCCTTTCTCTATTGTTCTAACAAGGTAAACAAATTTTAATTGGACAATAGCTTATTTGTTAGAATTTGTGTTAATTCATATTAGCAGGGGAACTGACCACCTTCGAAAGGAAGTTTTATATTTCCTGGGCCCAAGGCGGTTCCCTCATTTATTGTCTAATTAAAATCTGGTGGTCTTGTATTCTTACTTGCAGGTAGTCCTTCCCAGACAAAAAGGAGCTCTTCGCAGTCGATCTGATCTTTCTCTACGATACGCGCACACCATCTTGACATTCAACAGGTATTCCTCCTAGCCCTAACCCTCATCTGTTTCTCAAAGGAATGAAAGGATAGAAGCAACTCTATTCCCAAAAGCTGAAACATTCTGTGCAAAACATTTTGGCACGCCTGGTGGGACCCATTTCGGGTTTCTTTCTTTCTTGCTTGCTTTCACATAGGGAGCATACTTGCTGTTTTCTTCTTTTAAAAATTTCACACGGTATTTTGTTATATTTAGTAAAAGAATTTGTCTTTCTTTCCCAGTTTTGCATTAGTGAAATTAATCTTCTTTGCTTCATCGAATGTCATTTTCGATTTGGGTTTAAAACATGTGCATTACATTCTTGCTTGTTGTTTTCAATTCTAGTGAACGTAGACTAAGTAGCAGGTCGTACACGTGGGGGTGATTTCCATGGTATTGACAAGAAATTAATCTTACTTTCACTGCACAACACATACCGAATCACTTCATAATTAACACAACAGCTCAAAACATCCCCCCTTTTCCGCGGTATTCCTCCGCCGATTGAGGTAACCTTATAAGCCAAAACAAACTTGACATTTCCCTTAAGTCTTGTGTTTAGGATTCTCACATCATTCTGCATCTAAGAGCATAAGCTCAAATTGATAAACACTAATCCTAGGGTTAGTCTGTTAATTTGCTTGTGTATCTTGTTTGTTTTCAGTTCTGTTTCTCTGTCATACACTGTTTCAGTTATCACTTCAGAACAATTTGATAGATGTACTAAGCATTGTTAAAAACTCAAATCAGTAGCTTCTTATATTTTCTTATACCAGTCTTATTATACCGACATCGGTTAAGTGACTGACGTTGGCTACAGTCTAACCGACCTCGGTTAGCAGACCGATATCGGTTAATGTCTTTTACAGTTCCTGACAAACCAGCAACCTACCAATTTCAACATTCTGAGGTTGTTTCTGTTCCTGATAGATTGAAACCCTACTGTGTACTTTTGTCCATGGTTGTTATCACTCGGAAGCAAGCCGCCGCCATGGTTTCACATGCCTGCTCTGTGCCTTTTCCTGAATCACCCCCTTCACATTCTATAGGGAATCCTACGGATACCAGCAAGGTTCCTAAAATTCCTGTAGGAGATAAGGAATTTGCCAAATTTCTGGATGCTAATCCTAGCGCTGTATAATACTATTTGTCTCATGCCCCTGACCGTACACCCAACGGTCAACTCCTTATTGGCATGCCTATTAGTATAGCTGCTCATTTAGCTCCTTCTCCGCCTGATACCTCCGCTTTGCCTACTGCATCCTTAGCCCCGTCTCCCAATCTAGCGGCTTCACAGGTTCATACGACACAGATTGGCTTTCCTTTGGTTAACCTTGGGCCCCACATGTCATTACCGCCGACTGCACCTACCTCGTCTCTCTTGCAGACTGTTCCGTTCATGACTTGCTCTCTGCCACCTATCCACACGAGTTTTCCTTCTCAAGCTCCGCCCACATTTTCATTCCCACACACGTATCCCGTGACCTCAACGTCTTATATAGGACATCCCTATTCGGTCACCTCAACACATTCGTCCTCCATACCTTATCAAAATTTAACGCCACCATTGTCTAGTGGAGGCCCTTGGCCCAATTTGCCTCCATTTGCCGCAACCGCACCATCAGCTCATCCAACCACGGATTTCATCAAACAAATGATGGACAAAATGCAAAATCTGGAGGCTTCTATTTCAGGAAGTCGTAGCGCCTTGACATACGAGCAAGTTTGTCGGGAGCCTATCCACCCTTCTGTCCCCCTTCATTCATATCCTCCTCAATGGGAATTACCAAAATTTACTCGTTTTAATAGTAAGGAGGATCCTCAACAACACTTGCGCTCATTTAGACATGCCTGCTATCTAATTGCTCACGACGATGCCTTACTACTCCGCACCTTTCCCATGTCCTTATCAGGACCCGCCTTGGAGTGGTATAGTGCTTTAACCCAGCACTCAATCTTCTCTTTTAACCAACTAGCCCAATCTTTCTTGGATCATTTCTCCATTAACATTGCCAAGAAAGTATCTATCACCGACCTCTATGCCATCCGACAATTTGAAGATGAATCTATCGCAGATTTCGTTGGACGATGGCGGGGCCTTATCAACCAACTTACGTATGCCTTGCCTCAAGCTGAACTTATCAAACTTTTTACGCGGGCCTGCGCTAAACACATCTCCCCTACCCTCCAAATTCAAACTTTCCACACATTTGACGAAGCCTTTACTATGGCTCAAAAACTAGAGATTCGAGCCTTAGAGGAAGAGAAATTGCAGTTGCGCAACAAAAACCCCAATTTCCAAACCCAAGATTCCACCAACAAACCTAACACCACCAATCCTCACCCATCGACTGCTTCGAAATCAAAAGGAGCTGTGCACGCGGTGATGGTCAAATCTCAACCACCATCTAATACCCCGCCAAAAACCACCTATAAGTATAAAGCTGAGCCCATCAATTACACCCCCTTGGGAGAAACTTATGGTGTGATATTGGAAAAATTTCTTAAAGCAGGAGCCATTACCTTACCTCCTGTTAAACCTCACGCCATACCTTCTTGGTACAAAGAAAATGACTTCTGTAACTTCCACCGCGTGAAGGGACACAGTCATGAAAACTGCAAGATGTTGAAAAACATAGTGCAGGAAATGGTTGATGCAGGGGATATAGCCCTCGATAATCCTAACACTCCTCCTAACCGAAATTTGAAAATTTTCAACAAACCATTCCCAAATCACTCTCCTAACAGTAATATAAACCAAGATATCTTAGCCGAGGAGAGTGTTCATGAGATCCATGCAGTCTTCGACTCCCAGCCAAAAGCCTCTATCGAAAAAATTCTGAATCAAGCTTCTTCACTAACGCAGGAACCCGAACCCCCTTCATCACCATCAAGACAAGACAAAATCCTTGTCGTTCCTTTACCCATCAAATAATTAACCACCCAGAGTTCCCTTCTCACAAATGAGCCTTCTTACACCACATCCTTGCAAGACTGTGAGCGGATGTTATCTAATTTATCTATTTCCCAAACGTCTCCTTCTACCATTCTTGTTGTACAAGAGGAAGGTTCACCACTTCTTTTGTCATCCTTAGACGAGAAACCTCTTACACTGACATCACCACATTCTTTAAACATGACGGATCCTCTCAAACACACCCTCCTACCTATTAGTTCTTCATCGCCTAAATCTTTTCAGCAACCGGTTAACCTCTTAACGCCCATTGATACAGTGCCTCATCTTCCCCCTGTATCACACCCACAGTGGACTGGAATCACAACCCACCTTTCTTCCATACAAAAGTTCCTATTCACATGTGAGGACTGTCATTCCCCAGAAGATAGAAAGGTCCTATGGGAATGTTTGAGTATGCCATATTCTACTCAAATGTAGATGACCAACCCAGATGCCTCTACCATATACCCGAAGTGTTTACAGAAGCTTAAAATGCCTATGTCCTCATCTTCACCCCCCTCATCTCTACCAAATACCTCATCCACCTCTATTAACCTAACCCAATCTTCCCCTATGCTTGGGACCTCACCAATACCCAGTCTAACACACCCACCTAAGCGGCTTGATTTATCTAAAAATAAATCCGTTCATCCACTTAGGAGACAGACTCAATCTCCTCAACCTATGTCTCTATTACAACTAAAACCATCGTCGTCACACCTACCTTCCATATTGGGACCTCATCCCTCCACCTTGCATCAATATATCATACCTCCTGTGTTTTCTTTAAAATGACCTATGCCTTCTGCACCCATACAGAGATCCAAGGGTACATCAACACCGTCACCCCGCGTATCCTGTCCACCTACCAACCCTAAACAAATTCCATCATCAAAATATTTGTTTGTTGTCACTCCTATTTCTCCGTGGTTGTTTTCTGATACCACATCATCTGTGGCCTCATCATCTAACCAGCTAAACATAGCTTCTGCGCCAAAGAAGCCACGTTTAGTTAAAACCCATTATCAAAACTCCTTGGCTAAACCACCACCCATACAAACCAACCATACCCTGTCATTACCAGAAACTACCCAGTCAATAGCCTCATCTTCCTCTGACTTTGACCCACTCAAAGGGTCTTACGCCAAAATCCTTGCTATGTTGGTGGAGAATGCGACCATTTCCCTACCCCCACTTAGACCTTATGATCCATCTAAACCTCAACCTATAGGTTATGATGAGTCTAAAATCCACGCTTACCACCAGACACCAGGACATGGTGTAGAAGGATGTAAAGCGTTGAAAGCCATACTTCGTCAGTCACCTCTCTCAGATAGAAAAGTTAAGAAAGACAACTTACGAAGAGAGAGACCTTTAGCTTCAATTCCCTCTCCTATACCACCTGTCCCCGCCTCACCAAGATCTATCATTATTACAGCCCCACCTCTCGAAGACCATGACTTATCCCTACCGTCTTCCTCCTCTCGTATTCATGAGATCAATATGATTAGTGTTGCTACTCGAGGGCAGAAAAACAATGGGAAAGCAAAAGAAAGCACACCTGCGGCCTCCCTTTCTCCGTCCACCATCCCGATCGCACCACCACCTAAAGTGGTCATTCGTGGACCCACCTACCCCGTCTCTAATGGAGTTGCCCACCGAACCATGATCAAACAGCTTCACCAATTACCTGTAAAAATGACACTGTATGATCTCATTCAGACTTCTGAATCTCATCGACAAGCTCTCGTTGAAATCCTTCAAGGGATAGAGGTCTTACCTAATGAAACCTTTCCTGTTACCTCCATTCTCACACCCAATCACATTGCTTCACTCACCAAACAACCCATCTCCCCAACCACTTCTGTCTCTGTACAGCAAGCCGCTGCTTTCAGTTTCTCCAAAGACGAAATTATCGACTTTGGTGCTGAAGATCCTGACCCTGCTCTTTTCATCTCAGCTTACGTCTGGGACATTCAGGTACGTCGTGTTATGATTGACGGGGGCACTAGCCTAAACATCATCTCTTCAAAAGCCTTCCAACAAATGAATATCCCTTCTAGTTGCATGTGTGCCAACCCCATCATGTTGCGGTCATTCAATGATGCTATTACTTCTACCTTAGGCACCGTGATCCTTAACATTCGTGTAGGGCCACGCACTTTACCTGAACTCTTCTATGTCCTTGAGGGAGAGTTCCAATACAATATGTTGTTAGGCCGCCCTTGGATCCGGGCTATGGGATGCGTTCCCTCCACCTTACATAGATGCATAAAATTTGAGTACGAAGGGAAGTCCTACACGGTAAAAGCTGATCCTCCCCCCTTCAAAACCTGTAATATGTTATATCGCCCTAATGATGTGCTTGTACCAGTCAAGACATCCATTCATCTAACCCAACCATCCACTCCAACCACACCTCTATCATCCACTTCAACCGCACCTACACCTTCAACCAATGAAACCACCATCGCAAATACCACTTCCTTTCCTGCAGCTAACATCCCAACCTCAAACCCCTTAGTAGATGTTTTTCAACACCTTACGCTGGGGGAGTATCACCTATATAACGTTAATTCTTTCCATATCCCACAGGAGTATGGACAGTTACATACACATCCTACCTATGACTGTTGTATGGGGGAAGTAATCCCCTACGGACCTCCTCATTGCCGCACCAACCTAACATATGGGGGTGTCGATGCATCCTCCGTTACCCCTGAACCTCCTCTTGGTGTGGTTCCTTTCCAATCTGATTTTCAATACCTGACAAATCGTTGTTTTTCCCTCACCTTCTTGACTCGCTGTGCTTGGAAAGGCTTTGGTTTTGGTCTTTATGAACAAGGCCGACATACAATCATTCCCGTAACTACACACAAGCACAATGATCGTAGTGGTCTCAGATTTCCTGGAACAATTACACCGAAGGAACCTCATGTTAGTTGTCTCCTGGAAGATGACAATGTCACCCCTACTGAACCATCATCACCCATTTTTCCATCATCACCCACAGAGTCGATAGATCCTGAATCTATCCCTCCTAACTTTTTTTTTTTTTTTCATAAATGCTATCTTCCTAGGTCCTCTCACTTATCAACATGATAATGAGGACCCGTCTTCTCTTCCCTTTCTGTATCCAGACATGATCGAAGAGGATTTGCGTTCAATTAATGTTGTTGAGTGCCAAGATGACGACTCCATCCTCACTTACCTTGGTGTGGATGACTCCTATATTCAACGCGCATTACCGTCTGAAACTCAAACCATGTTGAATGAGTCTACTATAGAAATTAACATCCACACAGAGGAGGATCCTCACATTGTGAAGATCATACAATCCCTTAACGCATTAGAACAAGTCACCTTTACTACCTTTCTCTGTACCCGCAACCAAGCTTTCGCTTGGTCCTACGCTAACATGCCAGGAATTGATCCTGACATTGCTGTCCATAACATCACCCTAAAACCCGATTCCAAACCAGTCAAACAAAAACTGAGAAAAATGCATCCACGCATTGCCCTCTTGGTCAAAGAAGAGCTTCAACGACTTCTTTCTGTTTCCTTCATCTTTCCTATTGACTATCCTTAATGGATTTCTAACATCGTACCTGTCACTAAAGCGATAGGGGGATTTTGGATATGCACGGATTTCTGAGACCTTAACCTCACTTGCCCCAAGGATGACTTCCCCCTCCCAAGTATTGATCAACTTGTTGATCTCATTGTGGGCCATGAGATGCTTTTTCTCATGGATGGCTTTTTGGGATACAATCAAATTTTGGTAGCCCCGGCCGATCAACATAAAACTACCTTCATCACTCCTTGGGGAACCTTTTGTTATCGTGTCATGTCATTTCGCCTTAAGAATGCTGGTGCGACCTATCAGTGGGCTATGACTTACATTTTTCATGACATTATGCACACTATCCTTGAGGATTATGTCGATGATCTTCTTGGCAAATCTAAACATCGCAGTGAACATCTCGATGTTTTTAACCGTTATTTTCGATCGCTTGTTACAATATTCGGTCCGGCTTCAACCAAAGAAATGTGTCTTTGGTGTTCTTTCGGGAAAAATTCTTGGCTTTATCGTCTCTTTGCATGGCATTGAGGTCGATCCATCTAAAGTCAAAGCTATCCTAGAAATGCCCCCACCCAAAAACCTCAAACAATTGCGTAGTTTGCAAGGTAAACTTCAATCCATCCGGCGTTTCATCTCCCAACTCTTAGATCGATGTCAACCTTTCCATCACCTTCTTAAAAAGGACATTGCCTTTCAATGGAATGAAGAGTGTCACCAAGCCTTTGAAGCTCTCAAAGCCTATCTCTTGCAGCCACCCGTGCTTATCCCACCTCAGGATGATCGCCCTTTCTACCTTTACCTTTCTACCACTGACCATGCTATAGGAGCCATGCTCGCACATCGGGACTCGGCACGTCGAGAACAATCCATTTATTATATAATTTGTACTCTCGTGGATTACGAGACTAGGTATACACATGTAGAAAAATTGTGCCTAGCCCTATCATTTGTAGCCACCAAACTCCGACACTACCTCCTGAATCACAAAACTTTCATCATCACCAACACGAACCCCATCCATTATATGTATGCCAAACCACATCTAAACCAATGCATCGCCCGATGGCTTATGCTCCTCGCTGACCTCGACCTTGAATTTATACACCAGAAGTCAATCAAAGGAAAAACTATTACAGACCAACTCGCGGAGGCTCCTTTACCTGGGGAACAATTTACCAATTTTAATTTCCCTGACGAACTCATCGCCACTCTTTCACTCAGGGAAGAGTCGTATCCAATGGCCCTCTTCTTCGATGGATCCAAATGCCAGTGCGGCGGAGGGGCCGGCGTTGTTCTCATTCCTCTTGACGCTGAGCCTATGCCTCTTTCATTCCGGCTCGATTTCCCCTGCACTAATAATACAGTGGAATACGAGGCCCTTGTTTTGGGTCTCCAAGTTGCGTTACACTTAGGTGTCAAATCTTTTAATATTTTTGGAGACTCTCAATTGGTAGTCAATCAAGTTATGGGCATCTACCAATGTAAAAATGAGGAACTTCAAAAGTAAAAACATTACGTGGATTCACTTTTGACCTCATTTACTCGTTATTCTATCCAGACCATTCCCTGCTCCACTAACAAATTTACCGATACTATGGCTTGCTTAGCCTCGCAAATTCCTGCTTCATCAACTGACTCTGACATTTTTGTCTTGGTCCAACAACTCTTTGCCCCATCTTACTCAGCCCCGGTTATTTGTATGATAAATAATGTGTCTGCTAATTCACAGGATACCTGGTATCACCAATTTCACGACTACCTTACAACCTCCGTTCTCCCACCTGACCTTACTAGTACCGGCAAACATGCTTTTCTTAAACATGTTTCTCGTTATGTCATCATGGGGGGACTCCTTTATAAACGTGGCTTTGATGGCATCCTCCTTCGATGTCTAACCGGTGCGGAGGTCACCTATACCATCCAACAGATCCATGACAGTATTTGTGGTGGAAATTTTAGCGGCGCCATGGCCAAACAGATCCTTCGCCTAGGCTATTATTGGCCTACTCTTAATAACGACTGCTACGAATATGTTAAGCATTGTGTTATGTGTCAACAACATGCCAACCTTCAACATACTCCTAGTCATCCGCTACAGGTCGCACGAGATCTTTGGCCTTTCTCACAATGGGGTTTAGACCTTATTGGTGAGATTCACCCGCCCTCTTTGCAACGTCACCGTTGGATAATCACAGCAACCGAATATTACACAAAATGGGTGGAGGCCATTCCACTCATTTCAACCAAAAAAGAAAAAATCGTTGAATTCGTTAACCATCACATTATCTGTCGTTTTGGTGTTCCTCATCGCCTGATAACAGATAATGGAAAATCTTTCAAAAATAAGTTGTTACAAGACCTTTGTGACAACTTTGGTATCAAACTTAGTTTCTCATCACCTTACTATCCACAGGCCAATGGTCAGGTTGAATCTTCTAATAAAACCCTAACCAAAATACTCATGAAAGTTGTTAATGATTCTGGAAGAAATTGGCATGATCACATTCCCTTTGCCCTTTGGGCTTATCGTACTAGCATTCGTACCTCCACTAATGCCACACCATTTTCTTTGGTGTATGGTACAGAGGCTGTCTTGCCTCTCGAAATACAACTACCCTCCCTCAGAATATCTCTTCAGGATATTCTCACCAACGATGATTTCCGCCAAGAGCGGTTAGCCCAATTAGAGCTTCTTGACGAGCGATGCCTTATGGCTCTTGACAACCTTCAAATCTACCAAAAAAGCATCAAGCGTGCTTATGATAAGTGACTTCATGAGCGTACCTTTAAGGTTGGTGATCTTGTCCTCAAAGAGAATCAACATGTAACCAAACTAGAAAAGAGCAAACGTGGAAAATTTTCTCCTAATTGGATTGGGCCTTACATTATAACTCACACTTATGGATCAGGCACTTATCGTTTAGCTTCGCTTAATGGTAAACTTGAGCCTAAACCCCTTAATGCCTTGCATCTTTGACCATTCTACTGTTGAATTCAGTGTTATATTACTTCTTATCTACCTTGCGCTCGTCCCTTGAGCTCATTGACCACCGCATACACTTTGTTTCCTACATCTCAAAATCAAAATCAAGCTCACATGGTTTGATTATCACCTCCCCTTAAATATGCCTTCCCCTTTTTAGTCTAGTCCATGACTTCAAAGTATCAAAATGACACATTCTTAATTAAACACTTATGGGATTTTCTTGAGTCAAACTTCCTACAAAACTAGATGCTTCATGCCAAACAGACAACTAGACCTCTAAAGTCATACATATACTGCTCCCTCGAAGGAGAGCTATGTGCAAAGCTACTTCTACTATTATAAATAGACTACTCCCCCAAAGGACAGCTATACACAATCACCGCATCTGCCACTATAAATAGACTACTCCCTTGAAGGACAGCTATACACAGTCAGCCTTTATCAGAAGCTTCTCGCATTGATCAGCTTCGTGAAGACCTCAAGAGTAACAAAATACATATCCCTTGTAGACTTCCCGCATCGATCAGTCTATATCTAGAAAAATAAAATAAAAATAAAAGCAGTATTTCAAAGCACTTTTGAGTCATGGACTTGTCTATTTAGGTTTGGTTCTCTTTCGTCAGAATAATCATCTTATAATAAGTTCTCTGCACCCCAACTATACCGGCAACCTCACCTCACCATTTGTCAAAACAAAAAAACTCAAGGGACGTGACGTATATCCGATATATTGTGATTATACAACTCTTTTCACCTATCGACTTCTCGCCTATGCAAGGTACCTAGGGATTCAAGCTCATTCTACATTAATATGTGGTCTGTTTAGCTCTTCTCAACTATGGGACAATCTAGCCTCTCTTGCTCGACTCTAGGATTGTGTGTTGACCTTAATCAGAACACGATTCCCTACTACTTGGGTATGCTAACTTTCGCTTCACCTATACCTACACCAATGACATTACCCTACCAACATCAAATTTTTACCAACTGACAAATTGCCTAACCAAAACCAAATTTCCTGAATTCACCTCTCCCTGGTCCTAAGGGAGAACTACATTGGTCTGAGGCCCCTCCTTGCTTTGTGCAATGGGCTATGTAGGCAGCACTTAGGAGACATGGGGTCTCCCAAGGTTAGCTCGACCATCCCCTACCATACCCTATCATGTGTTGTAAAAATAAATAGTTTTTGTGTATTTCTATTTGCCAACATTCATCTTTATCCTTTTTCAAAACAAACAAAAACAACATCCAAAACACAACCATTCTTATTATTATCATCACTCAAAACAACATACATATTTAGTTTTATTTTAGATGATAAACAAATACACCTTCTCTATCATCAACTCGCAGGTCGGCATCCTTATTTATTCTTATATTCCTATGAAATTCACTTAGACCCTTTTGCCTCCTCCCAAATTAGGTGGTGATCGTGATCATTGATGCCCCTCAGTTGGCCTCTCCATCCTCAAAGGTTCCACTGCCATTGGTTCCTCCCACTGATCCGCTAACATCTCCTGTAACATATGAATATGTCCTCTCGCATGGAGGAATCTTGCCTCCAGTCTCTCCACTCGTAACTGTGACACCTCTTAACAATCTCGTTGTCTCATTCACCTGTGTTTGAAGCTGGTGAACTAAATCCTGCAGACGATCTCTCTCTGCTGTAATCACAGTTATGTTAAGGCACTCACATGCACCTCACAGTTCTACTACCCACCATACTCTATAGGCCTCTGTTGTTCCCGCATCCATTACCCTACGATCAGCTGCTATCTCTTCTGGCCCTTCTGGAGGTGTAGGCCGGGGAGGTGAGAATGTTGCCTCGGCATCGATCCTCATGTATGGTCTATATGTCATAGGTATATCCTGAACGAACCCAAATTGTCGCCGCACGTGATCTAGAGGAATCCTCTCATACTCACCCAGCCTGTGCCCTGCGATCCACCTCAATCGCTCCACACCCCTTAACTCCTTAGCTATGTTCTCTGTCACCATATAGTTCCCGTAAGGCCTCCAACAAATATCCGCAATCGTCACCATCTCCCATACCTGTCTATAATACTCGATGTCATCTATCACGGCCTAGGATCTCACTTCTTGTTCTGTCTGGACCCATCGTCTGAATCCCAACCTCTGCACTCCTGCCTCTCCCGACTCGATGGGTCAGCCTATTGGATGCACACAAACAATGTGCTCATAGGCCCAACAATGTAATAAGTATGAACAATCCAGTGTCGTCCTGTGTTTTCGCTTGCAGGCCCATAAACCCCTATATAACTCTACCAGATATGCAGGTGCCCATGCGAAAGTCACGCTCATTTCTATCATTTCCCAAATAACACTCATCAATGCTTTTGGAAATCTTCCACCCTACACCCTCAGTAATGCATAATACCCCACCGCTATCATTAATAACATGGCCAACCTTGTTTCCTCAGGGTGTGTTGCATACATTGTACCATACGTAAATGTTAAACCTCGCTATGTCAAATCTCGTGCAGCTGAACCAAATACTGTTGTTATCGCTGCTCGCCCCGCACTAGGCAACACCTGATACACTATTTTTCCGTATCATTGGGAGTCTCAAAATACGGAACACATCTTCCAATGTCACTGTCATCTCCCCTGTTGGCAGATAGAAGGTATTCTTTTCTGGATTCCATCTCTCAATCAACGCCTGCAACATAGCATGGTTACGCGTGATTCATGAATAATAGTGGATTCCACTTAACCCCAAATGATTTATCAATGCCCATTCAGCTGGTGTTACATCCACTCGGATTCGTGACAACAACGCTGGCACAGTATCATTCATCCTTAACCCTGCTTCCGCCTGCATACATCAAAACGACACATAATTATTCAATAAAACAAATCTCCACGGGTTTTTTCTCAAATTCTGGAAACTCCTACAGTAACTGATATCATTTATAGATAACCAATACCAGTTTGCTAACCGATACCGGTTATCTCTAAATGATACCGGTCACTGTCAAAAATATACACCCTGCTTAAAAACATACACCTACGATAATTATTTTGCTCGTTTACTCCTATCTATACCTAAAAACATACATGACCACCCTACTTACCTACCCCATAGCACTCACCCCATCCCAAACCTTTGCCTATCACCTTTTCTTTCTCATCTTTACCCACTTACTCTCTCTCATCCTATTCACACAAAACATGCAAGAATCAAATTACAACCAAACAGTTTACCTCCCGGGATGCAGCAGCTTGAGGTGGAACTTGTCTTCCCCCTCATCCCTGCATGCTGGATGCTTCTCCTCATTCAACCATGTTCACCACCCTCTTCAAATATAACTTTTCTTTCTGCCTTCTGAATCTCAGTCCACGCTCACTTCACCGGTCTCTTTCCTCCTTATCACTCAAATTCTTTCATGCAATTACCTGTATCAGTCGTCAAACAGCGTCGCATTCACATATTTAACTTGTTGCATGACTCTAAAAATAAGAATGCTAAAAATAAGAACTTAAGTTGCCAACCAAGCAGTTCTATTTTTAGGAAATATACTTTCAAAATAACCGATATCGGTTATATAACCGTTATCGGTCATATAGCTACCGACATCGGTTACATAACCGATATCGGTCATGTGTCCCCTTTTTGCTTAAACCTAAGTCGTTTCTTCGTTTTTGCAAATTTTTGTGGTGCCCCCCGCCTCTATTTTTCCTGCATAACAACACCATTATCAATATTTGTCATCCAAATCACATATATATATCCTCATAATTTCAGCAACATCATCCATCTACATTTCCAAGGGACCATCAACAAGAATACATAAAACGAAAGCCTACACTATAACATGATACACCAGAAAAGGATGATGGGAGATAGTCTCACAACATGTGTGAAATACAGAGGCAAAGTACACATCTAGAATATGTGATACAGTTCTCCATAATCTAGCAAAATGCCATTCACAGTAATATTTCAAGCACACACAATGATAATGAATTCCTGCAAGAACATAATAGATAGACACAATATTCTCATAGAAGGATCAAAGGGGCAAGAAGAATGCAAGAAAACATAGCAGGGGAAGGTATATCCACAAACTGGTATTTTATTGCTTCATGATATGCACAATTCAATCTATTACAAGATAAGGGCCTGGGTCACCATGCAAGGAGTCCACTACAAGGGCCTGCAACACACTGGCTTCAAAAATCAATTTTGACAGAGCTTTGTTACCCAAAAACTCCCCCCTTTAGAATGAGCCCAACACTCCAATTTATAGAAAAAATGAGAAGGAAAAGAGAAGGAAAAAATGGAAATCCCGAAATCTGTCCTTCAACCACCTGTAAGAGGCATTAAATTGAGTGGAATGGGTATACATTACTATCAAAAGGCTCCCCATACTGTCCCATGTGCTGCAGCAAAGAAGGAATGATGACCATGCCTCTTAATTGCACTCCCAGCTACCAAATAAAACACTGTTCTGAATCCGGCCACGTTTTCTTAAAAATCTCAACCAATTTCTACTCAAATCTGGAATTTCTTGATTGTTGTGCATCGGGCTTGGAAACACGATTCCAACGGTACCAATTTTGTGTGATTTTGTGAGAAATGAAAAAGTTATGGCCTTCTGAGTGCAGGTAGCTATTTTGGGCCTGGCAGGCGTTTTCTGTCATTTGACGGGAAAGAGCATTTACTGACTGGAGCCGAACACATTTCCTTTATTTAAATATATCTACCCTCATTAAAATTAAGAAAGTCCAATTTTTTGTGGCATAGAGAACGTCGTGCCCGTTCCAGAAAGTCCAATTTATCAAAATCGGAGCTCAGAGTGAAAAGTTATGGCCGTTTGAAGTTTCCGGACCAAACGTTGACTTTTCCTCCTGTGACACGTGTCATGATTTGATTGGTCCTCGGCTCCTTCAGGTTTTCGAGTCCCACGCATCCCTTTGTCCCATTTGGTACAGTGCTCTTTGTGCTGATTTCAGCCGAACCGGCCGGTTCGCGCCTTTTTGTCCCATGCGTCCCATTTGCCTTCCGGGCTGCCTCGACTCTTTTCACCCGGTTCGGCCGGTTTGCACATTTTTGGCCCAAATGTCCCATTTGCTTTCGGACCATTTGTTCCCATTTCGGCCGAACCGGCTGGTTTGGGTATTTTTGTTCCACTTGGCCCACTTTGTTTTGGACTGCCTGGACTGATTTCGGCCGAACCGGCTGGTTGGGTATTTTTGACCCAAACGTCCCAGACTGTCCCTCTCAGCAGTTAGTCGATTTTTTCTCTGTCGAACCAGCATTTCACGCCCGCCGCGTACTTTTGTCCCATTTGTCCCTACTGCGTTTCGGACTGTTTGTGCTGATTTCACCCGGTTCGGCCGGTTCGCGCTTTTCTGTCCCACACGTCCCAGAGGCGACCTTGAGCAGGACTTAGCCAATTTTCATGATTTTTCCTGGATCGACCTATTTGCCTTTTTGAACCTTTTTTTCACATTTTCTCAGAACTTACTCTCTTCCTCTTGGACAGGGGAGTTAGACAAATATGAGGGGACTCTAGAAACATGAATTTTTTGCCTTGACTCAAACTATTTGCCTGAGACTAAAGAATTTGATGCACGTTATCAAAATTTACCTTGGGGGTGAATTTTGGATAACCTCCCCTTTTTGCTTAAACCTAAGCCGTTTCTTTGTTTTTGCAAATTTTGTGGCGCCCACCTCTTTTTCCTGCATTACAACACCATTATCAATATTCGTCATCCAAATCACATATATATATCCTCATAATTTCAGCAACATCATCCATCTACATTATAACAACTATCGACAACATACATACGACATCATATCTACATCAAACCCATCAGCATACACAACATGTGAATTAAACTCATCATCTATATATACATTCATTAAATTTCACAACCCATCAACCAAAACACATAAAACATTTTAAATGCACAGCATGTGGGTCAAAATCCTCATATATATATATATATATCAAAAGGTTTCAAATATATAACTTACCCCTGCATAGGGGCCTCTGTGATCTCATAATAATACAAAGCCGGCACGCAGGCCGCAATAACTGTCAAAAATCTCGACTCAGCTCACAGGCCGGTCTCTCATATCAAAAATATACTCGGCTCGTAGGCCGGGTATCAACTATACAACCCATACTCGGCTCGCAGGCCGGTATATACAATAAATGAATAAATGAATGGATACATCATATGTGGGCACGCAGGCCTCTATAAACATAACCGGTTCGCAGACCAGTGCCTATATCCAATGTACACACAAAAACATCTAACTCTGACCCAGGGATGTCTCAACTCTCCCCACCGCCCTCGGCACCTCTCCCTGCGGGTCCTGGCCCTGGCTCCCACCTCCTCCCTGTCACCGACCCACCGGCTGTAGCTGCACCACCCTGGGATCTCTGACTCCGCAAGGTCTCCGCTCTATGCGCCACATACGGCTGATAGTCAGCCCCAGTACCATCAAGGACGTCCTGATAGTACCGGGCCTCCGCTCTCGCCTCCATATAACGGGCCCGTGCCACCATAGCTGCTGGGGCTGGTCCCCCGACTCCTAATAATAATGGCCCCTGTGCCGGTGGCGGTACCTGTGCCTGTGGTGGCGCCGGTGGCGGTACCTATACCTGTGGCTGTGCCAGTGCCGCTGGTGGTGCCTGTGGTGGTGCTGCTGGTGGTGCCTGTGCCTGTGCCTGTACCTGCACCTGGGCTAACTGCCCCTGTAGGACACCTATCTGTGCCTGTGCAGCAGCAAGCTGCCCCTGTAACAACTGTACCTGTCCCCTGAGCTGGTCCCTCTCTGCTCTAACAGCCGCTAAGTCTGGCTGTGCGGGCTGTGCTCTCCTCGCGGCTCTCTCCCCTGCCCACCATACCAAAAATGCTCCTGTGCAGCCGGCGTCGTCTATAGTATCATCTGCTGGCCTCTCAGCTACCCAATCTAGGTCCATGGGCTGTGGTGCAGGTAGTGGGGCCTCTACATCATCCCTCCGGTACTGAGGGAAGGGAGGTGGCTCATCTTGTCGTAGCCCCATCTGCCGTCGTACCCTCTCCAGGGGTATCTGCTCATGCTCTCCCGGCCTCCGTCCCGCTATCCAGAATGTATACTGGATCCACCGCAACTGTGATCGGGCTCCTCCGCGGGGCTGATGACCTCTGTAAGGCCTCCATACAATATCCAAGGCAGTCATGCCCTCTAATACATGCCGGTAATACGCTACATCCCGTCCGGTGAGAACTGCTCGTGGCTGGCCCACGACCCCCCAGCCACCTCTGAAAGCCATATCTATAGATCACCTGTGGCCCTGGCTGCTGGGGCAGCCCTACTGGTCGAATGCATATGATATTCTCATATGCCCAACAATGTAACAAGAATGTAGAACAAATCCTGAATCACCTCATCCGGCGGTAGCCCCACAGCTCTCTGTATAACTGCACCAGGTATACTGGTGCCCAAGCATAACACGTATGCTCCTCCACCATCTCGTGTAGTACCCCCATCAGCGCCCATGGAAAGCGGCCTCCCTCTGAGTCCGGGAGGGCGAAGCATGTGATGCCGATCATCATCAACATGGCAAGCCATGTCTCATGTCTATGGGCATGATACATGTCCCCATAGGCAATGCTCGCGCTGTGATAAGTCAATAGCACGGCTGCATCCTCGAATACCTGTAAAATTTTGTCCATGGCTGTCTCTGCATCCACCTGGAAGACTACCTCTCCATCAATCGGTAGTCTAAGGATGCGATACACATCCTCCAGTGTAATCGTCATCTCTCCCGTCTGGGAGATGGAACACATTGGTCGCCGGATCCCATCTCTCGATGAGGGCAACCATCAGACTGTGATCCCTATCTATCACCCTATAACGCTGGACTCCACCGAGTCCCACCTCGCGCATGATGGCCCACTGCGCTGCGGACACGTGTGGCCGCATCCGTCTCAACAATGGGGGCATCCTATCCTGCATCGTCAGCTGCTGACGTGCCTGCAAAACCAACTCACTGCATTAGCCCTACTCTTTATCACAACAACTCCTTTAACCTTCTATACCCCCTTTTAACCACCCGACCACACAACTGCCCCATTTTCCCCCCCCACCCACCAACCAACCTTCCTATCAACCTCTACCCCTTCCCTCTTCACCCCCATAAACACAAACCTCCCAAACAATAACCACAACTCCCAAACAATAACCAAAACACCCAAATAACAACCAAACACCCAAAACCACAACAAAACCAAGCAACAAAATAGAAAATCCTAACTAGGGACCGGTACCGGTCACCCATGACCGCCACCGGTCCCCTCTCCACTGACGCCGGTCGACGTACGACCGACACCGGTCCACCACAAACCCACCTTGCCCGAAAACTTTGTGACCGATGCCGGTCGCTTAGTGACCGGCATCGGTCACTGTAAAATCGCTGAGCCGAACCCGACGCGGCCCCCCAAACCCTTCTTTGACCTATTACTCCCATTTTACCCATTAAAACATCCTAAAAACCTACCCACCCTACCGTTTTAGCCTCACTAACCTACCTACCCTCTCCCTTTTCCAAACCACTTCCATTTATTAATTCTTTTATTAAAAACATGGATTCCTACCCCAAACCCCAATATAGTTTAACAACATCAAATTCACACAATGAGAGGTTTCGAACCTACCGGTACGACGACACGTCGTCATGGTGGGATAGGTGGTGGTGGTCCAGCTGGTCCAGCACCTCCAGCTCCTCCTAGCTGTGCCATGGCTCTCAAACTCCTCTGTTGGGTCCTCCACCAATCAAATGCTGCCTCCTCCTCGCTAGGGCCTACCAATCACTCACTTCTCCACTCAAATAGTGCCACCTCAGCCGACAAACTCAACAATCTCGCCAAAAGACCTTAGACAACTAAAATTGGTTTTCAAATTGACAATATGACAATGACAGGCCGTATTTTTCTTTTTATAGGTTTTCGACCTATAACCGATATCGGTTATATTGTGCCCTAAGGAACCGGTATCGGTCACCTAACCGATACCGGTCATAGACAATCGATATCGATTTAATACCTACCTTCACCAAATTTCTTCCCTTATTTACTAATCGCCCTTTCTCACAACATCGCCTATATCCACCTTTGCTGAAAACCCTTTGTTGACTTCATTGGCCCGACCCAAGGCTGCAACCAACCAATTTGGCCCGACCCAAGGCCGCAACCAACCAATTTGGCCCGACCCAAGGCCGTAACCAACCAATTTGGCCCGACCCAAGGCCGCAACCAACCATTTGGCCCAACCCGAGGCCACAACCAACCATTTGGCCCGACCCGAGGCCGTAACCAACCATTTGGCCCGACCCGAGGCCGTAACCAACCATTTGTCAAGACCCGAGGCCACAACCAACCATTTGGCCCGACCCAAGGCCACAACCAACCCATTTGGCCCGACCCAAGGCCGCACCCAACCATTTGGCCCGACCCAAGGCCGCACCAATTAAATACCTCACCCAAAATCAACAAATTACAATTTTATCCACCCATCATGTAGCTTTTTGTTCAATCGAGCTCACCTGTTCGTGTTTTAGCATGATTAGGGTCCTTGACTTGATCAGTCGACCAACTTTGCCTAGACCAAGACCGTGACGTTTATCTCAACCAAACCAACCATTTGGTACTGCCGAACATGCCTAACCGTTCCTGTACCTTACCCGTTATATCCCCTGGAGCTACTTCCTATGCCTTGGATACCAGGATTATATCACCCTTGTTTGGATAAACTATCGACCTTTGCCTATGAATTGCTTGTTTGCTCTTCAAATCATGTACCCTGGTCGCACTACTGCATTTCAACGTGCGTCTGCTTCCTTGGACCTACCCCACCATCTTACCATCATCTCAACACCATTTCCCTTTATCAACCCTATCCCTGATTTCACGCTACCTCAATCTGTGATAGATTTGAGGGGGATTTCCTATACCCTTAACAGGGGTAACCACTTCTTATTATTGTCTGTGCAGCTTTAACAAAGACAAGCTACATGACAACAAGGGGCTAATGTAGACACCAAATTTGTGTCTTACGACCCCCTGTGCCCCGCATCTCATTTTGTAACCTAACCTCATCACCTAAACCTTACACAATTATTTATTAATTACCTTATAATTAATAAATCCACATCGCCATACCTGCCACCTCATTTTGCCACCTCATCATGACCTAGTCTTAACCCTAAACTAACCTAATTAAGACCTATAACTTGGTCCACATCCACACCCATGACTAATTACTCCTCACCCGCACCTAAAACTAACCTCATAATGACTTGACCAAGCCCGCGACTAATCCCTCGGGAGAAAAGGAGGGAAAGCTGGCCATTTTACCAAAAATAGCCCGCTTTGACCTGACCGATACCGGTTCCTACTCGACCGCCGTCGGTTGCGTAACCGCCATCAGTTCCCTGTAAATGACCACTCCCAACCAAAAACAAAGGGTTGGATTTTCGTGGATCAAAAATCAGAAGTCATTGGAAGGATCCGGATTTTTACTTGGCTGAACAGAGACAAGTGAAAAAGAAACAAGAAGAGTTTGCAGAGAAGGACATCAAGTCTAAAAACTGCAACTGAGTAACCAGAGCCTTGTGACACTCATCTGTTCGTCAGGAGGGAAGATAGCTCATCTCCTGATTGTCAGGTCATCCTACCTAAGTTCTGCCATCGTCATCACAGTTCTTGGACCTGCATCCTCATCAATAATCAGTAAGTAATATCTTGTATGTCCTTTTAATAACATTTCTTGAACTTCTGAATCACAGCCATCATAAGTCTATTCCTAGATCTACTACCCAGCAACACACTACATCTAACTGTCATTCCTCCACACTTACGTTACCCCAAGAACACCCCCCGTATTCTCTGAGTCCTTCTCATCACCCCATTACCTAACCCCACCCATTTATCAACCTTATAAAACAACACAACCACCTTACAACCAACCTTCACCAAAAGCCCCTAAAACATTGCCCCTACCGATATCGGTTATGAACAACCGGTACCAGTTACAGTGACCGGCATCGGTCATCGTGATTCTAAACCAAGACCATCCCTTTCTCTATTGTTCTAACAAGGTAAACAAATTTTAATTGGACAATATCTTATTTGTTAGAATTTGTGTTAATTCATATTAGCAGGGGAACTGACCACCTTCGAAAGGAAGTTTTATATTTCCTGGGCCCAAGGCGGTTCCCTCATTTATTGTCTAATTAAAATCTGGTGGTCTTGTATTCGTACTTGCAGGTAGTCCTTCCCAAACAAAAAGGAGTTCTTCACAGTCGATCTGATCTTTCTCTATGGTACGCGCACACCCTCTCGACATTCAACAGGTATTCCTCCTAGCCCTAACCCTTATCTGTTTCTCAAAGGAATGAAAGGATAGAAGCAACTCTATTCCCAAAAGCTGAAACATTCTGTGCGAAACAGTTTATTATGATGTATTCAGCTATTAGGTTTTTATGGATTAATATAATGGATCATTGGGTATGGATATTGATTATCGATGTCTTTATTACTGGTTATTACATGGTAGATCTGATCTTTATTCTTATTTTATTCATGATGCACTATGGTTGTGAACTAGTTCTTGTTATGCTTTACCTTTAATCACTTGCTATGGATATGGAATACTTGTGTGATCATGCTAATACCTTGAAAAAGGTGGCATAAAAAGAGGAACCTAATACCTTTGAGCTCTTCGGGTGAGCACTCATATATGTCTCGGTGATGGGCTAATGCGTACAGGGTTTTAGTAATAAAATAGACTACATTTTAGATCCATTGTTAAGACCTCTTTTCAAGCTTTTGCAAGGATGTTGCATGATGAAGACGTATCAGTTGACTCTATAAAACATTGAGAGTTGGGTTGTGAATTTAGAAGACCATTTTTCTCATAGATATAATACTAGACCTAATTTCGATGCTCGCAAGTGGGTTGAAGAGCATTTGTATCATGGAATCTATGAGACGTTATTTTGTTGTTTTCCTATATATTTTTATGAGTGGATGGTAGCATATGCATCAAAGAGGAATTAAAGGTATAGAACAATTATTTGGACACAAGAATATTACTAGGCTTTGTATAATGCCGATTTGACTTGGACACACATTGTAGACCATTAGTGGAGTGGTGTTTTACATAGTTACACATTGGCGTATGTTTTTTCTACTTATTCCTGTCTAGAGGTTGTTGAGTTTTAGTTCTTTTGAAAATCCAGGTATCTTATTTTCATGTTATCCCTTTAGCAATTAAGATCTTGATTGTAATTCTAGATTTAGAAGAACAACCTATGGATAGCTAAACCCTACCACGCGTAGGGACAGGATCAGGTGTGGTGAAAGATAGTGGATCTTGTGGAAAAAGGAAGAGAGAAGAATGATATATTAAGTATAATGAGGTGTGGGAGAGGGAATTGGTGAAGAAGCACAATATTGAGGAGTATGTGGAGTTGTGGAGGATGATGTCTCGTGAAAGATTTAAAGCTCACGTGGAAGATATGGAGCTAGAGAATCGGGCCCTCCCCCACTTTGGTAAGCACGGTGATAATCCCTTCTGGCTTCTGATGAGAGTGTGTCTGATGAAGAGAGATTAAGGAAAAAGGGTGCGTATCTGATCCTACCTGGTGACCTTGCCCTTGCACTTGGTGTTCCAGTTCCAGAAATAATTATTGAGAAACAAGCTAGTGTTAGTGATAGAGTAACAAAAGGTAGATTTCATTTTCCATTAAATACAATAGTACAACAAATAGAATTGATGGAATCATAGGTGAAGGAATATTTGATGTTTAGAGGACCAGTTGTTCATATATTTTATGACACATCATCAAGACAAAGTGTAAGCACGTAGAACTTTGGTAATACATCTAGAAGTAGCACAACTTCACATACCATGGAAGTTCAATTTAGTATAAAAGTTGGGACATAGAGTATCTCATCCTCTAGTCTGGTACTTGTTATAAGAGGTGGATCAAGATGATCTGGAGGCTCGGGATCTAGAGGATCTAGTAGTTCTATAGGTTGAGGGAACACTCAGGGTAATACATGTTCTAGGTCTGGTGGGCATGGTCTGCACCAGCCACAATAAGTCTATTATGAGATGTCTCTTCTCCATCCAGAGTACATAGGTATTGAAGATGCAGCTGAGCACATGCATATGTGTGAGATACTATGGCACACTAAGGGGATCACAACTCTTGAGCATAAGACAATTCTATTTTCTACTACTTTGCAAGGGCGTGCACATAGTTGGTATAGGAAGTATGATCTGAACCAGACTATTGTAGATTACAATGTGCTGCATAATTCTTTCTTGGTTGAGTTTCATATACCTGAGTTTGAATAGAAAATCATCAGCACGCTAAAGGATATTAAGTAGGGCTTGGCCGAGAGCATAAGGGGGTATGATGTGCTCTTTAAAACTTTGCTATCAAATTTATCTTATGACATTCACCCTAGCCAACATGCACGGTGGTTTTTTGGCAGTTTGATCACACCTTTCAGAAGGGAACTCTTGCATAAGATGTTTACATATCTGCGTGAGGCTTTGGAGGTAGCCCTATATGGTGAGGTAGTTGGAAGTGTAGACACTAGAGTTAGCCCATTCTTGGAGGCGCAGATTACATCTATGGTGAAGCAGTTGGAAAAACTATTGTCCAATTCAACTCATCAAGTGTGTAGTGGGATATGGTGTAAAAATTACAAGGTGGAAGGACATACTACGGATAGTTTCCCTCATAAATCGGTGTGTCATATTGCTAGATTGTGAGATCTATCACTTAGATCATGATTAGAGTAGGTTTCCCTTGTTACAACGTGTGATCAGGAAGAACGTGTCTTATTACTGTAATATTTGTAAGTCCCAAACTCATTATACGTAGAATTATAGATTGATTAATCATATTCATGAGGCTATTGAGATGAGTGTACATCAGAACAGTGTTACAAATGGTTCTAAGGAGCAAGGTAAACATCATAATCATAACCATAATGAAGGGCACTCTGATGAAGTTGGTAGAGGAAGAGGTTACTGAGGTGGATACCAAGGTTGTGGTCGCGGTGGAGGAAGAAGTGATTTCCCATGAGGAAACTATTTTACATGTTGATCCCCTAACCATTATAGGTGTGAATGCCCTCAAAACATAGTCTTCTCATGGTGCAGAAAACAACATAAGTTTGAAGAATGTCCTGAGTTATATGAGCACACATGAGTAAGAATTATATGAAGAATGATAAGGTCGTAGGGATTATTAAAGTGCAGCATGTCAAGGAAGATTAGTGGATGCCTAAGATTGTGCCTAACCCTGAGATGCTGCATGTGCTAGTGACTACACATGCTAAGGCTACGCGTGCTCGTGAGACTCCAAAGAAGAATATTGTTATTACAAGCAAGAGGTGATAAATGTGAAATATCTAGATCCTACCCATTAGAAGAAAGTTTATCAGGAAACTATGGAGGTTATCAGAAACTTGTAGGGTGAGATACAATTATTGAAGCAGTAATCGTGGAAGCTAGAACAGGTAAAGGTAGTTGATCTTCCTAAGAAATATATTGATGACTTAAAGGAGGTTTGTAAGATGTTGTGCTAGGATAATATCATTCCTTTATTAGGGGAATGGTTGAGGGAGAAGGTACCGCATGTTGGATTTGAGTGTGAGAGATAGATATTGCATGCGAACTTGCCTCCTCATAGTCTTGAATATGATAAAGAGATCAATTTGAATGCAATTATTGATGGGTGGTTATTGAGTAACATATTGATTGATACAAGTGTAGAAGTAAATATACTCACTTTGGATGTGTGGAATCAGATGGGAAGACCACCATTACAACCCTCTTTGAATGTGTTGTATATGGAAAATAGGATTAGAGCCATGCCCATTGGGGTATTGAAGGATGCCACTATTACTATGCAAGGGGCCAAGTTTACTGGGGAATTTGAGGTCTTGGAACTCACTGAAGCATATAGTTTTCCAATATTTCTTAGGCACCCTTGGTGTTACACGAATAATGTTGATCTACGCTTTAATAAAAGGTTACAATAGTTTTGAGAACAAATAAGAGAACATTATTATTCCTTTGACAGATGGGAAGGATGCACTGTATGTAGAACCCTTGAGTGAAGAGAATCTGAATAGGATATATGCGCGCACAGTTGGGGATCCTGAAGTGTTTGATTCACCTAAGGAAAGTGTTAAAAAATTATATGATGCTCAATCTATGAGTGATACAACTAGTGTTTCCTATGACAAATGGGCTCATGAGATGCATGAAATGGTCGTGCCAGAGATCAAGAATATAGTTACTTGTGTGATTAGGCCACACCATGTACCATGTACCCCATTCCACTAGTGAGGAAAATCTTGACGTATTTCTATGTGCCATGGAATCTCAATGGAAGGATGAGGGTGATACAAAAATATGTTTATTCATAGTTTACGTGAGATAGCTCCGCGCTGGAGAAATACACATGGAGATAACCTTTTGGAGTGGTAGGAAGTGAGAATCACCTTCTCTACTAGGTTTCTTAGGAATAATACCTTCTCAGATCTGTAAATTTTATGGGAAGGATTCTACTTTCCATCACATTTAGAAGTGTGAGAGACTCTAGGTGAAGGGTTAAAAGGCCTTACCACCATCACTTTGGGTACATAAGTTCTACACCACTCTAAGTGGTTACACGTGCGCATGGTATGTTAATGCAGATTTAATAAGAGTAATAGTTAATTGGCAGGAGATGAATTTAGGTATGATTCAGACCTTTTATTATTTTTCTACTAAACTACCAATGAATGAAGCATTACAGATTCTAAAGCACCTTACGATCAGAGATAGTGCAAAAGATGAGGAAATCCTATTAGATATGTTTGGAGATTTATATTTGGAGGCTCACTGTGAAGAATAAGAGACATATAAGGAGTAGCTTGGGCATGCATGGATGGAAAAAGAGAAGGCTAAGTTATTTTACATGATTGATGATGAGGAAGTATAGAATTTGGATGTTGATCAAATTTTAGTAACATGCAAGGTCTTGGATAGTGCTAATGAGAAGGTGCATGCTTATCATGATCCTATGAAAATGAAGGAGGTCAACATTGGGATAGATACAGAACCTAAGGAGGCCATTATTGTTGACTATTGGTTTGAAAAAGAGGTGGAAAATATTATTGAGTTATTGCGTGACTTCCAAGACTGATTTCTGTGACGCTATCGTGGGGAGTGCATCCCTCTTTAGGTGAAATGAGGATAAAGTTAAAGGAAGGTGTGTGACTAGTTAGGAAGAGGCCTCATAGGATGAATCCTAATATGCGCATCAAAGTTAAGGAAGAGATTGATAAGATGTTGAAATCTAGAGTCATTTAGCCCATTAAGGAGTCAGAGTGGGTTATCCCCATGGTGATAAGCATAAAGAAAGATGGTAATATAAGGATCTATATGGACTATAGAGAGTTTAATGTTGTCTATGTTATAGATACTTTTCCCACACCTTTTATAGAGGAGATCTTGGAATGCGTTGTAGGGCGTGATATTTACTCTTTCACTAATGGATTATATGGTTATCATTAGGTGCGGATTACTAAAGAAGATCAAGAAAAGACAATTTTCACCACTAAATGGGGAAGTTTTGCATACATGGTAATTCCCTTTGGGTTAAAGAATGCACCTGTAGTGTTTTTGTGCATTGTTGTACAAGTGTTTCAGGACGTCATTCATAAATTTTTATAGGTGTATCTTGATGACTAGACAGTGTATGGTCTGGTTAAGGATCATTGTGACAATTTGAGACTTATGTTTGAGAAGTGTTGATAGTTGATCATATCTCTCAATATTAAGAATTGTATTTTTTCTACACCCTTTGGAACTTTGTTAGCACATATTATACGCAAGGAAGGTTTTTTGGTAGATCTTGCTAAGGTCACAGTTATTTGGGGTCTGGAAGATCCTACCAATCAAAGCGAGGTGCGTGGATTTTTAGGACATGTAGGTTATTACAGGAAGTTCATTAAGTGATATGCTAATATTGCCATGCCCTTGGAGGAATTTTTGAAAAGAAAAGGAAAGTTCCATTGGGATGAGGCACAACAGATAACATTTGAGAAATTGAAGGAAAGACTTACTTCTTCGCCCATTTTGTGCTTTCCTTCTTGGGATAAACCGTTTCATGTACATGTTGATGCCTCTGACATGGCCATTAGTGAAGTGTTAGCACAACCTGGTGATGGGATCATTGATCATCCTAGTTGTTTTGTGAGCAAGAGGTTGACACAGGCTACACAAAATTATATTGTTAGGAATTAGTGAATAAATATACAGAAACAATTCCTCAAATCACAGCTGTAGGAAACTATTTAGCAGATTTGTACTTAAAAAATATAACAACATAAATATACAATGCACAAAAGAAGACAAGACAAGATTTGACATGGTTTTCCCAATTGGGATACGTCCATCAAGAACTTTCTCATATTTTACTATCACGGTCTTTCTCTTAGTTACAATTGCATAGAAATCACTCATGAACTCACAATAAAATTCCCAAAGATACTAAACCACATTTAAGACTCCTAAATCTTTTTGATCACTTAAGATACATTAGGATGCCCCTAATACCTTTATTTATAAGATTACAATACTTATAGGAAGTTCTATAACCGAACCTAGAAAATGTCGTTTGAAAAAGTCTTGACTTGAAAAATTTGTGACCTTTCAACTTCTCACGGATGAAAATCCATCACTTTGACAACAGCCGATTAACTACAAGTTAACAAAAAAAACACAACAATTACACAAAACGAAAAAAGCACATGACTACAAAATGCTCCTGAAGTCTCCAAACTTAACCATTCGAACTCCAACACTTCAATGTTGATTCAAGAAGACCAAAAAATAGGCTCCACACCCCAATAATCTCCCACTTAGAGACTGTTTCCACTGAGAAAAGTTCTCAACCATTCATTATCATGCATAAAGGCCAACCAAATTTGAACACAACTTCAAATTCTCCCTTGTGACCACCGTAGTCATCATATCTAAGGGATTATGACTAAAATGAATCTTTTCCAACTTAAACTTATCTTCTTCCAAAGCTTCCCTAATGAAATGATATCTCAGCTAAATGTGCTTTGTCCTAGAGTGGAAAGCGGAGTTCTTCACCAAATTAATAGTTCTCTAAATTTCATTGTGTAGTATCCCAACTTCATGCTTATTCTGCAACTCATCAAGAAACTATTATAGCCAAATCATCTCCTTGCTTGCCTCTGTGGTTGAAAAATCCACAAACTTTTGTAACAGTGAAATCAAACTCACTATTGTATCACCACCCGTAAATACATAACGTATCATGCTCCTCTTTCTGTCCAAATCTCCTACCATGTCTAAATATACAAAGTCACGTAATGTAGTGTCTGATCCACCAAAACACAATGTTGCTCCCATGGTCCCTCTCAAATACCAAAGGATCTACTTTACTGCCTGTCAACTCTCTTTACCTAGATCACTCATAAACCTACTCACTACTCTCACTGCATGGGAAATATCAGGCCTAGTGCATACCATAACATGCATCAAGCTATCAACCATTGATGAGTACGGTACCCTATACATATGGATTCTATCATCCTCAGTCTCTAGACTCTACTCCTTTGATAATTTAAAGTGACCTACCAAAGGAGTACAAACCGGTTTAGCATCCTGCATACTAAACCTCTCAAAGACCTTATTTTTATACTCTTCTTGAGATAATACCAGCTTCCTCTCCTTCCTGTTATGAGTTATTCTCATACCAATAATTTTCTTTAGTGTTGGAAGTGTGTGTCACTTGTGTTGTCATTGATGTCAAGTGGTCTAGGTGATCTAGGTATGTTGGCTAGGTGATCTAGGGGTCTCCAAAGGTGTTACATGTGTTTTTTGAGTCTCTCAAAGGTGGTATGAAGGTCAAAAAAGGTCCATGAGGTAAGTGAGGTGTGTCAATGTGTTAGTAACATGCCCAAATGGTTCTGTCATGTAATGTATGGGTCAAGTCAAGTCATTCTAGGCTATGGCCTAATGTAAATATATGGTGTAAATCAAGAAAATGTGTGAATTCACTCAAACAAAAATAGGTCAAGTAATTTTGGATCATATTGAGGTGGCACATGAGGTACAAAAAAGAGATACAAAAGACAAACCAGGTGAATGAGACTGAAACAAGTCAGTATGGAGTTTTCTTAAGCCAATCCACAAGCAAGAAAGGTGTGAAATGTTGACCCAATGTGTGATGATGCAAAAAAAACATGGTGTGAGGATTAATGATGACATATGATGTGTAAAAGGCCTCACATGTAGTTATTGAGGTGTTTTAGGCACTTCTACAGGTCAACATAATACAACAGCTGGGAATCAGAGACCAAAGGGCACCTAAATGAGATGGGATGGAAAGATTCAGGATGAACCAGAGAAAAATATCACTTGGAGGTGTTAGAGGGATGTGTCCTTAAGGTGTGAGAAAAATTTCAGAAGCTGAGGATGAATATTTTGCAAGGTATGCAAGTATTTCCAAAACCAGGTTTTTCAAAGTATGTAAATTGAGCACCAAACTTCTTAGCAGTCAAGAGAAATTGTGGAGCCTCCTTCAGATAAGTCATAAGAGACAAAAATGGATTAAATTTATATAAAATTATGGATCAAAAATTATTTTGGTGATTTTTGAGTATTTTAGAAGTTCTATCCATTTTTGTGAGCATGTTTGTAGCCCTCCAAACCCCAGTTTGGACCAGTTTTGAGAAAATTGAGTTGGATAGGTGTCTTAACTCAAATTTTTTTCTTGAAAACATATTTTAACATGAATAGGACTCCTCAGGGAAAATTTCCATGATATTTTGAGTTCATGATGCATGGTGGGCCCCACTGAAAAATAGGTATTTTGTGAAGATTTTAGTGCACGAACAAATCTTGCAAAGGAAAAAATGCTCAAATTTGAGGTGGATGATTTTTTAATGTTTTATTCAACTTCATGAAGTCACTTGGGTTACTATTTTGGAGAAAATTGGAGTAATGATTGCATATTTGGGCATACCAGCAAAAGAAGCTTGTTTTGAGAAGCTAGTGAAGAAGAATGAAGGTAACCATGTTGAATTGCATTGAATTGATGTTTTTTCTTTCCTTGATCCATATTTTCATGTGTCATATGATGTGTGGAAGTGTTTGGTTCAGTTTTTATAAGTCATTTCTTTCTTAAAGGTGATTGAGCCAAAATTGCTCTTTTAGGCCTATTTGAGAAGCATGTCTGAATGGGTATGAAGATGAGACTCTCTCCATTTGACCTATGGGTCTGAATTCCTAAACATGTTTTATACATCCAAATTTAAGTTTTATAGGTGATGGGGGATCTCTGAAAATTTCTTTTGAGGTGTTTGACCACATTGTATGGAAGACTAGTTTTTGTGTTTTCAGGACCAGCTAGACCAGTTGCAAAGATCCAAGTTTTTGGAGCCTTATGCCATGAATTGGAGAAGTATGATAGGTGGATGAGATATTATAATTCATGATATTTCCATTGATAGGTTACTTTCCTCATGATGAAGATATTTGAGGTATGTATCAGCTTAATTCTTGAAGACCAAATTCAGAGATGCTGAAACCAGCCAGGCAAGTCTTACAAAATGGTGTTTCTTGATGTGTTAAGCCTTGAGTTGGATATTTCAAGTAAATTTTAATGAAATTATACATCATAAGATTCATTTTTATATATTACTTGGGTCATGAGGATAAGTGGAAGTGGTCTAGTTAGATGGTTTTTCAGGACTATTTTTGTAGAAGTTGATTTAGGCACACCTATGAGCCTAAATAAGTATCTTGGCTAATGTGGTGAGTTTCCAAGCATACAAGAACATTATTTGACTTGGTGGGACCATGAACCATGTGAATACAAATTTGATATACTTGTGGACAAGTTTGAAGAGCTAGAAGACAAAAGAATGAGTGATTTGAAGAGTCATGGCAAGTGGAAGGTCAAAGGTCATGCTAAGAGGTATATCTATTCATGTAAGCTCATTTGTGAGATGAATTTTGGAAAAATCCTTTCTCTTCATTTGAAGAAAACTTTTCTGCAAATAAAAACCCCTTGGGCATATCCCCCAAAACCCCTGGAAGTCTCTTCTAGGTTTGTAGTTGGTTGGAGTTTCATGAGGAGGATGTGAATGAAGCAAAATTGGTGATATCTTTGTTGACTGTAATATGATTTGATGAGTTGTAATCTGATTTGTATTCCAATAAATAAGGTTTCTTGTGTTCTTGATATATATGCATATCTCCTTATGAGTTTTATGTGATCCATTATTAATGTATAAAGTATATGTTTGATTGTTTTGAAGTAGAAAAGAAAATATTATTAAAGGACTGATTCACCCCCCCCCCTCTCAGTCCCTTGTCAATTCTAACAATTGGTATCAGAGCAGGCCCTTGGAAGTAGATCTTAACAAGCTAAAGGGAGATATTTGGTGACAAGGATGGGATATATTTATTGGATAAGAATGGAGTATAAGACTTGATTGACAAGAAGAAACTATTGCAAAAATTATGTGTATCTCATGAGGAAATTATCAAGTGTGTGCAGAATTCAACTCAAGGAAGCTCTAGCTGAGAAATAAGAATAACTGAATAAAGAGAATGAAGAAATGAAGAAAGGAGCTAAGCATCATGAAAAGTAAGGTATCACCTTTTCAAGAGATCTCAAAAAATTGGATAAGATGTTAGGAAAAAAAAATCATATGGTGATAGAATAGGACTAGGTTTCACAGAAGATTCATACAGTTTAGAGAAAAATGAAGGTGAATCAAGTCAAGGTTCAAATAGCAAAATGTAGTCAAGCAATGGAAGTATTCATCTCATAAAATATCACCTGTTAGGAAGCCAAATGCATTTAAGCATTTTATTTTTCATGGTAATTACTACAAGTGTGATGCTTATGGACACAGGGCTAGTATGTGTAATCCTAAGGTTGAAAAGAAAGAAGATTGCAAAGAAAAATTCAAGAACATCAATATGGGAAGAGAAGGAAGAGAAAAAAGTTGGACAAAGATATGGAGCTGAGTGTTATCAGTGTCATGAGAAGGGACTTCTAGAAAAGTACTGCATAAATGATCCATCAAACACAAGAAGGTATGTAAGAAAATTCAATGGCTATTGTTATGCTTGTAATGAATTTGGACACATGGATTTTGAGTGCAAAGGAAGGTAGGTTGAATGCTTTAGGTGCCACAAGGTTGGGCACATTGCAAGGTTTTGTGATGCAGGTCAGATGAAGAAAGAGTTGTGAAAACTCAAGCATCAAACTCAGACATACAAGAAGAAGGGAGAAGCTAGTCAAGGTGTTAAAGAGGATTCCAAGAGTGTGACTGATCAAAAGAAGAAGTCTTTTGTGACAAATGAAGAATCAGAAAAATAAAAATCAGTCAAGAAGAAAAAAGAGAGCTTGAGACCTTGTTAGGTCTCTCATCAAGCTCCTCCATGGTATTTAGGTGCAAAAGAAGCATTGGAGTGAGGGGGGAGCTTGGTCTGTATGAGTTATCATGGTTTTGAGTGTCTTCTTAAAGGTAAGAAGCATGGGAGTCTAGGATCTTTTTATGTATCTACAACATGTGTGAGAAAAGGTTAGGCTCACTTAGCCCCAGGAGTCAAGTATTTCATATTGCAAGAATTGGCTTGAGAACTGAAATAGTGTTCTTTATGAAAATGAGATGGTATCATGAAAATTTTCAGTATATTTTCAAAAAAATCATGGGAGATGATGGAGGAAGGTTTCCTTTGCTTCATCTCAAAATTTTAGGTCAAAAGTTAGGTATTTGAGCAATTATGTGAGTTTTTGTAAAAATTGGTCAATTGAAAAGAATTCATTTTTGAGTTGCCTGGCTTCTTAAGTTGTCAAAAAAAATATAGAGACTCCTTAATAAATCATAGAAGGAATTTTTGTGAGTAAATTTTCATACAAATCCAGGTGCAAAAATAATTTTCTCAAAAGGAGTGATGTATTGTATAAAACTTATGAGCATTTTGGTGGAGCAGGTTTCTCTCTTATGGGTTGTGCATGTCAAAATCATTTCGATAACAGATGACAAAGTGAAGTTGACTAAGTCCAAGATCTTGTTTTATATTTCTAAAGATTGTTTTGAAGTATCATTCATATGGTTTCTATGCTCAAAAGGATATTTAAGATTTACTTCATTTGTGACAAGGCCATATATTGAATGATTCCTATTGATCATTGATTTTGGTGTGATGAAACCATTATGACATGCAAGCCATATGAGTATCTTGAGAGTTATAAAAGTATGAATCCAGTAAGAAACCGCTGCTCAAACTTGAAGGTATTGAGTAAACATGGTGTATGGAAATTTGAAACAATTAAGATTGATTTTCAAGTATAGTTTTGAAGTTAAGTATACATAAAAGTAATGTTTTTAGGGAAAATCTTCTCTATGACATGCCTTGAAGTAACTACTTATGTGATTCCTAAAGAGTAAACCAAGAAAATCTATCAAGCTTAAACATGAAGTCAATGATCCTAGTGAGTAGAAATCTTGATCAATCTCTCAATGTTAAGGATAATTTTAAAATGATCTATATGATTAGAAAAGTTTTATCTATCAAATGAGGATGTTGTGATTCATCTAATCAATGAGAGAATAGTCTTAGTAGAAAAAGACAAGTTTCTTGAGAAATATCCTAATAACATCCTATAAGGATGCAATGTAGTTCTCAAACCTCTAAATGTGTCAAGAAAAGTATCATAAAGAGGACTTGTTCATACTTCTAATGATTTAGAAATAATTACTACCAAAGAATTTGAATAAGAGTTACATTGGTAAAGTCATTTTTATTATTAAGGTAAATTGTTTTAAACAGAACATGACTAATACCTTCTCATGAAGGTCAGCAAGCTCAGAATAATGTTAGTCAATGTAGGTATTCAAATCATATTTCTAGATCCTTAAGAAAGGTGAAACAAAAAGTGTTCAATTTATAATGAATAAAAGTAAAATAAGAGATCAAAACCTAAAAATATCTAAGAAAAGTTCTTTCTCATATGTTAGAAACTTTTTCTCTAAAGCCAGCAACTAATGTTGATGTAGCAATGGAAAGTTCAAAAGGAGAAAATCATCCTTGTTAGAATGAATTTTTGAAATTGTGAATATGTTCTCATCTTATTCCATAATCAATATTTTTGATTCTAATGAAATTGGAATGAAATCAATTATTTAGTGTGACTTTTAGGGATCTTGAGTCCACAATGTTAGGATTGGAAAGACATTTTTTAAGGTTCTCAAGAACCCTAAAGCAAAAATCTAAAGATAATTTGGATCTGAAAATTGTGAAGGGATCATTCCAATTAATTGTACAAAAGGATCATATCAAATGATGGAGTGTAAATACAGTTTTTCACCAATTTTTTTTAAATTGTGACTCATGACTGGTAAAGTCAATTGACATTTCATTTTTCACTAAGAGTTTGGTAGTCCTATCAAGTTCTAAATGTTTGGAAGAAAATCTGCAATAAATGGAGTCTCAAGGAAATTGGTAAACCTTCTTCAAACATTGAATGAGAAGAATATTAATCAACTTCGCACATATTGTCCATACATTCAAGCTATCTGTAATCAGGCATCTATTGTTTAGTAAAATTGTTAAAGTATTTCAAACATAAACAATGCTTATGAGTTAATATGCAAAGGGATTAGTTATAGAATCTCTACAAGCAATTCATGAAAATAATTTAAAATTCAATGCATGAAAATTGAAGACAAATTCATTTTTCTAAAGTCTCAAGAGTTTCTTCCTATGGACAAACCTGATTCTAGGGTTAGAAAGTTACAAAAGTTTTGATTCAAATCTATTTCCAACATCCTATGAAAGATTCCAATTTTTGTAGATATCTCTATGAACAATGATATTTGAGATACGAGTGATTTCTAAATTTGTATTTTTGTTAAAGGTTATCAAAAGATTTCTCATGAAAATTTGAATACCAAAAGAACATTGTTTTCTTAAACTCGTTGCAAACTATTTTGAACAATTTGTAAATTTATGAGTTGAATGAATCTGATAAAATATAGGTATTTATTCTTTGGAAATGGTACATCTCTTGGAAGTGTATGTGTTCAAATGGTGTGGTCAAATTGAAAGGTTTCTCTGAATTTTAAAATTCAGCTATTTTTGACGTATTGTTCTCCCATTCAATGCTGCTTAGAGTTAAGAAACAAAGAATGAAATGTTAAAAAGAAGTGAGCTTTATTTAAGCATGTATTAAAGACTTTGTTGAAAAATTTATAACTTTTAATTTAAGGCTAAGAAGCTCTTGCTCAATTGTGATCAATACATATCTTGTATTAAAAGTGATTCTACAAACAAATGGAAGGATTTTAAAAGGACTAAAAACAAGAGGCCTTGAAGAGTTATGAATGTGGGAAGCCTTGGACATGATTTTTCAAACTCAAAGATAGTAAGCTCAAATTCTTTGAATTGAAAGAAGTTGACTTTACCTCCATCAAAAATGTGAACCTCATCAAAGAGAATTGCAATTTCTTAAAGGTGTTTTTTAGTCAAATGTTTCAAATGCTAAACAATGTGAGAAGGTCTTTCTTGAGAAGGTACGTGGTAGATGAAAGAAGTAGAGAACAATGAAGTCTCATATGTTGAAAGTTGCAATTTTGTTGAATAAGAGTATACATAGCAGAGTTAAGATAATGATCTTAATATGAGGATCCTAGACTTTTGAGATGTTGTGGTACACAACATATGAAAATATCTTATGAAGGTACTTTAAATCCATGAAAGGCTAGACAGTGAGACATTCAACCACAATGGAGTTTTGAAAAGTTGAGTATAAGGTGGAAAGTTTCTCTTAGGTTTAATCATGTTAGAAAAAATTAAGCATCATGATATGAATGTTACATAGGATACAAGCTTGCAGTATTTCTTACAAGAAGTTGATATTAAATACTAACCAAGTCATGTTGTTTCTAGTCATAATATAAAAATTATGAGTTTGAGATATTTTGAAGAAGAGTTCAAGAATCATCTAGTATACATTTGAAGTTGCACACTCATTATAAGACTGAGATAGCTACAGGCTAGTCTAAGGACTAAGATAAGCTTCACTAACCTTAAAAAGTGTAGTTGTCAATAGTTGAAGGTTTACCATGGTTTTCATGGATTTTCTTGAGAAGGATAGGGGTTCAATATTGCTAATAGATAGTGTAATTACTGAACTAACAAATAATTGTCATACATGATAAAACTAGAAAGCTACTTACAAAGAATGTGTGCAAGTATCTGTTATGTCATTATTAGAAGCTGAATGAGATCTGGTATGGTTATTATTACTTGGTGAGGAAATACTGAAGTCAGTATTTTGAATGAAACCCTCTTAGGTTTTGGTGCAAAAATGTTATAAGTTGAAGGAGTGAATAGAAATGAAAATTCTAGATGCTACAAGGTAACAATATTTCATCATAATGAAACTCAAAATCAATTGGAGTTGAAGAACAATTTCAGTCAAACCATGTGATAAGTCATGATAAATCATATGTAAAATGCATGATAAAAATTTTTTCTAGTCTTAAGGGCTAAAGTGACTATTTGATTATCAAGTTTAAGGTAAATGGCTAAATGGCTGAATATGCAATACCTTGAGTTCATGAGAGTGTGAAAATGTTTTATAAAGTGAGAAATACTGAACCAAAGGCTAAACAGGTGGATAAGAAGGGGGAGATTTTTGAGGTCAAGAGAAGATCTTCATGTTGTGAAGGACATCAAACTGTACATGAATCAGTTTGGTGGGGGGTTTTGAAGAGCCAAGTAAGGAGGTTTCTCTTTAAGCATTGTGGATGAATATTATCTCGTAGTGTTTCATGTCAACTACAAGGCTATGAAGTCTCAGACCTTTGTCATTATGTCAAAGGGGGAGAACCTTTGTGTTCAAGAAACATGTAAAAAAATGAGCATCCATGTGAGTCATAGTTACACATCAATGTTTCTAGGAAGGTTCTCATCAATGAAAAACAAGGGAGTTTGTTGGAAGTGTGTGTCACTTGTGCAAAATTGTCATTGATGTCAAGTCCACTGATGTCAAGTGGTCTAGGTGATCTATATGTTAAATGATTTTGATGGTGGCTAGGTGATCTACATGATGGTAGGTGATCTAGGGGTCTCCAAAGGTGATTACATGTGTTAGGTCTTGAGTCTCTAAAAGGTGGTATGAAGGTCAAACAAGGTCTCATGAGTTAAGTGAAATGTGTCAATCAGTCAAGTAACATGCCCAAATGGTTCTGTCATGTAATGTTGGGTCAAGTCAAGTCATTCTCTTTGGCCTAATGCAAGTATATGGTGTAAATCAAGAAAAATGGTGAATTCACTCAAACCAAAAATGAGGGAAAGAAAGTTTGGATCATTCATGAGGTTCCATCAATGTTTCTAAGAAAGAGAAACAAGAGACAAACTAGGTTCATGAGACTGAAACAAGTCAGTATGAGTTTTCTTAAGCCAATCCACAAGCAAGAAAGGTGTGAAATGTTGACCCAAGGTGTGATGATGTAGAAAAAAACATGGTGTGAGAATGTAAATATTATATATGGTGTCTCTCACATGTAGTTATTGAGGTGTTTTAGGAACTTCTACAGGTCAGCATAATATAACAACTGGGAATCAGAGACAAAAGGGCACCTAAATGAGATGGAATGGAAATATTTAGGATGAAATAGAGAAAAATATCACTTGGAGGTGTTATAGGGATGTTTCCTTAAGGTGTGAGAAAAATTTAAGAAGCTGAGGATGAATATTTTTCAAGTTATGCAAGTATTTCCAAAATTGGGTTTTTCAAAGTATGCAAATTGAGCACCAAACTTCTTAGCAGTCAAGAGAAATTGTGGATCCTCATTTGGATAATTCATAAGATAAAAAAATTGATTAAATTTTGATAAAATTATGGTGCAAAAATTATTTTGGTGATTGGTTGAGTATTTTAGAAGTTCTATCCATTTTTGTGAGCATGTTTGTAGCCCTCCAAACCCCAGTTTGGACAAGTTTTGAGAAAATTGAGTTGGATAGGTGTCTTAACTCAAGAATTTTTCTTGTAAATATATTTAAACATGAAGAGGAATTCTCAAGGCACATTTCCATGCTATTTTGAGTTCATGACGCATGGTGGGCCCCACTGAAAAAACATGCATTTTGTGAATATTTTAATGCACAGAAAAATATTGCAAAGGAAAAAATGCTCAAATTTGAGGTGGATGATTTATTTAATTTTTCATTCAACTTTATTAAGTCACTTGGGTTACTCTTTTGGAGAAAATTGGAGTAATAGTTGCATATTTGGGCATACCAACAAAAGAAGCTTGTTTTGAGAAGCTAGTGAAGAAGAATGAAGGTAACCATGTTGAATTGCATTTAATTTATGTTGTTTCTTGCCTTGATCCATATTTTAATGTGTCATATGATATGTTTAAGTTTTTGTTTCAGTTTTTATAAGTCATTTCTTGCTTAAAGGTGATTGAGCCAAAATTTCTCTTTTAGGCCTATTTGAGAAGCATGTCTGAATGGGTATGAAGATGAGACTCTCTCCATTTGACCTATGGATATTAATGCCTAAAAAATTTTATACATCCAAATTGAATTTTTAGAGGTGATAGGGAGCTCTGAAAATTTCTTTGGAGGTGTTTGACCACATTGTATGGAAGACTAGTTTTTGTGTTTTCAGGACCAGCCAGACCAGTTGCAAAGATCCAAGTTTTTGGAATCCTTATGCCATGAATTGGAGAAGTATGATAGGTGGATGAGATATTATACTTCATTATATTTCCATTTATAGGTTACTTTCCTCATGATGAAGATATTTGAGGTATGTATCAGCTTAATTCTCGAAGACCAAATTCAGAGATGTTGAAACCAGCCAGGAAAGTCTTGCAAAATGGTGTTTCTTGATGTGTTAAGCCTTGATTTGGCTCTTTATGGTAAATTTTAATGAAATTATACATCATAAGATTCATTTTGGTATATTACTTGGGTCATGAGGATAAGTGGAAGTGGTTTAGTTATATGGTTTTTAAGGATTGTTTTTGTAGAAGCTAATTTAGGCACACCTATTAGCCTAAACAAATATCTTAGCTAATGTGGTGAGTTTCTAAGCATAAAAAACATTATTTTACTTGTTGGTACCATTCACCACATGAATAAAAATATGATATACTTTTGTACAATTTTTAAGAGCTAAAAGACAAAAGAATGAATGATTTGAAGAGTCATGGCAAGTGGAAGGTCAAAGGTCATGCTCTAAGAGGTATATCTATTCATGTAAGCTCATTTGTGAAATGAATTTTGGAGAAAACCATTTCTCTTCATTTGAAGAAACAATTTATGCAAAGCAAAAACCCTTGGGAATAGTAAAAATCCATTGAAAGTCTCTTCGAGGTTTATAGTTGGATGAAGTTTCATGAGGAGGATGTGAATGAAGAAAAATTGGTGATATCTTTGTTGGACTGTAATCTGATTTGATGAGATGTAATCTGATTTGTATTCCAATAAAGAAGGTTTATTGTGTTCTTTATATATATGCATCTCTTGATGAGTTATATTTGATCCAACATTAATGTATAAAATTATATGCTTGATGTTTTGAAATAGAAAAGTGAAAAGAATTATTAAAGGACTGATTCACCCCCCTCTCAGTCCCTTGTCAATTCTAGACATGAAATATAGCTCACGATTGTATCACCGACCATAAACACATAACATTGTATGCTCCTCTTTCATTCCAAATCTCCTACCATGTCTGAATCTATAGAGCCACGTAATGTAGTGTCTGATCCACCAAAACACAATGTTGTTCCCATGATCCCTCTCAAATACCAAAGGATCCTCTTTACTACCTGTCAATTATCTCTACTTGGATCACTCATAAACCTTCTCACTTCTCCCACTACATGGGAAATATCAAGCCTAGTGCATACCATAACATACATCAATTTATCAACCGCAGATGAGAATGGTACCCTGGACATATGGATTCTATCATCCTCAGTCTCTGGACTCTGTTCCTTTGATAATTTAAAGTGACCTACCAAAGGAGTATGAACCGGTTTAACATCCTGTATATTAAACCTCTCCAAGACCTTCTTTATATAATATTCTCAAGATAATACTAGCTTCCTCTCCTTCCTGTTCTGAATTATTCTTATACCAAGTATTTTTTTTGCTACCCCCAAATCCTTCATAGAAAAGGAGTCACCTAGTTGCTTCTTGAGTACCTTTATTTCCTTCATGTTATTCCATATGACAAGCATATCATCCACATACATGTACATAATAATATAACTATCATCAAGAAACTTCTTTATTTACACACAATGGTCTGAGTGACATGTGGATTAACCCTACTCCTGCATAAAACTATCAAACTTCTACTACCACTATCATGGAGCTTGTTTCAAGCCATACAAGCTCTTCTTCAATTTGCACACTAACCTCTCCTTCCCTTTGACATCATAACCCTATGGCTGTTGCATATACAATTCCTCCTCTAACTCATTATGAAGGAATGCAGTATTTACATACAAATTATATAAGTGAAAGTCTTCTACTACTACTAAACTAAGAACAATCCTAATAGAAGTCATTTTAACAACATGAGAAAAAATTTCACCAAAGTTTATACCTTTCTTCTATGTAAATCCCTTCACCACCAATCAGGCCTTGTACCTTTTTCTACCTCCATCTTCCTCTTTGATTCTGTACACCCACTTTTTATACAATTCTCTCTTACCCTCGGGTAGTTCCACCAAATCCAAAGTCTGGTTCTCCATAAGAGATATGTGTTCTTAATCCATGGCCTGCTCCCACTTCTTCCTAGTATTCACCTGCACTTCTGCCTCAAATCACTTTGTCTCTCCACTATCAGTGAGAAATAAATAATTCAAAGACACAGTAAAACGTTCAGGTTCCCTTCTTACCCCAGAAGACCTTCTCACCTCAGGATTTTGGGCTTCCTGATGATTAGGTTACTAAACTATTTGTGCCAGAACATGTTGCACCTAAACCGGACCCTTGGACACCTTTCCATCTACAATGTCCTCTAACATTGTGTATTCTTTCTTTTATTCCTATTTTTTTTCATGTAACCAATATTTATACATTACTTTTTCATTTAAGACAATATCTCTAGACTGAAATATTTTCTTGTCCTTAAGACTCCAAACACGCAAACCAAATTCATCCTCACCATATCCAAAAAAGGTGAATTTCTCAGACTTAGCCTCTAACTTGGTCCTATAATCTTTATCAATGTGAACAAATACCTCACATCCAAATACTCTAAGAAATGAGTAATAAATTTTCTTACTAGACCAAGCCTCCTCAGGTATACCTCCATCTAAGGCCATATAGGGTCCTCTGTTAATCAGATAAATAGTTGTGCTCACTACTTCTTCCAAAAACATGAGTGGTAGTCACACATGTAATCTGATGCACCTAGCATGCTCCATGATTTTCCTGTTCATTCTCTCTAACACTCCATTTTCCTATGGAGGGTTCGAAATTGTCATTTTCTTGTGGATCCCACTTACTGAATAGTAATCCAAAAATTCATTAGCAATACTCCCCTCCATTATCCAACCTAAGACATTGCAACTTGAGACCTATTTTATTCTCAACCAAGGCTTTCCATATTTTGAAAGTTTCAAACACATCATCTTTATTTCTAATGCCATATAGCCAAAATTTTCTAGTTGCATCAGCAATGAAAGTGACATAATAACATGAACCACCAATATAATTTACCTTACTTGGGTCCCATACATTTGTATGCACTAACTCCAACTTACCCTCCTTCCTAGTAGGTCCAACCTTGAGGAATCTCACCCACTTTTGTTTCCCATAAACATAGTCCTCACAAAATTCCAAATTTAACTCCTTTAATCTAGGAAACCTTTTCTTTAGAATTTACATTTCTTTTTTACTCATATGACTGAGTCTCTGGTGCCACAAAGTTGTATCTCCATATGTACTAACTAAATTACAATAATTAGCACCACTAGTTAAATACAAAGTACCAATTTTCTTACCTCTTGCAGCCATAAGAAATATCTTGGTAACCTTCTAAGAATCCATTGTAAAACTAGACATACATCCATCACCACCTAGTTGACCCACTGATATTAAGTTTCACCTCAACTTAGGCACATTCCTGATGTCCTTAAGTAGATATGTGTTCTCATTATACATTTTCACCTGAACACATCCTTTCCCTACTATGTTGCATGGTTCATCATCACCAAGTTATACATGTCCAAAATCACCTTGAACAGAATTAGTAAAGTAATGTCTATGTGGGGTGGCATGGAAAGAAGGCCCTGAATCTAACACCCAAGAATCAAAAATATTATCTAAAGAAATAATTAAGGCATCCTGAAAAACATCACCTACTGCAACATTTACCTCCTTAGTTTCCTCCTTCTTATTCTTCTTATCCCAAAGAGCCCAACAATATTTCTTAGCATTACCAACCTTCCCACAATGCCAACATTCCAAATTTCTCTTGGACTTTGACCTTCCATTATCATTTTAATTCCCACAGTTACCTTTCCCTCTATTATTTTGTCTCCCTTTGCTCTATAATGTAAAATTTCTTGCATAAGTAAAATAATCCCCGAAGCTCTTCCTTTGCATTTCCTCACTCAGGATCACACCTATCACATCTTCAAACTTTAACTTTGAATTAGTAGAGACTGAATTACTTACAACCATAACCAAGTTGTCCCAGTTATATGGAAAGGAGAAAAAAATCAACAAATCCCTGACCTCATCATCAAATTCAAATTTTACTGAGTTTAACATACTCACAACTGTATTAAATTCATTCAAATGATCAGCAACAAAACCATTCTTAGACATCTTCATATTAAATAAATTTTTCATCATAAATATTTTATTAGAGGCAGAGGTTTTTTCATATAACTTCCCCAATGCATTCATGCAACCTTTCATGGTCTTCTCCTACAATATGTTGAAAGAAACCAAATATCCAAGACATAAATGAATTTCCCCGAGCACCTTTCTATCCACCAACTCCTAATCCTCATCTAACATGGCAATATATTTATTTATTTTTTCATCCAAAGGAACATGGAGGCCCTTCTAATAGAAGTAATCATCCATCTACATCTTCCAAAAAATAAAGTTCTGCCCATTGAACTTCTCAACCCTCGATCTTCCCTCATCTACCATATCTCCCACTCAAGCTAAAATTTCCTTTCGATTTACCACTTCAACAAAAAAACCACTAAAGCTCTTATACTAATTGTTAGGAATTAGAGAACAAATATATAGAAACAATTCCTTAAATCACATTAGCAGGAAACTATTTAGCAGATCTGTACTTGCATAAATATAACAATGCAAAAAAGAAGACAAAAAAGATTTAGCATGGTTCACCCAATGTGGGCTACGTCCACCAAGAACTTGCTTAGATTTTACTATCACAGTCTTCTCTTAGTTACACTTACACAACAATCACTCATGAACTCACAATAGAATTCCCAAATATGCTTAACCACATCTAAGACTCCTAGATCTTTTTTATCACTCAAGATACATTAGGATACCCCTAATACCTATATTTATAAGATTACAATCCTTCTAAGAAGTTTTATAACCAACCCTAGAAAAATCCATTTGAAAAAATTGTCACCTTTTAGCTTCTCACGGATGAAAATATGTCACTGTGACAGTAACCAATTAACCTCCAGTTTACAAAAAATACGCAATAATTACGTAACATGAAAATAAAAAATGACTACATAATGCTCTTGAAGTCTCCAAAATTAACCGTTTGAACTCCAACACTTCAATGTTGATTCCAGAAGACCGAAAAATGGATCCACACCCCCAACATATATAACTAAAAATCGTGAAGCATTATCAATTATTTATGTGCTGTACAAGTTTAGATAGTATTTTTTGGCAACTCCCTTTATATTTTATACATATCACATGGCACTTAAGTACTTGATTAATAATCCCATTTTACAAGGGTGCATATGTCATTAGATTCTATTGTTTCAAGAATTTGACTTTACAGTGGTAGTCAAGCCAGGAAAGAGAAATTTTGGACCCGATCGTTTGTCAAGGATTAACTCAGGAGAGGATGTGCAGAGCATTAAGGACACAATGTCAGATGTATAACTATTTAGATTAAACCATGTCCCCTTTGATTTAGAATACATTCATGTGTTCTTGCGTAATAGTGTGGTGCCTAAAGGGATGAATTAGAGAAGAAACAACTTGCCATACACGTTGCGCCTTACATGTTAATCATTGTTAGACCATGATGATATTTTTCACTGGTGTGTACTAGAGCATGAGTGTGAAGCTATTATGGAGGAATCTCATGGTGGAATTGTAGGAGGAAATTATGTAGGTAATGCTACCGAGCGTAAGATTTTTCAAGCTATCCTTTGTTGAGAAACGTTATATAAGGATTATAAAGAGTATGTCAAGGCGTGTGATTACTGTCATCACCTTAGGAAACCTAGGCTTAGAGATGAAATGTTGTTGAGACTGATAACGAGTGATGAACCTTTTAATAAGTGGGAAATTGAATTTGTGGGCCCTATTTCCCCACATGTGCATAGGATTGGGTCGTGTTATATTATGAAATGTACAGATTATCTGACACTGTGGGTAGAAGTTGTACCTATAAAGGATTGTATGACAACTACAACATCAAGGTTTCTATGGGAAAATATTATCAGCATGTATGGATGTTCGTTGATTTTAACAAGTGATAGGGGTACATACTTTTTTAATGATACTATAACAATATTATTAGCATAATTTATGGTGGCGCATCACAAGACAACACCCTATTACCCACAGTCCAATTGTACTTCTGAGGATTTCAATAAGATATTGGGAAAGACATTGACAAAGATCTGTGATGTTGGAAAGAAATACTAGGATGATAAATTCTTTGTTGTACTTTGGGCATACAAGATAAATTACAAAAATTGAATAAAGTCACACCTTTTTAATTGGTGTTTGGCATGGAGGATGTTTTACTGGTGGAATTTATGTTACCCTCCCTGCATATTGGGCATGTAGGAGGATTGGATAATGAGCAAGCACTTGGAGAGCATATAGATAAACTGATGTAGTTGGATGAGAGGTACGCCATTATACGTTGGATACAGAAGGTAGAAAAGAACAAGAAGGAGGCATGGCATGATAGGCACATTAAGAATAAGTATTTTGAGGTTGGGTGGATGGTTTTTCTTTATGATTCCAAGTTTGCACGCCACCCTAGGAAATTGAAGGTAGATTGGTTAGGACCTTATGTGGTGACATATATACTTGATTTAGGTGTTTTTCAGTTACATGCACTAGATGGAACACATTTTCCTGGTTATTTTAACGAGAGTAGGCTAAAGCCCTGTTATAAATAACTCTTCTTGGTGTTTGTAATAAGGCAATGGTGCCAATTAGATTAGGATTTCATTTAAATGAATTTATTTTATATGTGTTTCCTTTCATCATCACTATGATTTTTCAATTTAATTTTGTGTTTTGTTGTAATAAGCGCACTTGTGAGCCAGTCGCTGATTACTATCTAAGTGATTTCATGGGTAAAGGGCCACACATACTTTTAGTGTGGGGTGGATCGAAGTACAGAGATGGGAATTTTTGGCACCCTCTTGATACAAGTTTGTTTTATTGAAGAATTCTTCTAGAAGTTGACGTGGAAGAGAAAATATGCTATAAGTATTATGCATAAGGTGTTCTAACGGAATGGAGTTGGTTGAAGACCACGTCGGGAAAATGATCATGCAGTGTAACGTGAGGTAGGTAGCAATATGAGAAAATACTTGGTGTATGGCATAGAAGTTTTATACTTCAATGCATAGAGGTGCACAGAGGAGGTATGTATCTAAGGATTAGTATAACGCTCTAAAAGGTTGCAACTATAGCTAAGGAGTAGTATAACACACCAAAAGGTGTCAAAATTGGAAAGATAACTTTAGTGAAAAAGTAACTCAAAAATCATGGGTTGAAGGGACGTGAGGGTCATGGAAAAAGTATAAATAGGGATTGAGGGTATTTTTTTGGCTACCTTGCCTTTAAAGAAAAGTTGCGCTATCGAGTGGATCAAGTGCGACGAATATTTAAAGTGACGTAGAGATTGTATGAACTAGAGGTACATGAAGACTATTTGAATCCTCTTATAAGGATGAGTTAGAGGCAACAATAGAACACCGAGGAGGTTTGTGTGTATTTGAAGCGGTCAGGATTCACAGAGCTTGGGTAGGAAGAAATTTGGTAATGCAAAACACCTAGGGCACACAATTACAGTAAAATGGTACCAAAGGTATGAAGGTTTAAAAAAATACCCAAGGTTGTGGCAAAAGAACCCCTGGAGGAAATCTACTCAAAAATTCAATATCCACCTGGTGTGATGAGGGTAGAAATTCGGAATTCGAAGCTCACTCGATGCAAAATCAGTGAGTACAATCACCACACAGATGAGAATGAGAAGAAAATGAGGGTATATTTAGAGAAAGTTCTCCCTGGAATGGATGAGGTTGATAACCATCTAATTGATGACTCCGTGAAGTGGTAGTTGGATAATACAAGTGTATTACAGTTGTGAGAGATTCCTTTCTTCACCAAACCCACTCACTTTTTTCAGTGGTTGATGTCACAGTTCATGAAGGCTTCTTTTATTTTTTAGGAACAAGGATGTGACTCACCATTAAATTTATTGAGCATGTCATAGGTCTACAAAGTATGGGATAATACATGGCCTTGGACCTATGTGCTACAGCAAAAATTGAAGAACATGCCGTAAAATTGAGTTATGAGAAGGGCGGTAGGGCACAGACCATCACAGATATAGGTGATTAAGCACTTAGGGTTACCTCACGGCTAGTGAGTTACAAATTTGGTGCTTTGGAGAACTAGATAGACGTAAATAAGAATTTTTTATACGTGGCACACATAATTTCAAAAATGACACACTACAACTTGGCACAATTTGTCACAAATGGGATTATTGAAGAGGAAACATTTCAGAATGAAGAAGGATCCAAAATCACATGGGGATAAATCTTACTATTGATCATATTTTGGGAAATCAAGGTACCAGATGGGCCCGAGGATAACATGTGGGTTTACCCCCCTGTACACTCATCTCTCACAATGCATTTTATAGGTTATACTTCTGATGGAACCATCACAAGTACGTATAAGGCTTAGATTAATAATTGGTATGCCAGACTACACAGGGAATTTGAGAATGAATGGCACATTCTGTGCGAGTCACCCATGATGGTCAGGGAGTAGGTCAATTGTGCAGTGATGTAACATTTAATCCTTTCTCGGTTCGGATTGGTTAAGGGTGAGATGATTCTATGTTTAAAAATTATGTTTTCATTCTCAGAAAAATACCTGAAGTTTTCCATCAATAGGCTCAAGGATGTGCAAAAGTTGACATATGATGCAGATAAGGTTGATTCAGATCTACACACATTGCACATAACTTTCATATATGACTCCAGACCAGCATACTTGGAGGTTGTTTTGGAGCTGGACCTATTGGATCTGCACCGCCAGGTAATCATTACAATTAAATGATTTATTAGCAGGGTATTTTTACAATTACAGCCAAAGACTCAAGGAAGAGTTGAGGTGGAGGTTACTGATTCCATGTTACCATAACCTAGAGGAATATTTGTGCCACATATTCAAAAGGTACACGAGGAAGAAGTTCAAGAAGAAGAGGGAGATGAGGACGAAGGGAAAATTGACACTTCTAGGAAGAGGATGTATTATTCTTAAAGGAGCAGTAGTGGAGGTGTAGGAACCTTGTAGTAGGATAACATAAAGCAAGAAATAACTAATATTGCTAAGGCTAAAATTGTTTCCAGTTCAAAAATAGAGTATGTGGAAGAAGAGATGGATTTCCCCAGACTAAGGGAGGAGTTAGAACAAGAGCTTGAGGAGCCAGAGAAATGGGCATGAGAAAAAGGCAGTGAAGTAAGAATGTGAGAAGAAGAAGGCTCTAGTGAGAGAAGAAGGAAATAAAATATTGGAAGAGGAAAGCACACTGGTGTAAATAGAGGAGAAAGGAGGGAAAGATACTGGTGACACCTTTATCATCAAGGAGGAAAAAGGATTAGGAACAGAAACCTACAACCAAACCCCAAAGAAACAACGAGAAAAAAGGAAGGCACAAAGGAAATGGTGAACCCCTAGGTCACCTCACATGGACTTCGTGGATGACCCCATGAAATTATTACGCATGCACTTCCAAATTATAGTAGCCATAGAGAATTTACATGGATGTGAGATACTTTATTAGTATGGTGGAGTGTCTAGAACAAAGAAGATGATTAGCTGGAACCTGCACAACCACTCTGAGGAGCTAGAGTTTGAAATAAGTGAGCATGTCATTAATACCCTCCATTTGAAGAGAAATACAAGAGAGACTTACACGGAATTGGATCCAAACCACTTGACAGATGATTAGGTGTGCAATGCCTTGAATAAAATGGCCTCAAAAGTAGTGAGGAGAAACTTGGATTCTAGCACCATTGTTTGCACCCTTTTATCATATAAGAAGGATAAGGAGAATGAAATAGATAGACTATAAAGGGGATTACAAGGCAAGCAGAAGAGGACTAAGGAATCTTATGACAGAGCTAACACACTAGTGAAAAATATCTTGGAGTAGTTTCCTTATTTGGTTAGCTAGGACAAAATGGACTATGCAGATGAAATGGAGTATCTAGAGATCTGGTTGGGATCTTACTAGTTAACATTCAGAGTGGTGCAAGGCCAACTAAAATAGAAATTACTAAAGATAAGGAGAACAATAAAATTGCAGTTGAAGTAAGGATCATTGAGCTGGAGGAATTTCTTACCCAACTCAAGGAAGCAAACAAAAATGCATATATAGGTTTTAACAAGTGTTATAAGTATGAGCCCTTCATTTTTGTTAGGTTGGTGGAAGAAGAAGCTATTCTGAAGACTATATAGGAAAAGACCCCAAGTAACAAGATTGAGTGCACTTAGTTAACTATGGAAACCATGACGTAGAAAGATAAAATCAAGGGAAAATGTGAGCAACTTGAGAAGAAAGTTGGAAAGTTCCAGAATTATATACTAGAACATATGTAAATTATTGAAGGTGCTTGCACAAAGATGGATGTGGTTATAAAGGAATTGAAATGCAGAGTTGAAGAAATTACTCTTAACGAAGTACCGAGGATTATAGAGGTTGCGATAGGGAAATCCTTAAAGGAGTTGGAGGAATGGAAGAAATTGGTATATGGGATAGAAGCATCGTTCCCAGAGGTCTTCCAGGAAACTTAGAAGATTTTGGGTATGATGTTCATTTGAAAATTTCAAATTTTATCTCCATGAATTTTTGTGTTTGATAATTGAAGAGTTATAGGGGATGGAAATCTATCTAGTGTGGGGTAATGTTGGACCCTTGAAAGATGCTAAGTATAACAGCGTGAGATTTTTGGACGCATAAAAGTTAGGCACAAAGGCACGCATGGAATTAGAGCAGACATTGTGTGGAGGATTGCACCCAAGTTAAACACATTCGAGACTTAGCCACATTTTTGAAGAACATGACATAATTAGAAGATAAACAATTGGAGTGGCGACCAAACAATGTTTGAAGATAAGGTTGAGCACGAATACTTGTAGTTAAAAGAAAATTCTATTTTGAGAGGGATATCATGCAGGAAGAAGATAATATATCATGCAACATTCGAGCTAATAATAGGATTAGATCTAGAGATTAAAATAGAAGATAATCTATTATTAGGCAAAGCTTGCATGCTTTTGTAGTTACCTTATAGTACATGCATGGATATTTGTGGTATGCAGGGTATTTTAAGATTTCATGGGTGGTGAAGGGAAATTCCCCACCCTTATATATATATATATATATATATATATATATATATATATATATATATTAATTTTCACGACTTAGAAAGGATCGTGTATGACTAGATTAAGATAGAGTTATGTTGTTGGTGTATTTACGTGCATGACTTTGTGATGGTTATTATGATGTATTCAGCTCTTGGGTTTGATGGATTAATATAATGGATCATTTTAGATGGATATTGATTTTTGATGTATCTTTTACTGATTATTACATGGTAGATGTGATCTTGATCCTTGTTTGATTCATGATGCACTATGGTTGTGAACTAGTTCTTGTTATGCTTTACCATTAATCACTTGTTATGGATATGGAATACTTGTGTGATCATGTTAATACCTTGAAAGGGATAGTATAAAAAGAGGGACCTAGTACCTTTGTTCACTTTGGGTAAGCACTCAAATATGTCTGAGTGATGGGCCAGTGTGTACAGGGTTTTAGTAACAAAACAGACTACAACAAGGAGAGTGCGAAATTAAGAGGCACGAAAGATGAAAACAAGAGATATGCACGTGAAGGTAACGTGTGCGGAATAAAAGGGAGCATATTTTTATAAGAAAAATATGTATGTGGAACGTGACATCATAATGATCAATGTGAAAAATCAATAAAGGAAAGGGGTACAGGGAAATACATAGGGTACTTAATTTGGAAGGCAAGTCAAGGATGCATGCGAAGGGTGCATAAATTGAAAAGAAGGAAGATGCACAAGGAGTGTGTGAAAGGAAAATGAAAGGAGGTAGAGGAATTGGAAAATAAATTAGAATGTGTGTAGGAATGGAGGAGAGTGCAAGGGTGTGCGAGGGATTGCAACCAAATAATTTGCGTCGAGGGAATAACCATAGTGCGCACAACCTGCAATATTTCGAACTTCGGAGCTAGAGTGGGAATGTAAGTTATCTAAATAACTAGGGGAGTTATTTAGGAAAATTTTTGGTGAATTTCAAGGCTATATTTCTACTAGATGAAGGAGATTAGTATCCTTAAAGTATCCATTAGGCATGGAATCATCTTGAAAACATGAAATTTTGATCTGTAACTTGAAAAAATACCCCTGAAATCACTCGAAGCCATGTCTGAACCCTGTACTAAAATTTTGCAAAACCACTGAGGACTATTGGAAAATCCTAAATTGAACTAGCATCTTGGAAACAACATAAGAGCATGCACAAGGAGTACATGAGAGGAAAGAACTATGTACAAAGAAAACAATGTGTGTAGCACACTTAGAGGAATTAAAACTACTCAAACATTTACAATGATGTGAAAAAATTAATATAAGTGCTTGAGATAAATCCCATTGGCTGGGATTTATAGCACACCTCCATCAAGGTGAGACAACTCAAAAAAATTAGCGTCCTTGTAATAATCGATAGTGTATGGGCCACTCCGAAGTGCATTAAACTTTGAATGACACCCTAGTTTAGCTCTGTTAGCATCCCATTTTAAGACTAAGTCACCAAATTTGAAAGCTTATGACCCGGCCTTTCTGTCAAACCATTTCTTTGTTGCTTGTTGATGTTGTTCTAGATTAATCATGCCAGAGTTCCTTAGCTCTTCAAGATTAACCAAATCTACCATTCTAATTTCTCTCTAGTCCGTGCCTTTGAATTTAAGCTAATGGGAAAGCACTAATGAGTTCAACTCCAGTGTCAAAGGAAGGGTAACCTCCTTACTATAAGACAAGCTTGTAAGGTGAAGTTCCTATTGCCTTTTTGAATGTGATTTTATTTGTCCAGAGCATGTGTGAGACCTTTGTATGCCACTATCTTTGGCTGATGTTCATTGTGCGCTTCATGATTCTAATTAGGTTTGTATTTGTTGACTCTGCCAAAATATTTCCTTGAGGGTAGTAGTGGGAATAAGTCTTTAGGTAGATGCTCAGATTTAGCACCCAATTAGTGATTTTAGTACCAAGGAAGGATTTTGCATTATCAGAGATAATGGTTTGAGGGATGCCAAACCTTGTGACTATACCTTCGAGAAAGTCAAGGATGACTAACTCGGTTGATTCCTTGAGCATGAAAACTTCTGTCTATATGGTGAAATAGTTTTTAGTTGTTAAGATCCACTCGTGTTCAGTGCTTGAAGGTAGATTAATCATGCCTATGAAGTCAATACCCCATTGCGCAAAAGGATGATCCGCTTGGATTGGTCAGAGGAGAAGCACTGTCAATTTTTCCTTTCCTGTAAAGAAAGCACATTTCTTGAATTTTGTGACCTACTTGTGTGTCCATCTGAAAACATGGTAGGCTAGAATATTCCTACCATTATGATCTTCATTGCTGTAGTTTTGGTAGAAAAGTGTCCACAGAGAATCCATCGTGAAATTCTGGTAACAATTTTTCAGTCTATGTGTCGTTGATACATCTTGCTATCAAGATTTTTTTTGAAGATAAGTCCATCAATCAAAACATAAGGGATATATTTTAACCTAAAATGTATTCTCTTTTCCTCATTCAAACCAGAAGGGTATGCACCTTAGGAAAGGAATGTGAGTGTGTTCTTCATCCAGTCACGCGCACCAACATCTGTATTCTGCTCAAGCTCTACCCATAAAATACCTTCACCCAAAAATAATGAAGTCTCAAATTCATTCTACGCATCCTCAAAAATCTTCCTGTAAAGTGTGCTACCTCTTACTAGTTTTGTGGATTTGATAGTCACATCATACTCCATGATTTTGGTCACCCATTGTGTTCTATTTTCACTGATTTGTACACCTATTATGAAGTATCTGAGAGAATAGTGGGAGACTAATACCTTGATATGATTTGTGGCAAGCATACTTTTGAATTTATTGAGCACACACATGATGGAAAATACCTTCTTCTCTATGTCACTGTATCTTAATTTGTAATCCTTTAGCATCTGGATAAAGAAAGTCACTATTTGTTCCATCTCATGTTAATTTTCTTGTGTTAGGATAACAAAATCACTAGTATCAGTGCCATAAGCATAAAGGATGAAATCCTTGAAATAATCTGGGTTGATGAGTGTTGGTGCGCAAGAAATTTATTTCTTGATTTTGTTGAAGCTATCTCTTCCTTCTACTGTCTATCTGAAGGCTATGCCCTTCTTGAGCATCAAGGTGATTGGCCAAACTAGTCCTACAAATTTAGGGATAAAACACCTAACAAAGTTGATCTTACCAAGGAAGGACTGCAAGGTCTTTTTTTGCACTGGTAGGGAAAGAGCTAGGATTGTTGAAACGTGCTCATGATCAATTATGATACCATCCTTTGAAACCACATGGCCGAAGAGCTTTCCCTATGACATCACAAAGTTACACTTCTTGGGGTTAAGAAAAACCCCACACTTTTTGCATCTCTCAAAGAATTTCTCCAAGGTGCACCATATGATCCACGCCCTATTTTTAGAAGATTTTTATGTCATCAATGTAAACCAAGATGAACTCATTGATGTAGCCTTTAAAGGCAATGTTTACAGTAAGATGAAATGTTGTGTCTGCCTTTGACAAACCAAAGGGCATTTTATGATATGCATATGTTCCCCACTTGGTTGTAAACTCCATTTTGAATTGATCCTCTTCCTTGATCAGGATCTGATTGAAACTTGAATATCAATCTAACATTAATAACCTCTGTACACCAACCACAGTCTGCAGAATTTACTCCATTGAAGGCAAAGGATAATGATCCTTTACAAATGCCTTATACAAATATATGAAATCAACATAGAGTCTGATTTTACCATTCTTTTTGCACACTAGAACTAAATTCATGACCCAAGTAGAGTACTCGATGGGAAAAATAATTTTTACCTCAATGAGTTTGGATAATTCTTTTCTTATGAGGGGTTCTATCTTTGGAATGACTGGTCACTGCTTTTGTCTGATGGGCTTGATACCATGATCAAGGTCAATGGAGTGTTGAGAAACAATTGGATCAAAACCTTTGAGGTCTTCATACTCCCATGAGAAGATATCACTTTATTTCTGAGCAAAGGGAGATGAAAACATAACTTTAATCATGCATGCAAGCCTTGTTGAGCAGCAAATGATTTCTACACACAATAGTGATAGGGGAGAAGTCTTCTTACACATCATGTATATACTTTTATTCACCCTTGAACTCATCATCAGGGATAAAAAATTTCTCTAAGGTGACCGGCCCTGTAGGCAACTTGATTGTCTTCAACTGTATTACTTGGTCACCATAGTTGTCATGCAAGTCAATTTGCATGCTTGATGAGAACTCAACTTCATTTTGGATGAACTAGAAAATCTGTGCATCATTGTCAAATACTTGTCAGCTTGTGTTGTTTTCTAGAATGGATGGTATGATTACCATCTTAATGCGCTAAGTGTTTCCTTTGACAAAGTCCTCAACAAGAGAGAACTGTGAACCAAGAGTGGCCATTTGGTCAGCCTCTTTGTTTATTTTACACATTACCACCTACAGGTTTAGAGCATCAAAAATCTCAAGGAGGTCCCAAACTCTATGCTTATAAGCTTTGAGAAGCTTATTCTTTGTTAATAACTTATTGGTGTTAGAAGTTGAGGATTCTAATAAATACAAATTTAATCAACTTACATATTACATAATGTTATAATAAATATTTAAATAAAGATTACATCATAACATAAGTAAATAAAGAAATACTTACAGGAAATAAATAACATAGGTGACACAATATTTATAGTGGAAAACCACAATAGGGTAAAAACCACTTTGAAAATAACCTTTTACTTTAGAGAACTTAGTTTACATCTAGTAAGATCACCTTCTCTTTTGAAACCTTATTTACCAAGGGTAAAACTAAATCATTTGATTTTCACACCTTTGATATATTTCCTGAATATATCAAATAAGGACCTAAAGTATTTTTTATATAAGGTGATCAGGTATGTCTCCTGACCCACCTTTTCAACCTAAAATGGTTGACACATACACCTAGGTTTATAATATTTAATATTAGAAATATAATCATTTCATGATATTAAATATTTAACCTAAAGTATATACCTAGCTTAACATATTTAATAATAGAAATATAAATATTTCATATTATTAAATATTAACCTATATATTAGTGATGGACCCATATACATTAAGGGTTGGATAGACCACTTAATCACTATGTTCCAACACTCCCCCTTAATGTTAAGTGAGATAACATAACATATGCAAATAGATTACCTACCCGTGGTATACTACAGGGTTTACAATCCTTAAACCATAAAGGTTTTAGGCTAGCATATCGGTTGAAAGAATTATAACACCTTCATCATACTTAATTTACCTTTTGGTATAAAAGGATTTGGAATCCCAAAGATCATCCCATGATCAATGGCTAAGTATGATTTGTGAGTTTTACATGTTCTCACAAGTTCTCATAAAAGGTTATTGAACCCAAGCATATAAGAGTCTTGTACAACTAAGGACCTCCTTAACAATATGCTTGAATTGGATGTTTACTAGTAAACTCAATAGCACTAAAGAGTTTAATGAATACCGCCTTTAAGATCTTTCTACACTTCTTTCTAAAAAAGAAGTTGAGGAGGTATACATGCCCAAAGGTCTTTTACAAATGCCAAAAGATATTTTTATGAAAACCAAGTTCCATTAGGAGGTGACATTGTCATGCACACTCCCCCTCAATGCAAACTCTGACAATCTAAGTTTTTCACGAAAGTGACAAAACTTTATAACACTCAGGGAATTTGTGAAGATGTCAGCAACCTGCTCTTCAATCAACATGAACTTGAGATTTATCTCATCACTTTGCACCTTCTCACGAGTAAAGTGTATATGTATCTCAATGTTCTTCGTCCTCTGATGTTAAACTGGATTCTAAATAAAGAGTAATACAACTCTGACCACCACATAGAAGAGAAATACTTCCTTTAGCATCCATGTGTATGTCTACCAACAGCCATTGCAGCCACATGACTTATTAACTTCTTCTATTACACTTCTTTGCCTCAGTAGAAGAAATGGAGACTGTTGATTATATTTTTTGTTCCAAATAATGGTTCCTACACCAAATTTTTTTGAACACATATCCAATATATTTTATAGCAAAACAACAGTATGGTTAGGATGAAAAAATCCATATAAGATAGCATTTTCATTCTTATGATAATGCAACCCATAATTGATTGTTCCTTTCAAATATCTAAAAATTCTTTTTGCAATATTCCAATGATCTCTAAAACAGTTCCTGCATAAACATTGAAGTAATTCCTACTATATAGGAAATATCTGATCTAGTTATAGTTAGATAAATCAAAATATCAACTAACAACATATATAAAATAGGATCAACTTGTTTCATATGCAGATTTAGGATCAATATTTATTCCAACTTCCATTGAAGTAGAAAATTGTTTACAATCAATCATAAGAAACTTTTTCAATACAATGGTTGCATATTTTGTTTTGAAAAATAACATGATGTGAGATACCTAACTCATTCATTTGAAAGTACTGCTTCAATTTGTCTTTAATCCTATGAATTAAATTAGAATTGTCATCAGACAAAAGTAAATCATCAACATATATATAATGATAATATACGAGCCTTATTGCTTAATGAATATATTATTGTTAGAAGAATAATTAACAAAACCTAACAGTTTAAAGAATGAAACAATTTTTATACCAAACTCTAAGAGCTTTTTTTAAACCATACAAGGATTTCTCAACTTACAAACATAGTTTTCTTTACCAATTTCTTCAAATCCTTTAGGTTGAAACATGTAAAGTTCTTATTTTAAATCATAATTCAAAAAAATATTTTTCTTATCCATTTGGTGGATTTCCCACCCAAATTGAGCGGCAATTGCAAATAAGACCCTAATAGTACTCATTTTAGCTATACGAAATGTCTCAACATAATCAATACCAGGTTTTTGAGTGAAACCTCTAACAACAAGTCTAGACTTTATGTTTGTTAATACTACCATCAACAATATATTTTACTTTGTATATCTACCTAGACCCTATAATACTTCACGGCTCAGGTTCATACAAAGTAATTAATGCATGATACATATGATAGCTTCTAGTCATTTTCCTAAGGTTAATAGGATTTGAACTTTATAACATAGATTGAACCCAATTTAATTTCTTCGCTAGGAAGATAAGAGTTTCATAAACATCTATAACATTCAAAACACCATCGTGACCATTTACTGAATCAGAATCAAAACCATCATTTAAAAGCATTTAATGAAGTAACTTCAAGAGAAGAAGACAACACATGTAAACCTTTCACTAGATTATATATCCAGACATTTCATATAAGTCTTCAATAATTAACACGTCCTAAACTTTCATGTCATAGTTTTGAATTATTCAAACTTTGAGATATAAAACAAGATGTAGAAGAGAAATCATCAAAAATATACAGACCATTTATTTGAATTCCTTTAACTATTGTAATCTCGTTATTATCCTTGATATACCAAGTATCCTTCATACATGGATTGTAGTTGTGTCCATACCTCTTTTGGATGTTTGATATTACCAATGTGTAGAAGGTACTCATCGTTCGCATTGCATAGAAACATAGAAAAAGCCTCATGCATTTGTTGCAAGAATATATTCATGTTATCTATAGTTGTTTAACAACCGGTGCGAGCAACCTCAAATCCAGAAACAATTGTCTAGATTTTCTCCGCCATAAATTCTGTTTTGACACAAATGTTGATTCATGCATCTAGATTTTTTCAAGATAGAAATAATTGGATGTCATTGTTTTTCTAAACTTGTAAAACACACCCCATTATAATATACAATGTACCAGAGAGTTAGATACATATTTATCGATAATAAATACATCACTTTTAATAGAATCAAATCTAAAGAAACTATTTGATCATAACTAATTTTGTCATTACAATGCATACTAATTAACCTGCCATGATCAAATAATAACCCGCAATATAAAGGACTCTGCATTATTTCCCATATTTATATAAAAAATATTTTTGATCATATAGAAATGAAGAAGAGACTCCTAAGAATGCATAACAACTTCAAATTTATGAAAAAATTAATGTTGACAAAAATCCAGCCAACTTAAATTTGATGTCTAACTGACCGTCATAATGACTTATTTTTTATCTATCGTGATGGTCATTTGACCGTCAATTTTAACACAGTGAAAATTTTCTAGAACATACGAGCTTAAATTTGATGTCTAAATGACTGTCATATTGTCTAATGTTTGGTCTACCGTGATGGTCATTTGACCGTCAAATGTAATAAAGCCAAAACTTGCTGTGTATTTTCAGAATGTGAAATTTCATAATTTCTTCTTCTGTACAATATTAGGGAGGTTATATTTTAACACATTATAATAACCTATTATAATTTATAATGTAAAAATAAATACACTTTTTTATTTTAAAATGTATATAGTTTATAAAATGTAAATAAAAAAACAACATATAGTTCATAAAAATTATAAACTATAGTATATTGTTTTTATATAAAAAACACATAACCCTTATTAAAGGGTTTTTAAAGAACATAGGCTATGTTATAAGAATTTTACTAGGTGCAAATAGATTTATGAGAGTATAGATTAACCTGCATATTTTATAGAGGGGACAAGTAATTTCACTCGACCAATGAAATAAATTAAAATTCTTATTTTCATGAACCTTGTCTCCTCCCTTCATTTACTCTTAATTTTACCCGGCACACATTTAAAACTATGGAAATATTACAAAATATTTTATATAATTCCTCAAACTAAAAACTTTAAAACTTTTATGTGGCTATAACTACCAATATATTAATAAATATTTACCACACTTCACATGGGCCACCAATAAAATAGCCCCCCCTTTTTTTAATTTTCCATTTAAAATTGAGAATTCCACATTTATACCTGAGATATTATCTCATTTTATTCTCCACTCCCACTCTTATATAAAAGAAAACCTTTAAATAGGTTTATTTATATAGTTCTTATAAACTATAAGATATAAATGAATGGGGTCGCCCCCTTACATGGATAATATAAATGGTTAGAGACACATGTTAGGTTTTATTTAATAAGTATAAAGATTTAAAAAGTATTCCCTTCATGGTCAAGCAATAAACACGGCCCCCCTTACTAAAAAATTAGCACTTTAGTTTTTTATTTTTAAACATATATAAACCAAATCTAATAAAATTTATATTTTAAACAGTTTAAAATAACCATTTATAAAATATAATTCAAACTTAGGTTTGCTTCTTTTTTAAAAACTATATATGCCTATATTTATAAGTTAAGTTTAAATATGATTTAAACTTAGGCTTAGAATATGGTATGTTGACTCTTCCCTCAATCCTATGTAATTTTAATATGGTGTAAGACTTTTAATATATAGTTATTTTTTTCACCCCTTTCACCTGTGCACACATCAATCTCCAAACAAACATTAATTCCATATAATTTACAAAATGTAAATGAAAGTAAAAATCATATCATATTACATCTCTCCCCCCAAAAAATTAGGGATTTAAAATTAAAAACCCTAAAAATTTTACCAAGAGTTTAATTGCACAAATGTAATGCCAAAATAAATTAGGGAAAAAACGAAGGGGACCAGATACTTTTAAATATCCTTTCAGGTTGGTTGAAAAAACCCATATAAATTAAATAAATAAAATATAAAACATTTGATCTTAATTTATTTAATTTACGTCGCTCTATTACCATGTTAGAATTTGAGGTTTCTAATAAATACAAATTTAATCAACTTACATATTACATAATATTACAATAAATATTTAAATAAATATTACATCATAACATAAGTAAATAAAGAAATACTTACAGTAAATAAATAACATATGTGACACATTATTTATAGTGTAAAACCTATAGGGTAAAAACCACTTTGAAATTAACTTTTTGCTTCAAAGAACTTATTTTACATCCACTAAGATCACCTCCTCCTATAAAACCCTATTTACCAAAGGTAAAACCAAATCACTTGATTTGCACACCTTTGTTATATTTCTCGAATATATCAAATAAGGACCTAAGTCCTTTTTATATAAGATAATCAGGTATGTCTCCTGACCCACCTTTTCAACCTTAAATGGTTGACACATACACCTAGCTTTATAATATTTAATATTAGAAATATAATTATTTCATGATATTAAATATTTAACTTAAAGTATATACCTAGGTTAGCATATTTAATAATAGAAATATAAATATTTCACATTATTAAATATTAACCTATATATTAGTGATGGACCATATACATTAAGAGTTGGTCAGACCACTTAATCATTATGTTCCAACATTGTGAACCAAGCACATCCATCTGATATGTTTCTTTGTTAATTTTTCTTGACACCACCAGCACATTCAGAGCATCAAAGATCTCAAAAATATCCCAAAATCTATGTTTATAATCTTTGATAAGCTTATTCTTTTTCACACATTTGTTTTTGTGTTGATGGATAACCAATTCAGTATCTCCAAATATCTGTAACTCCTTAATCTATCTATTTTCAGCAATAAGAAGACCATGCACCAAAACTTCATATTATGCTACATTGTTGGAGCATGCAAACTACAACATGTGTACGAAGAAATTCTCATCCTTGGTATAAATGAGAACAACACCTGACATGTGCCATTCCTTCTTCTAGAGCCATCAAAGTATAACTTCCACAAACCACAATTTTCTTCATTCTGCTTGAGCATGCGTGGCGGCACTTCTTCTTCAAAGATAAAATAAGTACCAAGACTAGTTTCAAAAGATTCAATATCTGTAGCATAACAATCAAATTCATATATCTTCTTGGCCCAATCATCTAGTGATAGATTAGGTAAAGGAGGAGGAAAATGATTCTCTTCTGAAATTGAGTCTTGCACTTGGCCTTCTTGGATTAGCTAATTATCTTGGAGAGGGGATGGGTCATATAACTCAACATGATAGGAAAATATAGGCTCATCTTTTATGGTAAACCAGGTACCATACCTTGTTCTTAGTAATATATAATACCAATAAGAATACAAGTAGCCACCCACTTTAGTAGTGAAATCTCTTGATAAACAAATGGAAAATAAATGAAGTAGGTCAATGATTGACACATCTTGAGTTATTGTGAGGCTTGGATTTGCATGGAGAGTTAACTTAAGATTCTTGATGACTCTGAGGGTAGTAACAGTTGAGCCATGAAGTTGTAAGACTCCTTTAGACATAAGGGTGTACTCAAGGCCTATGATATCATCAATTTTGTTTGGCATAACAGAAGTGCTAGCACCTGATTCAATCATGTAATTATGAATAAGATGTTTTCCTATGATCAAGGACATATATAAGGGTGGGGTTTTGACAACCTTACTTATTTATTTCTCTTCTGCTTGACAGATATTGATAGTATCATGATGTTTTTAGATAACTAGGTCAGTGCGTGGAAGTTGTGCCAGATATTCATGCAACAATTTGAGCTAAGAGGGAATGGCTAGGGAATCCCACATTGTGATGTTTACATTTTTCTTCTTCATTTGGTCCACAATGTTGAATGGAGGCCTATTGATTTATGCATTTGATGCATACCAAAATCTTTTCTTGATTGTTTAGCTAATGCAGAGGCTTGACCTACCAAAGGAGGGGTGCACACCACTTCTATTGGATCATTACGTAAAACCACATGTGTAGGAACTTTTGTGCCATGACTGTTGGGTTGATGAGTTGCATCTCTTTAATTTTGAGGATTGGCCTGTGTGACAAGATCTTAATGTTGCGCACCAAACTTGAACATTCTTTTCTTGTATCTTGTGTTATCAACAACCTAGGTGAGTGGTCTATTTGGAATATTCACAGCTTGATTGATTACACAAAATTATTTGATGCCAAATAATATAAGGTTAGTCTCAAGAGAAAATTTTAACATTTCTTGATTTTCTTATTTGTTTGTGCTTGTGGAAGGTTCACATTTTGAAGAAGCTTAGATCATGTGAACTTACATGCACAAAGCATTGGCACAGTGATACTAAATGTGAGGCATGTTGCAAGGAAATAACAATTCTGACTCTTGATCCATATTGTTTTGAACTGGAACTAGTGCTCGACTTGCATTGGGCACTGGAATGGGCTGCACAGGAGGAATTGTTTGTAATAGGAGGTGTGTATTAGCATGCCATCTATCATTTATTTGGTTCTTCTCGTATCTCTAACTTGCATATTGGTCTCTAAAGTGTTGATGGCCTTGATTATACCCTTGATTATAATTATTTCTGAAGGCTTGCGCATATTGTTGTTCTAAAGATATAACTTTATTGGACAAATTTCTAATCAGGGCCTTCATTTCTTCATCCTTTTTCTGTTGCATGGGAGAGTAGGATGTGGATGTAGTGGGCTGCTTTCTCTACTCAGGAATAGGAAAAAGAGAAGGCTGGGGTGCCTAAGAAATTTTTGGGAATAAGCGCGTAGGTAGTCTAGGAGCTATTTTTCCTGCCTGGATAAGACTATTTTCTTCCCGTATTGCAATGTTATAATAAGCTCGTAAGGTTCTACCCCCATAGACTGAATCATGACTAAAATGTCACTATTAAAAGCCCTTAGATAATATAGGAAATCATGTTGGGATCTAGGCCTTACCAATTGTGGAATTCTGTCCCAAATCTTCTGAAATCTGATATTAAAATAAGTCATTTTCTCATTGGGTACTCTTTTTGTATTTTTTAGTTTCTCCACTAAGGACACATGATCTGACTTATCTTAAAAATAATTGTAAAGAGTTGTGTTAAGTTCATCCCAGCTGCTAATAGATACAAGTTTTAGTATTTTGTACCACTAGATCACTTTTCCTTTGAGTGAAGATGCTAGCACCCTAACTGCTACATCATCATGTGTGACCAAATAGATAGAGAATACATTAGCTACATCCTAGATGTGCTTGGAAATTGTGACTTGATTCTCACCAGTAAATTATGGAATAATTTTAAGCACGGATGTTGGTATATCATGTTACACGTTTAGAAGGATAGGACTTCCACCTATAAATTTGGAAAATGGCAAGTTTCTCTATGATGGTGGAGATGTCATGATGGGGTGCACAGGTCTTCCAAGAGGAGGAGTGGAAATTACATGATGTGCTAGAGATGGAGATGCACACGGGGTCATTCTAGTGTTTCTTCTTCTCAGAGATAGCTAGAGGTACTCAAAATATTCTTCAGCTTCTGTGCTTTGTCTGATATGTATCCTTCTCAAGAAAAAGGTACACAAACTACTAAAAAGAGTAGATCTGAGTGTTGGGAATTTTCATATGTGTTGAAACAATCCTTGAAAGGATGGAAATCACTAAGCCACACAATAAAACTTAACAATGATGAAATTTAATATTTTAATGTTTTTCCCACTGGGTGTGCCAAAAAATGTTAGAGCTCAAACTTGCACCCATCCTAGATCAGGATGAATTGGGTTGTTGAGGCAACATGAAACTATCTCCAAGTTGTGGGACCTTGCACACTTAAGAAAAACCTCTGGAGAAGGTCAGTTCCTCTACCTATTTTTACTCTTAAAATATCCCTAATGCTAAAATCAAATCCTAAACTAATCATGCCAAGGGACCAGAGTTAAAAGGATGTAAAAAAATGGAAAACTAATCTAAGGGAGGTGATAACACCAAAAAAGGGGGGATGAACATGGTTAGCTTTAAGAAAAAATGAAGGAGAATGCGCACAAAGAGGATTAGACACGTGTATCACAGTCTGAGATAAACCCACATACTTGTTTTCATGTGGCACAAACAGAAAAGGAACCTGCAAGGTACGTGAGGAAGCACAGCAAACAAAGAATGTAAAAGAGAGGCAAGGAAAAGTAATAAAAAATAAGCTAAGGAAGAGAATAGCCACAAAACAGAGCTTTTATTGCTTCCATAAAATGCACAGTCGATTACAATAGCATATGATTCTAATATCTGCATGCAGAGAGCCAGATCTGAAGGCATGCAACTTAAAATTCAAAGAGCCAAATTCCTTAGAAAAATAAAGGGTCCAACAACAACCTTTACAATGATCATAGCTCTTACATTTATAGAAGAAGGAGAGAAGAAGAGGGAAACTCGAATATGAAATCTAACCACCAAAAAAAGCATTAAATTCCTGTAAATCCAATTATAATGCTGATAAATGTGCCTCCCCATGTTTTTTTAGCTTGTAGAAGAAGGAAGGAGGCAAGATATACATAAATATGATGGTTGAATAGATCAGATGTCTGTGTTACTGACTGAAACATGTTTCCCTATTCCTCACCTAATAAATCCTGTCAAAATTGTATTTTGAATGATCTAGAGTATAACACACATCAACAGCTTTCCAATAAGAAAAACCATGTATTAATATGAGCTTTGTAACAAAATTTATGACAATATGAATGTCTACAGTGTGAAATGAATAGGAAATGAAACATGGCATATGTTGATTGGCTGAAGGATTGACCAACTATATATTTCTTTTATCTTTTCTACCACATGTTACGTAATGGCTTGTTGCATGGATTTGGTACCCTGTTGGCATGCTTTGAAAAGTTTCATGTAGCACACTCAAGTCTAACAGATTGCCAAGTGGTATAGTGACTGGTGTGAAATAATGTGTAAGGTGCATGTGAAATCAAGAGGCGCGAAAGATGAAAGAAGGAAACAAGCAAGTGAAGGTAATGTGCGTAGAATAAAAGGAAGCATATATGTATAAGATAAATATGCACATGGAATGTGGCATCAGAGTGATCAATGTGTGAAATAAAGAAAGGAAATGGGCATGGGGAAATGCACAGGGGACTTATCCCAGTTTGGAAGGCAAGTCAAGGATGCACTTGAAGGGTGCACAAACTAGGAAGAAGGAGGATATGTAAGGTTTCCACGCAAGGAAGATGGAAGGAGGTAGAGGAATGGGAAAATAAAGTAGAAGAAACTTAGGAAGGGAGGAGAGTGCAAGGGTGTGTAAGGTACTACATCCAAATAATTTTTTCCGAGTGAACAACCAGAGTGCGCATAACCTATAATATTTTGAACTTCAGAGCCATAGTGGGGATGTAAGTTGTCCAAATAACTAGGGGAGTTATTTGGGAAAATGCTTACCTAGGAAAAACATATATTATTTTGAGTCCAAATTTTCTACTAAGATCATTCCAACAAGTTTCAAGAGCCAATTCTACTTTAAATTTGAAATTTACGCCATTGTTTTATTCTACTCAAGCTTATGCGTCGGTGAAAGGGACTTATGCCGAACAAATATGGTGATGAAAATGAAAACCGAAACATTTTGAGTGAATAGGTAATTACATAGGTCACCTTGGGATTTTAATCATGCCTCAAATCTCCATAGAACTCTTATAATTCTCATTTGAATCCCCAATGGAATCGTGGATCTTCATCTGTATTGTCGGGCTAATGTCTCAAAATAAGGATAGTAGAATCTCTCAAAACCTTTTGAAATTTAAAGTACGAATTCTTATATTTATAAGGATTATTTGTTCACTTCACTAAATATCATGAATATTCTGAAACATTCATAACAATCCCACTAGCTTTTTTACTACTTTCATTTCCCAACACTATGCTACAAGTAGCCCAGTGTTACACTGTTTGTTCCTAAACCTGAATTTTCTTACATAACTTCCATAAAATACCTATGATGATCTCATATATCTATTACACACTAATTTTATGCATTATATCTTATTGTTACATCCCCAGAGGTTGCTCATTAGGTGTAAAAAGATGAAAATAGGCCTTTTGGGACTCCAGGAGTAGTTCTTTCAAAGTGAATCAAAATGAATCCATGAATTTCTTCAAACTAAATTACTTGAACATGAAACACAATTCAAAATATAGTTATCACATCCCTCTCATCTAGTATGAGGTTTACATATTCAGCAATTGGCTGGAGAACAAGTTTATATTACCTGAATCTAGGATTTTTGAGTGTGGACTGACTTGTCATGGAAAAAAGTAACACTCCCATTTTAATACTTTAGAAACAAAGAATTTTTTTATTACATAATGTTCACTATTCTAAATTATAATTTAGAACACACATTCCAATTCCAATATCATAACAGAAAACCATATGCAATTGTAATGACTCAGTGAAACACGTATCTCTCATTTCATGACTCGGCACAAAACCGATCTCTCATGTGTATACGAAGTATACTTGGTTTCTTCACCCTACTATGGGTACCCAATTATTATGTTTAAGATCCTATCTGAATATCTGTTACCGATACTCATCTAAAATCCCACTTCTTAAACTAGGTGACATAGGAAAACGCAACCAGAAGCTTGCAATACTTTGGTCAAAGATTTTAAACATGTATATCATATTTATATTCCAAGATGGAATAATCATCAAAAGGAATAATTCCTTCACCACACTTGATCTGTTATCTAGAGTGTTCTTTAGTGACTTCTGTTAGTCCCACTTGATTCAAATTTTAACCCTAGACAAGGTTAGCAACATGCCCTAGTGTGGAGGAATCCTTGCGGTGACTAAGAGTACATAGAAAAAATCAATCAACTTACATCAATTAGGTGTGTCTAGTTATCCTAAGTCAACGTGAGTTAACCCCGACATTAGATCATGTCCCTATATCTGCATAGGGCAGAACAATGATCCATTCAAGAACTTATGTTAGTCTAGTTGAACAAACTTTGTGGGGTATTTGAGACATGTAAAATGCAACATAGTATCTTCATAATGAATCCTATCATCACAAAGGTACTACGCTGCAGTTGGCATGTGTAAACATGCAACCGATTTCCCTCATCTAGATAAACATACCCTAAATTGAAAGTTAATATCTTATTAATCATTTCATTATAGATTAATTACAAAAACCTTACCGATTGAACTAGGTTCTTTAACCTATAGGGTCACAAATTGAAACTACATTTTAGGTAGGTATGTAGATAAAATCTACTTCTAACCACTAAATTACATGTTATGTTTAGTATTACACAACAACTTGAATCATGTTCTTACATAATAGAACTTGCATTTATGAAAGTGTTAATTGATTTCTTATTTATTTCAGCCATAGATTAAATAAGTTCCAAGTAACCCTTTTACTTTAGACTTCATGGAAATTAATTCTAAATTCCCTTTTTACTTCTTTTCCAAGCATTCCTAACTTTGACTATGGAAGTATACTCAAGGAAAAACACCAACAATTTTACTTACATTTATAATGATTCTTTTAACACAATCCTAAGTTATGTCAATGATTTATTTTATATAAAATATCTTTCTTTTCCCATATTAAGGGCTAATGTTCATTTATAGTAAAATTTCACATTGCAAATTACAAACATGGTTTAATTCACACACATCCAGGTAATTCAATTACAATCCTTTTATAATGGTAGAGTATCTGTTTAAGAATTTCAACTTTACAAGTTGTGTTTCTACTTGAGAAAATAATACAACTAACAACCCAGATTTCTACCCCAACCATTCCATATTATTTAAGTATATTAACTACCCCCTTCATTACGGTAATGCATATTAATTCAGTTCAATTCATGCCAAGAAAGTATTACAACAAGTATTATTTAAAATCAACACATCTTTATTCATCAAGGAGTGATACATTCACTAAATCCATAACATTTCAGATATCTCAAAATTTCAAAAAGACAGTACCTATCCAACTATTATTACATATTTCATTTCCAACAAGTGCATCTCAAATAATGAAGCCACATTTCATCATAATTAAGGTACAATTCCTTTAATAAAATAAATGTAACTTTCTATAAGTCTTTCTCATTTCATCTTTTACGAAGTCCATCTACAAAATTATTAGCATGGGTCAATTCATTAAACTGAGCATCATAAGAACTATATCATTACAATGATGTGCTTTTAACTAACTATTTCATAAAAATAACTTTGTTGTTTTTGAAACAGTCAAGAAAATAAAGCTGAACTATGAGAAAGACTTAACCAAAAAGAATACAATCCAAGAAGAAGATGGAGAGAGATTTTAAATCAAAATTAAGGTTTGGTCAACCAACCTATCAACCCTAACTTTCCTTCACAAAACCCCTTTCATCATACAAAATTTAAATAGTAGAGTTAAACAGGAATTTTCATTACATCTGAACCTTACTTTCACTTTCCTCTAACCAATTTAAGTTTCTTCAATCAGCCAAATCTATTTAACAATAGGAATATAAGATACATAAAGTTATCTTTCAGTTTTAATTCTACTGATTGAGTAATAATGAATATTTTATTTTATCTGATTGTCCCACTTACTCAGATTCATCCTAAGTCTAAGATGCCATTAATCATAAATGAGATCATACAAACAAGTAAGGGTCACTACATCAGCATAAAACATTAAAGTAACCCCTATTGAAGCATCCTAAAAGTCTTAGGTTTAGATTAGTATCCAATTCATGATAGAATTCAAAGATAACATCATTCGGACCTTATAAAAAAGTATAAGTTTACTTCTATCAAGAAAACAAACTAACATTCAGTCCTCAAACAAGATACACATTAATTAGTATTCTATAAAGGAGAAGATTGGTTTAAGTTTAGAACTGATACAAGGCTTGATACTCTTTCAAATAATATCATAAACTTTTTCTCTGCTTCCCTAAGGAAATTAATACACTAATTCCTATCACATGGTCAAGAAATGATATAACATAAAACATACCAGAGGAGGGATAAAAACTATACCAAGTGAACAATATCCCCATTGAGATATTGAAGAGTGAAGGAGTGAGATTGCAGTCTGCTCATTCATCCCAAACTCTTGTGAAGAAGAGAAAACATTTTAAACAAAGAAAACTAAAAAAAACAGAATAGAACTCTGTTTGAACAACTCACATTAGGTGCTGAAATAGTTAAGCATAGATCTCATACGACCCAATTTAAAATCAAAACAGAGATTCGTCCAAGTCTCAAATTGGATGAATACAATAGAACCAGGAGAAATGAATAGAAATTAACATCTAGCCATTTCTTTTGGTCATTTCAGGAAAGAAAAGTTCATAAAGCATGATTCCATATAAAGGATAAAATAAATGATTCAGTTCCAAAAATCCCAATGAAGGGAGAAAGATAAAAAATAGAACTACAAGTCAAACCGAAATAGATCGCCTATAAATTTAACCATTTATAATAAGGCAAATAAGCATATGTATATTCTTCAAAAAGTGATTCTTCCAGCTATGATCAAAACAATAACCTAGACCCAAAAGATCTGTTACTCATCTCAAAAGCCTATGTGGTTTAAGATAATTAGAGAAGTATACATCAAATAAAAATCATCCCTAACCGAAATTTGATCCAAAGTACCTTCAATGAAAAGAATTTATATTCAATCGATACCCAGAATGGGTTTTCAGTCTAAAACGCTAAGTGAGTATTCCACTAATAACTCAAAATTATAGTGCAAGTTAAAAACAAAAAGACATTTTCCACTTATATTAACAACAACCTCCACAAATGGTATTTCCCATGATGTTTACACAATAATTCCTTTAAGTTCTTTTAATGACAACAGAAAGAGAACGTACAAGTTGAAATAAGAGGATTTCTTCTCAGCCTTGCTAATGTTTAAGATATGCAGCTCGAAACATAATTCTTTCCAAATCAAGAACAACGATGGTCTTCAGTTTAGAAACATAAAGGAAAACATACGCCAAAAACCAAAACAACAAGATCTCATGAACGGTCTAGATATCCATACAGTTTCCTATCTCAGGTCTTCCAACAATGACTAAAGGAAACATTATAAGCCAAATTACCTCTATCAAACAACAAGATACATACATTTGATGCATAACCTCTAACTAAAAGATCACTCAACAAATCCTGGCTCTATTTCAAGTTCCAGTTAAAAAGATTCAAGAAAAAACTAGCTTAGTCAGAAGTATGTAAACTATACTCCCTGAACACACTCTCCAATATCAAACCAAAACAATAATGCATTCAAGGAAAAAAAAAAAAAACCAAAAATCAAAATAATATTTCAATCAAAGAAATAAACCCACAATGTTTCCTTAAGAGCAAAGTTGTTCTTATGAACATTTAAGTAAACACATAAGACTTAATGGATAGGACCTATCATGCCTGATAGAGCTCCGGTCTTCACTTTTTTTCACAGAAAAATCTTCAAGAAGAGCTTCAATTATTCCTTTGAAATTCCAACAACACTCCAAACTTCTCCTTCTCTTTCTTATAACTTCCACGATGCTAACTTCTTCATTCAAATTCCATGAAAAGCAAGAGAATTCATGCAAGGATTCAAACTAAAGCACAAAAACCAAATGAAGAGCTCAAGCTCAAAGACCAAATGACCAAAACAAAACCAACCCCCCTATTTCTTCTTCCTAGGTAGTTTTCACCAATTTCAAAAATATTAAATGCAAAATAGGAATGTCATTCCTTCCTTTTCTCCTGCCACTGCCACCTCTATTTCTAGTAATGACTAAGTTCAAAATTACATGGATCTAAAACTTGATGGAGATATCAGCTCATTCGCCAAAATTTCCTCATGCCTTCCCCAAATTTGGTAGATCAAAAGAGATAAGACCACATTAACTTCATCATAAATTTCTAGAAACTGATGTCACCAAATTTTCCCTCCCTATGTCGTCCCATAGGCCCTTTTTAGATTTTTTAGCATTAGGTTAGGTTCAACTTTTGCTTAAGAAATAACATAGGTCCTTAGGTCTAAGTCTTTATTCTTAGGTCCCATTTAACATCTCATAATAACAAAATAACTTAGTAACTTAGGTTAGGTCACACTTTTTAGGATAAAGTTCCTAATTTAAGGAACATAGTGTAAATAGGATCCTTGTTCATAATAAAAAATTACATCAAGCATTAACCAAAAAGAAGGGTCAGATTAAAACACAAATTTGAGTATGAAGCAGAGAGTCATGGAGATCAGATTGTTCATGACCTTTATACATTCAAGGTCCAAGAGCCTTTCATCTGTTCATCTTGGTCATTATGACCTCAAGGTTTATAAGTTGGAAGCATACCTTAGATCAATTAAATTGATCTAAGGTAATGTTGTTTTGAATCCCCATGAATTATGAAAATGTAACTCAATTTTTCATTCCTAAGCATTGAATTATTCTATATAAAATAAAAAAATGAATTTCCTCATTTCATATTAAGCATAAACATGGAAAAATTGTACCTATTTCCGTAGATAACATATTACCTACTGCAAACATGATTTCATAGATCCTAAAAGTACACCATCTTAAGACAAGAATCACATGTCAACGTCTACACCTTCCAAACAGAAGTTATTATAGATATCAGCCATGTTAGAGGTGTTACATATGCCTCTCCTAAAAATAATCATCGTCTCGATGATTAACTTAGTCCAACTTATCAGACAAGAAAAATAATCCTAATTATAGTTCTTTCTTCCACAAGTTCATAAAAAAACTAGAGTTGAGAATTTCAAATTTCCATAATTTATTACAGCATCAAATAGTTGTTTTAAGTACTAAGGAATATAGTGCCTACCCAAAACTGGAAATTTTTTTAATAAGTTCAAAACAAGGTCTCCAATTATTATCAATCAAAAAAATTAATTCCATTCAAATAAATGAGGAAAAAAAAATTTGCATGTCCTCAAGGTTTTCCCATGTTGCACTTTCTTCATTAAAATGGTCCCACTAGACTTTGCATTGAATAATTTCATGATTTCTCAAGTTCAACTAGTGAGTTTCCAGCACTCTAATGGGTTCAACCACAATTATTCCTGGGTCTTAGACTTGCAAGGAATCCCAATTCAACACATGTGATAAATATGGAAAACATCATGCATTCGTGATAAAGCATGTGGTAAAGCTAAACGATAAGCCACATGATTGATTATTTAAACAATTTTGAAAGGTCCCGCATAACGAGGTGATAACTTGGCTACCTTGCCAAAATTTATGGAACTCTTTTTCAGCTTAACCTATAAAAAAAATTTCACCAAGTTCAAATTTCTTATAAACCCTTTTCAGGTCTACATAAATTTTTTACCTATCAGCTACTTTTTTTTGTTCATGAATTAATTTAACTTGTTATTCCATTTAAGTAAGGATTTCAGGTCCAATTACCTCTCTGTCATCAATGTTATCCTAGCTAACTGGATTTCTGCATTTCCTTCCGTACAATGCTTCAAAAGGTGTCATTTTCAAAGAGGCATGGTATGTATTATTGTAAGAAAATTCTAATAATGGAAGGTACTCTTCCCATTTGTAATGTTAATCCATGCAATACATTCGTAACATATCTTCCAAAACCTTATTAACTATTTTAGTTTTCCAATTTGTTTCCGGATGTTATGTTGAACTAAAATTCAGTTTAGTTCCTAAGGCTGAATTAAGCGTTTGCCAAAATCAAGATGTTATTCTAGGGTCTCTATCTGATATGATTAATTTAGGTACTCCATGCAATCTTAAAATTTCATGCACAAATCTTTTTTCTAAAATAGGTGAGTCATCCTTAAGATTACTTGTAATAAAGTGTGCTACTTTTGTCAGTTTATCAACAACTAAAATAACTTCATGCTTATTTCTTGACATAAGAAACCCTTGAAATAAATCCATGCTAATTACATGCCACTTATAATGCGCTTTTCTATGAGGATACAATAAACTAGCTAGATGCATATGTTCAACCTTAATACGATGACATTCTAAGCAGTGTGTCATAAAATCAATTACGTATTTCTTCATCCCTTTCTAAAAATATTGTTATTTTATATCAGCAAGGATTTTTCGTAATATCGGGATGTCCTGAATAATATGGATTATGAGAATTCCTTCTTAATTCATTTCCCAAAGGTATATACACATGTTTATTATATCTCAAGATTCCTTTGTTATCGAAGTGAAAACCTTTAAATATTAAGTCATTTGGATCTGTAGCAAGTGTAGTTTTTACTTGTTAAAAGTATGAATTAGATTCCATGATGCTTTTTACCTCATGCATAAACTAAGTTCTCAGATTTATAAGTGTAGAAATATGTTTCCTATGACTTAGTGCATCTGTCAATCTGTTCTTCTTGCCTTTTATGTAACTTATGTCAAACTCATATTGTGACAAAAAATTTAACCACCTTCATTGTCTTGCATTCAGATTTGGCTGAGTGAAAATATACTTCAGCCCAACATTATCAGTATTTAATTCAAAAGGTCTTCTTGAAAGATAATTTCTCCATACTTGAAGTGCATGTACTATGCCAACATGCTTTAGGTCATGGGGATCATAATTCAGTTCATGTAACTTGAATTTTTTACTCTCATAAATTATAACATGCTCATATTGTAACAAATACCTTTGCTTCCTTCTCTGGAAGCATCTGTTACTACCGTAAATTTTCCAATTAAATCAGGTACAACCAAGATAGGTGCAGATGTCAATTGATCCTTAAGAGTTTTAAATTCTGATTTACATTTGTCACTCCACTCAAATTTATTATATTTCTTTTGTAATTAAGTTATTAGTGTAGCGACTTTTGAAAAGTCCTTAACAAATTTTCTATAATAACCAGCAAGACCCATGAAGCTTTTGACTTCATGTACATTCTTATATGCAGGCCAACTAGTTATGGCAACAATCTTTGATGGATCAACTTCTATTCTATCTTTACTTATAACATGTCCTAGATAGTGCACTTTTGTCTCATAGAAAGAACATTTTAACAACTTACCATATAATCTTCTTTTTCTTAAGATTTCAAGAACTATTTTCAAATGCTCATGATGCTCATCAATTCTTTTAGAATATATGAGAATATCATCCAAGAAAACAAGAACAAATTTTTCCAGGTAATCTTGAAAGATATTGTTCATTAAATTCATAAAATTTGTATGTGTATTTGTCAAACTGAAAGGTAAAACTTTAAATTCATAATGCTCGTACCTTGTCCTAAAAGTTTTTTATGAATATCTTCATATTTGATTCTTTTTTTGGTAATTCGATAGAATAGTTCTATGATTCAATAACAAACCCAAATCATGCACAGAGAATCTTAACAGTTCCCCAAAAACTACAGTAGTGGAAGTATAAACTAGAATAATCCAAATCAAAACAAAAGTACACACACATATAACATTGCATGCACCATGGTTCACCCAATGCGGGCTACGTCCACCAAAGATAGAGATCTCATATATATAATACAATAAGAGTACAAACAAACTCTTCAATACAAGAGTAGAATGCATCTCTCCAAGATTATCTCCTCTCCTCCAGATATCTAAATGGATCTCCATGAATGCACTACAAATGTTCCTCCAAACACCACTAGCAGATCTCACATAACTAGGAACTACTACATCTCTGAACTGCTACCAAGTTCTCTGTGAATCTATAACAAGACCTTTCACATGGGTCTACCATATGTGCAACTATGACTGTGCATCAAGAAGTAATTATGTCTCTCCATCACTACATAACATGTGCAAACATGAAGACAACCTCCTTTACAATATCTAGATCTACATGGATCTATAATACAATATATCACAACAACTTGTAGATCAACAATATAAGACTAGATCTACATGGATCAATAATACATCATGAATCCATGGATCTAAAATAAAATATCTCACCAACATGTGGATCTAAAAGAAGAAAATCTATGTGTTTTGCATACTATGCAAGCCATTACAATGAGACAATAACTATACAAAAGAAATACATCAGAAGATGTTACCCTCTTCTCACCATTCAGATGCACCTAATATTTCCTTTTTTCCAGCTCCTCTCCATGGAGACTCTATCTTCTTGTAACCTGTTCTTTCTTTTTCTTCTTCTTCATCTTCATCCTCTTAATCTAGGAGAATCAAGGATCTAATTCAATCCTTCTCTTAATTCTACTTCTAAACCCTAGATTTCATGCTTATATAGGCGTATATAAACTTAGGGAACTATGCCATGTAATTACATCCAATAAATCTACATTAATGCTAAAGATATATTTAATTCCTGAGAGTTAATTAAAACATCATCGCACAGGTAACCGATGCTGGCTAGACTTAACCGCAGCTGGTTCCTATTTTCGTTTACCGATGTTGGTCCTTCCTGACCGATGTTGGTCCTAGGTGACCGATGCCGATTCCCCCTTGACCAATGATAATTGCTATATTTTCCAACAACTTTGTAATGCATGCTCTGGTGAAGATATTTATATCCACAACCTAACAATGTCCCGTTTGGAGATAAATAGTTGAACCTCTGTACTTGTACTTGTACATCACCATCCTCTACACACCATGAAGACCATCTATTCTTTCCTTCAAATATTTTCTCAAAAATAAAACCAGGAAGATTAAACTATCTTCTCAAACCAAGAAGATAAAAACATGACTTATCAAACCTGCATGAAGCTACAACTGATCCATGATAACCAAGCCACAAGCTCCCACTGAATCGTAACACCATACCAATTGTTGGTATTAGGAAATTAGGCCAACCAAGCTCCACATGTAACCAAGCCATCATGACTTACATACTTGCAAGAGCTCCCACTCAAACTAAAACACTGAGCTTTAACTACAACCATAGCCATACCTGTAAAACCAAACATGTTATCCATCCGTATATCCATGTCTCTATGCAATCGCCAATGTAACTGACCATAGACAAGTCAAACTAGAATATGCATAAGTAAAACGAGATCCTAGCTCAAGATATCCCAAATGAGTTCTATATGTAACCCATGGTTAATTACTCCACAACACATGCACAACTCAAAGAATCCAAATACTGCATTCTACAAATACAACCTTGCATAAACAACTAGCATGTCCACGACATTCATTTGTAGATAACATACCTATCAAGGATTAACATAGTAATAAGAGGAAATACAAACATCCCCTACTCATGCTTAAGGCATATAAACTGTGCTCATAGGCATCCATGTGCAAATCAAACACTTGCATCATCATAGACTCACAAAACCGAATCTATCCACATGTATAAACTCACCTATACATCCATCCATATCACCAACTCTCTAGAAGTTCCAAGTCTGTCACCGACTAACTCCAACAACTGAATATAAATCATGTGCTCATCAATGTCAATAAAAAATAACCATGCTAACCCATGCTACTAATAAATAGTGAAAATACCAGAAAAATTTTCATCAAAATACTCTGCACAATCAACCAAGATGAAAGCAAAACAAGGGCACCACCTAAAATGGTAAATAAACACTGTTGTCAAACCTGTAACCAAACCGACCATGGTTCCCCTACCGACATCGATCACTACCTAACCCACCACGGTTACCAGGTGACCGACCATGGTTAATCCTAACCAACACCGGTATTTGTAACTAGTGTATTTTCTCGTTTAACCCGTAAAAACTCTGAAAATTTACACTATCATCTTCACTCAAGTGAATCTAACTATCAACTGTAATCCTATAGGGATATCTAGGCACCAAAAAATAAACCAGAAGTGACATCACAAAGTAATAAACTCAATATACCTACAAATCTATGACTGTCCTCCAAAACCAACTAGTGCCTCTTCCACTCTGAATAGTAGTAATTTCCCCTCACTCTGCATGTGCATCATGTATCCAATCCTGCAATGCCAAAAACCATGGCTTGCTCCCACTAAACATGAAATTCCCTGCATTTCCTCTAACACCAAGCTCAAAAGCTAATATTTCAGTGAGAAATAAAACTAGATGAAAGAAAATATAAAATGATTCCCTTCTTATCAAAGAATACTCCTACATCACAGAAGTTTGGACTTCTTGTGAAGTAGGTGAATCAACTTTTTTTCATCCTGTGTACTCAACATCTTTCATTACCTGCAACTATGTCTAACCATGAATTTTCATTGAGGATATCATCCTTAGACTAGATATCCTTTGTCCTCAAGATTCCACACAACCAGGAAATAAAAGTCAAACAACACCAAAAACATGATGTAAATATGTGCACACTATCCAAACATAATATCAGTTGCTCCAAAATAAATAAATAAAACATGAACCATATAGATTTACCTAGCCTAAATTCTCACTAGACTAACCAAGCCAAATATGTCATCTTTCTAATCCAAACATTGAAGTGATTAACACTATTTCTTCCTATACACATTGTGCAAGAAACTTGATCCTCCAAAATAGGACACTGAATCATCTATGCCCTCTTCTATTGTAAGAAACCCTGTGTAAACTCATTGTCACAGAGACCGACTATGGTTTGCTAACCAGTACTAGTTACCCTCTGTGAGCGATGTTGGTTCCTTGATCAACATCAGTGCTTCTGGAACTAACACAATGCCAAAAATTAGCATAGGTCACCAAACCAAGTGCCTAATTTGACCAAAGCCGATAGTTGTGTTAAGCTAGTCATTTCAAGAAGCACCCAACCTTACAAAAAAACTTAACAGAAATCATACATGCAATAAAAACTACACCAAGATGAAACACATCACCTTACCAGCACCAAGATACTCAACTGCATCTTCAACCAAAGAACATGCTTCTTTGATGGAAACCCCGTCTTCATTCTATGCTATTATATTCATCTTCTTTAATGAATCCCATGCATCTAACTGCACCAAGGATGCATAACTTCTCCTTTTCTCATTCTCAGATCTAGATCTGTAATCCCAAAACATGCATGTGCTACCAAAATAATATAAGTACTACAATACCAAGATAAAATCATACCTCAATAACTAAATCTGCAATCTGACCAACATGCTTGTGCCTCTAAGAACTAGGGACACCTCAGTAACCAAGATGCATTCCATACATCTTCTCAATTCTTTAGATCTATGATTTTCTATTTTAAAACCAGGCTTCCCAGTAACTGACCACAGTCACCTATAACCAACCATGGTTACCCTGTAACCAACCATGATTAACCTACAACCGACCACGGTCACACCCTGCTGATGTCAGTTGCCACTTAACCGACGTCAGTCATTGTAATTTCAAGAAACCTACTTTTCAAGATCCCACTTGAGATTTGAATCTCTACATGTGATCTTCACATCAGAAAAAAGAAACCCTTCTCACATACACCTATAAGTAAACTACTAACAATGTACTGAAGTAAAAAATTACTCTGAAATAAACAAGCTAACCAGGCTAACCAAACTTTGATACCATTTGTTGGTAATTTGGGATTGTAGAATAGTGCTATGATTAAATGAAAAACACAAATCATGCATACAAGATACTAACAATTCCCCAAAATCTACACTAGTGGAAGTATAAACTAGAATAATCCAAATCAAAACAAAAGTACACACACATATAACACAACATGTACCGTGGTTCACCCAATGGGGGCTACATCCACCAAAGATATAGATCTCATATATATAACACAACAAGAGTACAAACCAACTCTTCAATACAAGAGTACAATGCATCTCTCCAAGAGTATCCCCTCTCCTCCAGATCTCTAAATGGATCTCCATGAGTGCACTACAACTGTGCCTCCAAACACCACTAGTAGATCTCACATAACTAGGAACTACTACATCTCTGAACTGCTACCAAGTTCTTTGTGAATTTGTAATAAGACCTTTCACATGGGTCTACCATATGTGCAACTATGAATATTCACCAAGAAGTATGTCTCTCCATCACTACATAACCTGTGTAAACATGAAGACAACCTCCTCTATAATATCTAGATCTACATGGATCTATAATATAATATCTCACAACAACTTGTGGATCAACAATATAAGACTAGATCTACATGGATCAATAATACAACATGAATCTATGAATCTACAATACAATATCTCACCAACATGTGGATCTAAAATAAGAAACTCTATGTGCTTTGAATACTATGTAAGCCATTACAATGAGACAATAACTATACAAAGGAAATACAGTATAATATGTTACCCTCTTCTCACCATTCAAATGTACCTATTATTTCCTTTTTTCTAGCTCCTCTCCATGGAGACTCTATCTTCATGTAACCTTTTCTTTATTTTTCTTCTTCTTCATCATCTTCATCCTCTCAATCAAGGATATAATTCAATCCTTCTCTTAATTATACTTCTAAACCCTAGCTTTCATGCTTATATAGGCATATATAAACTTAGGGCACTATGCCATGCAATTACATAGGGCACTATGCCATGCAATTACATCTAATAAATCTACTTTAATGCTAAAGATAGATTTAATTCCTGAGAGTTAATTAAAACATCATCGCATAGGTAATTGACGCCGGTTAGACTTAACCGTGACTAGTTCCTATTTCTTCTAACCGATGTCTATCCTACCTGACTGATGCCAGTCCTAGGTGACCGATGTCGGTCCCCCCTTGACCGATGACAGTTGCTGTATTTTCCAACAACTTTGTAACGCATGCTCCAGTGAAGATATTTATCTCCAAAACCTATCAATATCTTCATTTTTTATTCTTAAATGATGATACCTAGAATAAGGATCTATCTTATAATATACTGATGCACCACACATCTGATCAAACAGATCATCAATTCTTGGAAGTGGATATCTTATTTTAATTTTTTCTTTATTTAACATCCTATAATCAATACATGGCCTAAGTGTTCCATCCTTCTTTTTCACAAAAATTACCGGTGCTCCCCAAGACGAGACACTCAGTCTTATCAAACCTTTAGAAAATAGTTCTTGTAACTATGTCTTAAGCTCTACTAGTTCGATGGTAGTCATTCGATACAGTGCCTTGGAAATAGGTTCAGTTCCCGTCTTGATCTCAATTGTGAAATCAAACTCCCATTTAGGCGGAAGACCGGGTAGTTATTCCGAAAACACATCGCTGAAATCTCTTAACAGTGGATATTTTTCCATGAAATCACTATCCCCTTCAGTTCTTTCAGAAATTTTTATTGCATACAAGGTGCAACCTTTTTTTTTGCCTTTTTAAGCTGTATAGTGACAATTTTCTAACTGAAATCTCATGTTTTATCCCTTGGATGTCTGTTGTTTTTTGTAGATCATCAAGCATCTAATGTGTTTTTTTAAAAATTCTACTTTATCCTTATGTTCAACAATCTAGTTAACACCTACTATGACATCATACGACCCCAAAGGAGAAACATAAAGATCAACTTCTATGGGAAAACTAGGCAAGTCTAGGACTACTCCAAAAAGACACTATGTGGATACCATTATTTCCATAATGTACAACCCAAGGATTTTCCATTTTTCCAACTTTTTATTTTTATTTTAGAAGATAATTTATTAGAAATAAAGCATTCAATAGCTCCAGTATCAAAAAGTATAGTAACATGTATACCAAATAACTTACCTGACACTTCTATAGGCATAACTTGCTTTTCCACTTGTTTATCAGCTACTGTAACATGTGTCTTATGCTACTGATTGTTGTCATCTTTTCTTAGAGGTCACTTATTTGCATAATGATATTTTCCACAATTGTAGCATCCTCCTACAGGTCCTCTTTTAGGTTCAAATTTATTTCCATCCTTAAAATTGTTGTTTTGTCCTTCATAGGTCTTTTATCCATTATTATTGTTCTTAACGAAATTGTTTCAAACATTTGCAGCAGGTTTATTTGGTGTTTTTTTATTGTTATTATCAGCAACGTATTTATTTTTGGTACCAAACTTCTTCCATGCCCCTTTTTTGGGTGTAACAGATGAAGAAGAATCAGGAATTTTCTTTTTGATTTCTTCCTTATGGGCAGAGATTGCTTTTAATTGTTGTTCCCACCGAATGGCATTTTCTACAACCCTTTCCATGGTGGTTGGGTTGTGAACATATAATTCACCCCCTATGATAGGATTTAATCCCATAATGAATTTTCTTATCCTAAACTTCTCGTCAGTTTTATACTGAGGCACGTCCTTGAGAAGTTTAGTGAACCTCTCCCAGTATTCTATTATGGTTAAATTTCCCTTACTCAAGTTCTAAAATTCATTCATCTTCTGATCATAATAAATTTTTGGCATCCATCGTTGCCTAAAATAGTTTTTAAATTGATCCCAAGTGATTCTTGATTCATCAATATTCAATTCAGCAGTGTGGTTATCCCACCCGGAAGACGCCTCATCATAAATTTGATTAGCTCACCATACTATTTTTGTTTCCTCTGAGAAGTTTCTTACTGCAAAGTATTTCTCCATTTTGTTGAGCCAGTTCTCAGCTCCATCCCCCAGTGTAGTGCCATCAAAGTTAGGTGGACTTATCCTTTTATATTGTTTGTGATTTTAGATGTTAACCTTGCCTTTTTATTTTTAGGCTGATTAGGTACATTTGCATTAGCATTATTATTATCAACACCCAAATTCCAAACATTGGTGGTCCAAAGGAGGTTACTGATTGTTATTACCAGCATCTTCTTCCTCCTCATTTCCCATAGATTTTTTTTCAAGTACAACCATATGATCTCTTGTGTCCAATAGGGCAACAAGGATCTCATCAAGTTTTTGGGTTGTAGCTACCTCTCCACCTGGGGGTAGGTTGTTTGTATCACTTCCCCTTGTTCTAACCATTTTTTTTAATGAGAAAATTAAGTTTTTATCAGATTATAGACACAATAGGTCCAAGAGTTGCAACCTTTATCTCTGATACCAAGATGTAACATTCCCATTTTAAGACTTTAGAAACAAGAGAATTTTTTTTATTATTATGAAATGTTCATTGTTCTAAATTATACTTTAGAACACACATTCCAATGCCAAACTATCTCATAACAAAAAACCATATACAGTTGTAATGACTCGGTGAAACATCTATCTCTCATGCTATTTAGTCATGTGTATACAAAGTATAATTGGTTCCTTTATCCTACTAGGGGTACCCAAGTGTTTTTTTTAAGATCATATATGAATATTTGTTACCGATACTCATCTAAAATCCCACTTCTTAAACTAGGTGACATAGGAAAATGCAATCAGCAACATGCGATACTTTGGCCAAAGATTTTAAACATGTATATCATGTTTATATTCCTAGATGGAATACTCATCAAATGGAATAATTCCTTCACCACACTCGATATATTATGTAGATTGGTCTTCGCTGACTTCTTTCAGTCCCACTTGATTCAAATTTTAACCCTAGACAAGGTTAGCAACATGCCCTAGTGTGGAGGACTACTCATCGCGACTAAGGGTACATAGACATACTCAATTGACTTACGTCGATTGGATGTGTCTAGTTATCCTGAGTCAATGTGAGTTGACCCTGACACTAGATCATGTCCATATCTCTGCATAGGGTAGACCGTGATCCATTCAAGAACTTATGTTAGTCTAGTTGAAAAAACTCTGTGGGGTATTTGAGACATGTCAATTGTAACATAGTATCCTTATAATGACTCCTTTCATTACAAAGGTACTACACTGCAGTTGGCATGTTTCAACATCCAATTAAGTTCCCTCATCTGGATGAACATTTTAATATCTTATTAATCATTTCATTACAGATTAATTACAATAACCTTACTAATTAAACTAGGTTCTTTAACCTATAGGGTTACGAATTGAAACTGCATTTGAGGTAGTGTAGATAAAATCTGCTTCCTAACCACTAAATTACATGTTATGTTTAGTATTCCACAATAACTTGAATCATGTTCTTACATAATAGAACTTGAACTTATGAAAGTTTTAATTAATTTCTTACTTATTTCAGCCCTATCTTAACTAAGTTCCAAGTAACCATTTTACTTTAGACTTCATGGAAATGAATTCTAAATTACCTTTTTACTTCCCTTCCAAGCATTCCTAACTTTGACTATGGAAGTCTACTCAAGGAAAAACACCATAAATTTTACATACATTTATAATGATTCTTTTAACAAGATCCTAAGTTATGTATGTGATTTATTTTATAGAAAATATCTTTATTTTCCCATATTAAGGGTTAATGTTCATTTATAGTCAAATTGCACATTGTAAATTAAAAACATGGGTTAATTCACACACATCCATGTAAGTCAATTACAGTCCTTTTGTAATGGTAGAGTATCTGTTTGAGAATGTCAAATTTACAAGTTGCCTCTCTAATTGAGAAAATAATACAACTAACAACCTAGATTCCTACGCCAACCACTCCATATTATTTAAGTATATTTACTACCCCCTTCATTAGGATAACACATATAAATTCACTTCAATTCATGCCAAGAAAGTATTACAACAAGTATTATTTAAAATCAAAACATCTTTTATTCATCAAGGAGTGATACATTCACTAAATCCAAAACATTTCAGATATCTCAAAATGTTAAAAAGATAGTACCTAGCCAATTCTTATTGCATCTTTCATTTCCAACAAGTGCATCTCAAATAATGAAGCCACATTTCATCATAATTAAGGTTAAACTTTTAATTTTTTGACCTGGTAGTGCTTTTGGACATGGCAGCCATTGATGGACCTCAAAAATTGCAGATATTTTTTTATCCTCCATTCGTGATGAAATTTACATTTTTAATATAGTTTATTTCTTCTTATCTTACTAGTGAAATTTCTCTTCGATCTAGTTACCAGTTTGACGGGAAATTGAGTTTTTTGCTTCATAGAGTGGTAAGTGAAATTTCTTGACTATGAGAATTTTGTGCTATGAACGGGAGGTTTGAAGGTGTTTTTTTTATTTTTTTTAAGAGTGTAGAACTCATAAATAAACGGTGGATCATTTTTCATATTGGTTTGAAAGATTTCTTCGATTCTTCATTCTATGGCAATGAATTTTTCAGGCAGCTTCTTCTTTGTTCTTCATTCTTTCATCTCGTTTTGATCAATTATTCCTTAGTGACCTGAATATTATCATTAATTAGAGGTTTTCCATGATTTTAGGGAGCTGGTTTGAGTATCAGAAATGGTGGTGTGGTGGTGAGAAGTTGGAGAAGGGGTTACAGAGCATGTTGTGACGAAAAGGTCAGATGTTATAAGTGGGAAGCAGACAGGGTTTTTGAAAATTTGAAATAAAGTACATATGGGAGTTAGGCACAATTTCATGTCCTTGATATTCCTTAAGCATTAAGGGAAATGAGAGACATAAAATTACATGTGGCACCTGGTTTTGACATGTGGTGGAGATCCAACGAAAGGGGATTTGAGCAAAAAAATACAACTTTGAAGCACTGGGGGGCTGAGAAGCGGTCGCATGAGGGACCATGAGGATTCCTGGAGGGGCTAGGCACATTTTTCATACCTTTATGTCCCTCATCACAAAGGCACATGATGGACATCAAATTACACAGTGTGACTTTTTGTGACATGCGGCACTTGATCTAATGATAGGGGATTTGGCCTCACTAGCTTCCAGGAGCTGAACTTGCAATCTGAAAGGTAACATGAGGATCCAAAGGGTCTATAGGGGCTGGGAGATTTTTTTTTACCTTTATGTCACTTTTATTAAGGGACTTAAGGGACACAAAATTACACCAAGCTCATGGAGCTGACATGTGTTCATGTTCAAAATTTGACTAACTCCTAAACTCGCTCCTAGAGGGAAACTTGAAACGGAAATAACTTGAGCTCCTTATGAACTATCTTGATGAAAATTTACATGATCCTTAATAAAAATGGCCTTCTAAATCCAATGGTGTGGGTATGATGTCTTTATTCCTTTATTTTTTCCCTAAAAAATGGATATTTGATCTGGTACTCCACCTATACTGTAACATTCCCATTTTAGTACATTAGAACAAGAATTTTTTTTTTTTTTTGATAAGTGCTTCCTAGTTCTAAATACATAATTTAGAACTCGCAGATCATAACAATAATTCTTATAACAGATAACCATATGCAGCTGTAATGACTTGGTGTACCACCGATCTATTCATTCCATGACTCGGTGATCTACCGATCTATTCATGAGTATCATAGAGTTGGCGTTTTTATTTTTACACTTCACTCTTGCGGTTATCTTCCCTAATCTGGGATTTTAGAATGCTCTATCCAAGGAACCTATCTGAATAATTGTTACCATTATTCATTAGCATCACATCCCTCATACTAGGTGACATAGGACAACGCAATCAGCAGCTTGCAATACTTTGGCCAAAGATTTGAAACATATTGTTCATGTCTCGTATTCCTTGACGACATACTCGTCAATCTGGAATACATCCTTCACCCCACTCTGGTGTTAAATAGAATGTCTTATACTGACTTCTGTCAGCCTCCCCTATCCCAAGTCATTCACTCAGGAACAGATTAATAACATGACACACGTTATAAGGATGCTCTTGAGGACTAGGGTAAGCTGACATACTGGGTCAACCACAGTTAACCCTGTGTGTCAAGGTACCCCGGGTCTCCAAGGTCAACCTCATAACATGACCATGGTCCTAACCAATCCCAAAGTAAAAACTTGTTCGAGTTTAAGGTGTAAATCTTAACGATCAATGCAAAGGGTGTCGCCATAAATCACCTGCATTGTTGTATCCTCGAGAAGATCCTAATCTTCTCGAAGGTACAACCCTGCAGTTGACATGTGTCGACATCCTACAAACCACCTCAGAAAGATTTACATAACTTCAAAGAGTTACTTAAGCTGAGTTGAAATTAAATTTTAAGAATCTCCTATCTGGGTAGTCTTTTCCCAACCCCTGGGTTCCACACCTTTGAGTTGCCTTACTTAATTAACATCCATTTCACAGAGAGAAGCTTAATAAGATTTGAGATCTCATCTAGGAGTTCATTGGTTCCCAATAATCTTATTCTACATAATTGGGCAATAGCCCTTAGTCCCCTCATAAGGAAGCTAACTAAACCCGTAAGGGTTTATATCAACTCCGAAGACTAAAGTATATCTTGCTTATTGTTATTAAGACATACTGATTTAAAATCATCAGTTACGTTGTCTTGACTTAGATCATGGATAGGGAGTAATAGATTACTCTTCCCGTTTCAGCTACCTATTAAGGTTTAGCTTAACCTTAACTTCTCGAAAGCCAGTGGACTAATTTCCAATTTAGCCTTATTTATAACATAAAATAACTACTAATCATTCACGAAGTATTCAGTCACATAATCTTTACAAGGCCTACTTAGAGAATCCAAATAACTCCATGGTATACAATAATAAAAATGCACTTAAAATTAATCAAACCTAAGAAGTTCAATCCATCAAAATAAAAATGCAGCCACATGAGTAACAATCTCTCCATTTCATTTATTTCCAAGAAAATACAATTACAATTTATGCACTTCTGCATATTTGATACAATACTCAACAGCAAAAGAACAACTTTCTTCATATAGTAAAAATAGAAAAATCAAGTTGGAATTCATCATAAAACCAGATTAAACAATCTGAGCATCATATCTGATCTACGTGTCTTTACCATTTATGATGACCATCTGTAAAAATTGCTAACATGGGTCAGTTCAATGAACTAAGCATGATAAGCACTAATTCTTAAAACAATTGCATTCCACCAATTGTTTCCATTAGACAACGTGTTTAAATGAAATCATTTCATCAAACCTATAAACATGAATCACCCTAATTATCTTTCTACCATACATGACTTTTTAACATAATTTCATAATATAACTATCATATTGACTCTTCTCGGATAATTCATCTTATGTTAGAGACTAAGAAGAACAAAATGAATCTAATATATCCATCCCTCTGAAATCCAAGGACAGTAACAATCCAATCCAAATTAATCCATTCCAGAATGAATTCTTACCAGTGCGTGTATCCAACAGATTTGCATTTAACAATTCAGCTAGGACCGGTTATAGCCTCTAACAAAATTCCTTTATATTCATTACATTATTTCCATGACTTCAATAGATATACCAACTTCTATTCCAATTCTACTTTTATTAAAGTAGATAACTGAATAACTCAAACAAGGTATTATTATAACTGTAAATAAGAAAAGAACTTAGGCCAAGACTAAGCATTTACCATTCTTTCCTCATAAATTTAACAGTTTAATCATCTTATACCCCTATAGCAGAGTTCTTATGGAAATACAAAAGAAGGGAGTACTAATAATTTTCCAGAAAGGGAGAGTATACTTTCGTATTCCAAAACTCCTATATCCACATGAGCTTTACAACTGAAGAGAAAGAACAGAGGCGTTTAGATCTCCATTCCAAACAAGTTCAGGATAGTACCAACTTTCCAGGAGCAAAGCATATATAATAAATCTTGAATTCATTTAGGGAAGAAAAGAAAGCAAGGAAAATCAACACAATCCCATCCCTTCCAAGTACAAAACCTAATTTACATCATGCAGTTCTAGGATTAACCCACACGTTTATTAGGATTCCACAGTTCCTCAAAGCAAGATTTCTCTCAGTCAGACTGTGTTCCCGTTAACCAAGTTAAATTTTAAGGAAAACAAAGGTACACTAGATATTTCATCACTTACAGAACCCATAATTATTGACCATCCCGACCCCTTTTCAACAGAGATACAGGCTTGTATTCATACATTTTTCATGCACTTGCCACTAAACCAGTCGAGCTCCATAGAAGGAATTACAGTTTCATCTCAAATCAACCATGTATTCACCTGAAGCTATCAAGCAACAAAAAAAAAACTCATACGACCAGCGATAAACAATAAACCAACTAAATAAGACACAACAATTTTCTTTTATGCCATTCCTCAACCAAGAAATCATCCAACGCAATATATAACATGGTACAGTTGGGAACTTATTACCTCAGTTAATCAAGAAGCAAGGAAACAACATAACAGAAGTCGAACCCGTATGCAATCACAACAAACATTTCAATAGAGTCGTATCCATATGCAATCACAACAAACATTTCAATAGAGTTGAATCCATATTTATACACAGCAAAGACTTCAACAGAAGTCGAACCAACATGCAAACGTAGTGAGGACTTCAACAGAAGTCGAATTCATATGAAAACACTTCAAGGACTTCAACAGAAGTCGTATCCATCAAGTATTCACAACAAGGACTTCAACAGAAGTCAAACCAACATGAAAACACAGCAGGGACTTCAACAGAAGTCGAATCCATATGTATACACAGCAAACATTTCAACAGAAATCGAATCCATGTGTATACTCAGCAAGGATTCAACAAAAGTTTAACCAACATGCTAACACAGCAAGGTCTTCAACAGAAGTTGAATTCATATGAAACACTGCAAGGACTTCAAAGAAGTCGTATCCATAAGGTAATCACAGCAAACATTTCAATAGAAGTCGAACCATGGATTCCCGAATCAAAAGAGAAGAAGAAAACCAATACATTGTTTCCAACCAAGCCATCTGTACAAAAGAAATCATCTTAATAGAGTTGTTCTAATCAAAGCATTTGAAGGAAAGTAAGATTTTTAAAAGTTAGGGCCTATCATGCCTGATAGTGTCACTTAAAAATTTGAAGAAGACCTCTGAATTTGCTCACACCTTCTCTTCTTCTTCCATGATAGATAAAACAACAATAAATTTTTACCTTCATGCCTTATAAACTTTCCCCGACAGAGAAGGAAGCTAGAAATTCTCAAAGTTGCCATGCAACATAGAGTAGACGACTGGTTCGAAGAACCAGTGCTCAAGCAGAGTGAAAAACGGAATGCATGGAAAACCAAACAACTAAACAATATTCCATTTGCATGCCTTCCCAAGCAATCTATGCTCGGGAACCGAAGTTCATTAATTGCATTAACTTTCGTCCTCCCGCCTGGTCTCCATTGCCACCGACCACCAAAATTGGTGATCACTAAAAGAAAACAAACAAACATTCCCATACTTGGTGATACTGCCACGTCAGGTCACATTAGCCGTTTGCAACCTCCACCAAATCTGACAGCATCCCAAGTCCTTCAACCTTATCCCCCTCATAAATGCTATGGAAACCACTGCCCATGACTTGCGCCCCTTCATAGGTCCTCCTCCATTCTTGTCATTAGTTAGGATAGGTAATAAAAATCGATTAGATCATAGGGTAAGACATTAGTCTTACATCCATAGCGCTAGAAGAAGTTAACTCTTAAGAGCATTAAGCTTATAGTTTAGCCCACTAGGTTAGATTAGCAATTATTTTAACCAATAGGTTATAGTTTAGGTTAAGATTATTAACCTTAACGAATCCAGTCTAGGTCTCCCAAGTAGGACCAATCAGTATTAGAGCCAAACAAGGTAAAAAATTCCTGTAAAGGATCCTATCTGGCATTGCTAAATTAAGCTTACGGTATACACAAGAACATCTTACCTAGCTTAAGGTCTAGGCCTTCCTGATGTTATGATATCTGGAACCAAATTTCATTTATCATGATCAGCCTGAGTTAAACTCCAGGATTGCTCATTCAAACTCATTCAGACCTTGTAACTTTCATAAGGTCCATAAATTTTGTTCAACCTGAATAAGCTTACAACATTCCTTGGATCAATGCAACTGATCCAAGGCTGATTCAAAGATCTTCAAGAGCAAAGAAGATACAATCCATATCAAGCATGACTTCCCGAAACCAAAGGAACATGTCCTTATACAGAAGAAATCATATATCAACACTTGAATGCTTAGGAGAAGGTAACAACAGTTCAGGGTGTTACATGCTTCCCTCCTAAAATATTCATCGTCCCGATGATTACATCTTTTGATTTACCTTCAGGTCAATCAATTTATTAGTTCACAATATAAAAGACCAATTCCAACAAGAATTATTTCATAAATCAATGTCATGATACAATTTATTCAACCTGAATAATGTTTGCCTTGAAGCTGGCTTACATAAAGACATGAAAAAGATAAGTTCATAATAATTAAAATTTTTTGTCAACAGATTCCATTATGTTAAAAAAGAAAGGGAAAAGCAATTTTCATCTCTTCCAGATTTTCCCAAGTTGCACTCTCTTCGTTAAACTGGTCCCATTGGACCTTACATTGCTATATTTCACGATTTCTCAAATGCAATTGGCGAGTTTCTAGCACTCGTGTGGGTTTAACCACGATTATTCCTGGGTCTTGGACCTGCAAGGAATTCTAATTTAAAACATATGACAAGTCTGAAACGTATTTCTTAAGCAAAGAAATATGGAAAACATCATGCATGCGAGACAAAGCAGGTGGTAATGCTAATCGGTAAGCTATGGGATTGATTATTTTGATAATTTCAAAAGGTCCCACATAACGAGGTGACAACTTGGCAGCCTTGCCAAAAGTTATAGAACTCTTTCTGGGTTTAACATGAAGAAAAACCTTTTCACCAAGTTCAAACCTTCGATCAACCCGCTTTAGGTCAGCATAGCTCTTCTTCCTATCTGCTGCTTGTTATTCCATTTCAGTGAGGATTTCTGGCCCAATTACCACTCTATCCTCAATACTATCCCAACTAACAGGGGTTCTGCACTTTCTTCCATAAAGTGCCTCAAAAGGTGACATTTTAAGAGATGAGGATAAGTGTTGTGTATGCGAACTCAACTAATGGAAGATACTCTTCCCATTTATACTGTTGATCCATGCAATACATTCACAACATATCTTCCAACACTTGATTTACTCTCTCAGTTTGTCCATCCGTTTCCGGATGATATGCAAAACTGAAGTTTAGTTTCGTTTCAAGAGCTGCATTAAGCATTTGCCAAAATCTTGATGTCATTCTAGGATCCCTGTCAGATATAATCAATTCTAGTACTCTGTGTAACCTGAAAATTTCGTGCACGAATCTTTTTGCTAACACTGGAGAATCATCCTTCAGATTTCCAGCGATGAAATGATCTACCTTTGTTAGTTTTTCTACAACTACCAAGATAACATCATGTTTATTTCTCAACATAGGCAACCCTTGTACAAAGTCCATGCTTATTACTTGTCATTTATACTGCGGTATGCTATGGGGATATAATAGTCCAGCAGGGTGCATGTGTTCTGCCTTAATCCGCTGACATTCCAGACAATGTGTCACAAAAATCAATAACATCCTTTTCTATACCTTTCCAAAAGTATTGTTGTTTAGATCAGCAAGCATTTTTTGTGATACCCGGGTGTCCAGAGAAGGGAAAATTATGAATTCAACTAACAATTTCTTTCTCAAATCATTTAGCAAAGGTACATATACCCTGTTTCATAACGTAAGATTCCTTCATTATCAAATGAAAACCTTTATACCTTTCATATTTTGGTTATGCAGCAAGTGCTGCTTTTACTTGCTTGAAAGTATATATCAGATTCTGAGGCACTTTTTACCTCGTCTTAAACTGAGTTCTTAATGTTATAAGAACAGAAATGTGCTTCCTACAACTTAGAGCATCCACTACTCTATTCTCTTTCCCTTTGATGTAGCTAATATCAAAATCATATTGAGATAAAAAATCTAACCACCTTCGCTGTCTTGCATTTAGGTTAGGCTAAGTGAAAAATATTTCATTTCAGCCCTAAGTGATTAGTTGTCACGCAACAGGTTTCCCAAGTAAATAGTACCATCCATACTGAAGGGGGCATAAACAATTGCAGCACGCTCTA
>CM034148.1:346840708-346906743 GCA_019776745.2 Taxus chinensis
GAAATCAATACCAAAGGGCGTTCCATTCATCGTCTATCTGTCTCTGTTATCTCTGTGTTTTCGTTTAAATCTCGTGAAGATCATTTGTTTCTAGTTCATTAGTCTCACTAATTGCATGATCTTTCAAATATTACGAATATAGTGATCTTGTAAAACCAAGAAGGAACTTTGTGTCCTTGATTGATGAATCTGAAGAAGGTTATTTACAGAACTTGGTGTCTGGAAATCTCATCTTGTTCATCTAAAGCAAACGATCTTGTCTTAAATTCCTTGAAACTTCACACACATAAAGAATTATTCTGCTATCTATAATTCTGAATGTTGCTATTCTGCTCATTTTCTTATTCCCTTTCCTCAATCCTTTTGTAACTGATAATCCTTGTGAAAAACACTTTCGTAATATCCAAGTTTGACCATAAAATAATGTTCTGTACATTTGTAAATAAGTTCGTTTCTGAATAAGGGAACCTCTCCCATTAAAGAGGAGGGACTTCTTGTCCCTTGACTGTTGCTCTTCTAAAAATTCCTATCTGACGACCAACATGGTATCACCATGGGTGTTCGATACCAAAACTTTCTCAGCACCTTGCTCACCACATGGGTCTCTACCCAATACAAGTAATGCCATGTCACATTGGTGATGGAATATAAGTAATATTCCTTGGTCCAACTAAACCACCAATCCAAATTATTTGCATAGGGATCCCATATAACATCATCTAGACTCACCTTTTATAGTGTCTAAAATGCTCTAAGTTCTCTCATTTCCGGCCCTTGTGACCACTAAAGTACTCTTGGGGCATTTTTTGTTACTGATAAGGGTGTCCTTACTGACCTATACATCGATAACCTCTCATATATCCAAGTTTTCAATAATATTATGGGTCCCACAACCCTCTATCCATTGCGTCTCACCCTGTACAAGTCATGCACTAATTATACCCATAAAGTGGTGCCCCAGCTGAACAATACACCATGTTCCACAACATATCTTTTGATGGATATCAAAAATAGGGGAATGGACCCATATTCCTTGTAACATAATATGTGTGCCACAAAAATCCTCATAACTACTTTTTGGATAGCCAAAATCCATATAGCCTATATTGTGTTGAGTCAAACATATGACATACCCTCGTAGTATGTATCACTCCCAGTAGACCATACGACTAAGGATCTCCGCTCTGTAACATCATGCGTCAAAGAACATTACATGCGGTCCCATCAAATAGGTAACCCCAAAATCCCATGAACATCATGTAATGTCAGGGCCATCTCCATGGTATCATGTCCACTTCACCACCAAAAGGTGTTGGACCTAGTCTCCCATGTAGCCAAAAAAATTTAGAACATGTCCAAATCTAGTGGTATCTTGGACCTATGCATTATGCCCCAAAATCCCTAGCCCTGTAAGTGGCTCACCTCCACTTGGATCAATCTATAAATTAAACCAATAAGACAAGATACATTCAACCTCATCCATAGGAAAATCTTACGATCTACATGCACCCACAAAAAAACCAAAACATGCATTAGATCTCTGAAAACTCAAGTTAGCACGTAAAATCAAAATTTACAACTTACATGTACAACTATCCTTATGCCATCGGTCCTCTGGCTTACACTATTGGCCCCTGTAAAAATTTCCTCACCATCCTCAGGTTATGTCATGTCATCATCCTCTTCTGCCACATCGTACTCATGTCATGTCATAGAAATAAACCCAAATTTGGAATTACAGAGCTCAGTTATCTCAATTCCAAAAATATAAATAAGTAAATAAAAACCAAATGATTATATAAAAAAAAAATCTATTCAAATTTAGTCATGATAACCCTAAATATTTTAGTGACTTCCATTCTCACTTCTAAACTCTAAAAAATGTGTTGTTCATTTCATTTTGATTGTGTTCTCATGTCATTTTCTTTGACCTATTACATGTATAAATTTTACGACTTTTAATTTTTGACTATTTTTACAAGAACATCACCATACAATATCTATAAAAATACTAAATCTTGAAAGTATTACATGAAATCCATCCCATGGGCCCCTAGCTATGTGATTTATGTATTATTTTAATGATTATCCTCTAGTGTTTTTTTTAGTTTTACTTCTTCAAAGTTTGTTCAATGTTTATTGCACCCACACATGGTAGGATGAGTGACACTATTCAAGTATGCAGTGGTGGGTATATTTCATTTTAGATATTCTTTTCTTATTATCACTATTTACTTTTTATATCGATGTTACAAAATATTTATATCCGTTGACCACCTTATGTTTTGCTATTGTGACATGCAAAGATCAATGGCTAGAGCATATGTATACATCCAATTTTTCACTTTTCACCTTTCATACCCATTACTAACAATTTCCTTTGTGCAGATAAGGGTCATTTATACATATATTTCTTGAGCGTTCGTGTGTGCCTTAAGGTGTTTGTCAATAATGGGGTATGACTATTCACATAGTCATTATGGATTAGAGATAGTACATAAAGAGATTGTCACTATATGGTCCTTGCTTTAGTTATCCTTGTCCCTTTCTATCTAATACACATTACACATCTGAAACCTTACTTGTATTTCACCATTTGGTACCTTGTTCACCCATTTACTTGATCCATGAAACCTATTTTTCAATTTACATGACATTTAGATATCCCTGGCCAACGCCATCACCAGTGGGTGATGGTTTTGGTGTTAGGTGTTTCCTTAGCTGATGCCATCATTTGCAAGCAATGGCATCATATCACCACTCCCATACATTAAGAAGGAATGAATCTATAATCACAGGAACTAGCCATTCACTCCACTCTCTTGCACAAACTTCATATTTGCTCACTTTTCCCTTGGTTCATCTTACATTTGACTTGGATTAGATTTTACACTCTATTTGATTGGATTGGTTACACTACTAGGTCATCTATAATTAGTATATGAAAGGAACGATGTTCCCCTTCTCCACACAATAGTGATTCTCTCTTGACATGTCACTTATCTAGAGATATAGATGCATCAATGAACACCTAATAGGTAAGTGATCTAACTCTCTTTGTGATTTTGTGTAGATTAATTCATTTCCCTTCCCCATTGATCTATGTTATCTTATCATTGTATGAACATCAATGTTACTTAACATAGTGCTCTTATATCATCAAACCCTTAGTTTTCCTTTCAGTTATATTTCAATTACATTATAGTAGTATAGATTGTGTATTTTTAAATTATCCCCCATCAATCTATATATTCCCCCATCTTATGATATCTTAGAAGGGTACTCTCCTCTATCTTGACTACGGGCCTGGAAACCTTAGGCTAAAATAGTGTAGGGATTACTTCCGTATCCCCTTTAAATCAACCCATTGTGTTTCGGTTCATGTGTTCCTCCTATTTGTTGCATCAATACCCTTGTATAACATAAGACTTAGGAGTGTAAGCCATTGAGACACATTATTTTCCCACCATACATAATTCATAGGGTCTTGAACACATGCAGAGTCACCATTTAGCATGTATGACATAGTGGGATAAGGTATTTTTTTGTTATGGAATCTTATTGTAGTTGTATTGGCTTCTTGTGTGAACATTGATGAAGGAGGGGTGTCCATATCATATAAGATGAATGATATTCATATGAGTATAGAGAAGCATGGGACATGATATAATTGGACCCATTGTTTGTAGGCTCATTTATATAGAGATTTATATAGGTTTACCTAGGGGGATCATGTTGTATGGATTGGTTCCATTACACTTTTACACATATGGGTGTATGAGCACATAACAATATTGAGGCCATTGAGTGGATTGGGTGTGACTAGATATTTTTACAGCTAGATGGGTTAGACTAAGGGGTTTTAGGTTTGATACCATGACATACATGTATATTTTAGATAGGATAGGTCCTGGTGTAGTGATTTGGAGGCCATATAGGGAGTATGGTGGATCTAGCATAATGTGTGGTTGGAGGATAGGTTTCTAGGAGTGATCAAGATATTCCAGTATGAACGGATATCAAAATAGTTTGACATATCCCAGGATGTGCATTTGGTTATGTATATATGACATATATCTATTCTGGCTATGAGGAGAGAAAGAGTGAGGATAGGTCATACAAGAGCCCAGTTACGCTTGACATGTACATAATAGGTAGATGCAAAGATAATGTCGATTCAAGTCGATGATGTGGGATGTACCCCAAATTATACATAGTGGTGGGTAGAGCATCAATGGGTGTTGTTGTTCCATATATTAGTAGATGAAACATGCAAGCCACTAGGTGCACAGGTGGGAGGAGAGCCAACATAAGGGAAGATACCTTCCCCTGAGGAAAAATGTAGTAACAGTAAATATTACATGACATATGTATGAGCCAGTGTGATTTATATTTGATATTAATTATAATAATGTGATAATGGTGTGCTAATATGAGATGTATTTTGTAGATGATGAGTATTGGAGTCTAATTATGGATAGCTCGATACACACGTTAACCTGCAACATTCCCTTAGATGTCCTCATAGGAGGAGGTATCTTGGATAAATTAGATCATATTTTTGGGAAGCATGCTCATTTTTTTGATCTTGTGGCAGTGGTAGTAGCCATGTGTATCATCTTGTAGTTAGAGCAAGATGGAGCTAGCATGGGTGAGAGAGGTAGTTGGAGGAAATGACCTAGTACAAAGTATGTTTGATAGGTGTTTGATAGGTATGTGGAGCTTCATGGCTAATATGCAGATGTGTTGACCTAGGTAGCATCATTATAGACTTGGCTAGAGGACCAGTGCTCCCAAGAAAAGAAGCAGAGATTGAGCGGTGAGGCTTACATTTCTAGAATCCCAATAATATCCTTGAGTAGTAGTGAGGAGGATGTATGATATGTGTTATATTGGGCATTTTCCCTTGATTTTGTATTATAACAATTTTGAGAGATGTTTATATATAATGTGAGCATTTTTTATATGATGATGTGTACTTCTATTGTTATATTAGTTGATTTAATTTGATTTGTTGACTTTAAGATGATATAGTTTTATGTATTGGGATGATGTTTGTATAGTAAAATATATGTGTTGATGGTGTAGATAACAATGTGATTATAATAGAATAGATATGAGAATGATGATAAACATTAATATATTATGATCATTGAATCAAAATTTTAGTAGGAATGATTGAAATGGTGAAGATAACTAGGGAAGAATGTGTAGCAAAATATGAAGTGGAATAAATTCATAGAATAGTCGTGAAATCATGTAGCACTAACAAAAATATATCATCTAATAGGAAAGAAGGTGGCAACTATGTAAAAGTGGCTCAAAGGATGTAGTGTTAGGAGCATAAGTTTTGAATGATAAGCCCATAGTGATTGTAACAACACTAGAATCATGGAATGGAAAGTGGTTCTCCTTTAGGACCCGTTTGGGTTTGGGTTAAATAATAAGTGGGGAACTCATCTCATTCACAATATAAAAAGATAAAGGAGGGGGAAAAATGACCTTAGGAGGATGAGAGGTATTCAAAGTAACAAATGTAGGTGTGTGGCATTATGTAAAGGGAGAATATGATCTATCAACATGGTGTGCGTAAAAAGAAATGACACCCATATCCTCAACCAGTTGAATCCTATCATGGCTTACATAACAATCATTATCTCTACGACCATTGATCCTATTGAAATTACAAAATGGTTGGTTATTATTTCATCATAACCGATGCGGAGGATGATTCCCATTAGAAGGTAATCGAACCAGCTTCTCATCAATCAAAGTGTGCAATATATCATGAGGCCTAGCAGAATGTGAAAATTATAATAGTTCAAGCTTAGGATGGGGAGTGGATTATGGTGGAGGCTATGAAACTAAGGTGAATGATCATGAGTATGTCTAGTAGAAGATAGGGAACATGAGGGTGGTGTAATATGAGGAAGAGAAGGTGTAATATGCGTAGGAGTGGTAGTAGAGCTAGAATTATGTGTAATAAAAGTTCATTAAGCATATCTTGTTCTAAATGTATAACCTTAAGACAAATAAGTGTAAAATATTCACTTGTATCATATAATAATTTATCTTTCAAAGGAAAAATAAAGCCACAACAAAATAAATATTACATTTCTAGATCTATAGGATGATAAAGTAAATGATGCATACAATTTTTAAAATGTAAGATATAATAAGTAACATGTTCATTCTTTCCTTGATGTAAAGAAGGAAAACACTCAAATATGAATTTAGGACCATTGTTAGAAATAAAATGTCTAAGAAATGATTCTTCCATATTAATATAAGAACTAATAGATCCACTAGGAAAATGATGAAACCAATGAGAAGAAATATTAGTAAGACTACTAGGAAATGCTTTGAGAAGTAATATATCATTAGAATGTGATGCCATAAATAATCTAAAAACTTTAAGATACTTATAAGGATTATCCTTTCCATCAAAAATTTTAAAAGTAGGCGAAGTAAAACCCGTAGGAAAAGGTGAATTGTAATTATTGTTAGGAATATGATTTCCATGAAGAGAATTATTATCGGTACTAACATAGTAGGACATTATTTTGTAAATCACCTACAATATGCATAATAGAAAGAAATTATTGGTGGGATGTAGACATTAAATCACACACTTTGGGTACATTTCTAAGTCCTAATCACATACTTGCATTCATATGATTCCTAGGGGAGAAAATTACTAATTGATCATTATATTTGGCCTCTTAGGTTCCTTTTTGGCCTTACACACCCTACTACCTAGTCTAACCTTCGATACTTCACCTTTTCTAGCTCTGGACACCTACACCTAGTTAGGACACCAACACCTAGGTTCCCTAGACCTCTTTGTATCTTATGTTAGAATTTGAATGGAATGTATAATTAACAAATTATAGATTCATAGATAAATTCCAAAGATTATAGATTATGTTGTGCAACTATATACGACACTGAATTAGCTTATTAATGATAGCTGATTACATATCTTCATGAGAAAGAGAAGAAAGTAAATAACAAGAAAGTAAAGAAACAAATAACACCATATTTAAGTATAGAAACCCAAAGGAAACAATCCACTGAAAAAGCATGTATGTATTAAGAATTCAATAGTTTAACCCAACACTTCCACTTCACTCCTCAGTCTCATAGTAAACAATAGTAGAATTATGTCTCACTGTATAACAACTTGCATAAGTAGCTTAAGCTTAGATCAAAATGGTCTATTATCTCATTATCCTAGTAACATTTCACCAAGATTCCCCATCTTGTGAGGGATCATCCTATTCATATAGGATGGGTAGTTGGTCATACCATTCCACTCTTATAACTATGAAGACTAACTAAGATTATTAAAAATAATATTTAAGACAAGGGTTTGTTTAAGTGGTAGTCCACCAAATGGTATTCCCACTTGAAATTAAAACCCCAACACTCCCCCTTAATGTTAAGTGGGAAAAAAAAACATGAAAAATTGGATTTACAGATCCTTAAACCAAAAAAAATGATTTAGGCTATCATGCAAACAAGGTAAATCAACTGATTTTCCCATACATAAATTCTTAAGAAAAATACTTTACATATGAAGACTTACATAAGATTATGGAGCCTTTTATAAACTAAGGCTCACCCATAACTAAAGCTTCACTGGGATTTACAAGTAACTTCACATAAAGTGACACATTTACTTATTACAAAATGGATGAAGTATTGGAAGTTTACATCGAACTTCCATATGCATTTTATGAGGATCCTTATAGTTCACATACAATGTTACAACCATGTGTAACCAATCCTTAAAGGATCACTTTGTTACATATAAATTGGGTGGTCATGATCCACTCTTAAAAGATAACCTAGGTATTTTATAATAAGTCATTAAGAGGTGGTATTGTCATGCACATTACCCCTCAATGACAACTCTGATAGGCCCAACAAGGCACAAAAATTGTAGTAGTTCCCAACACACAATGGCTTGAGGAATATGTATGCAACATAATTTATGACATTGAACATGATTCTTTATCAAGAGAAATCTTTCCTTCACATAGAAGAGAACAGTTGACAGCCGTATAGCTTCTTTTCTACTTCAAGTGATGGCACTTGTATCAATACTTGACCATAAATCCAACTGTATATCCAACACAACATCAATATTATTAGAGTCATGATAGACAACATAATAGGCATAATAATATACTTAACAACTAACCATGTTACATTACAAATATGTTGAAAACATTTCAACACATTATACTACTTTAATATTTATTAGATGCAATCAATATTGGATGTCTCCAATACAAACACAAAGGCATCCCAAAGTGTCATTTGATATGCATATAATAATATTTTACTAATAACATAAAATGTTTTAACAACATATGTATGTATTCATATTCTAAGTATTTACATAATGAGATAAGACTTGATAGATAACACATCTGAACAAACAATCAAATTATTCAAGAATAATCAATCAATCAATGAAACCACTATCCATTAAACAGTGGACACACTCATGGATTTATGTTAATTTTGCTTCAAAAAATTACCACGTAAGCACCCTTTTGAATTCTAGAGATGTCATATATGATAAGATTTTATGCCAAAAAACATGATTTAATAGTCAAAAACATTGTCTTACTTCTCTTGATTCTAAGAATTGTATTTTTTTTACTACTAAGAGATCATGACTATTTTGACAAAAGAATCATTATCAGAAAAAATATTTAGAGAAAACATGCTTGTGAAAGCACCTGACATAGGAATCCTAGTCAGAGTCAAGGATTGAAAGATCTCCCCCTCAATGGCTACATCCATTAAATTATTAGGAAACTAAAAACAAACTTGCAGAAAAATTTTAGTTTTAGGATACTCAGAGGAGGGTAGAAAGGCATATTTACAAAAAAATTCCTTAAGAATATGCACATATTCTTTGTAACCTCTAGGTACAAATTTCATGATGTATAAATGCACTTGATGCATTATAAACTATGATATCAACTTCTGTTCTACCTCTGTGGTAATCCTTTCTTTATTTGTGATAAAAAAATTGTTCATGGTTAAACATGTTTCAAGATATCTTAATTTCTTATTATAGGGGTTCATGATGTCTGATTATTATCATGCAACTATCAAAACTCATCATGAATCAACATAGCTTACATGCATTGAGATAGGAGCTTCTATTTTAATACATTACTCTCTTGAAGACTCAGATCAAGAAGGCATCTTAAAAACATAACATAACTTTTGATGAAAGACCTTAGAATTCACAGAACTCCCTTAGATATTTCATACTTTAGATGAATAATAATGCCCCCATTTTTTTTTGCAAAGCAGACACTAATATTTTAAGTCAAAGATTGAATATCATTCTTAGAAGAGGAATAAAAACAAGACTCAGACACAAAACCATCAAAGATATACAAGCCATTTTTTTGAATAACAGAAGCAATAATATTACTGAACTTATATTTTACATACCACTTATCTTGCAATAAAACAACTTTACAGTTTTCTTTTATTAGTTGAAAGCAAGACAAAAGATTATGTTTCAATTGAGGAGCATACAAGACATTCCTAATTACACTATTTGATAGCTTAACATTACCACAACCTTCATATCTAATGATTGAGTTATCTCTTAGATAGATATTTTCCTCGTATTTAACTACATCTGAGAGGATACTAGGAGTACAAGTCATGTGTCTGGAGGCACCACTGTCAAGAATCCATTTATTTTCATTTGAAGCTGAAACGATGGTATACAAGGAAATAAACTACTCAGTCACATTTGCTTGATTTTGATTTTAATTTTTCTTATGATTATTAGGATTTTTGTTCTTAGAATTCTTAGCTGATTTTTTAATCTTTAATCTACAATCAAAGTCTTTATGCCCAAATTTTCCACACTTATTAAAAGTTCCATTAAATTTGACTTTAAATTTTTGATAGTTTTTAGTAGAATTAGTCTTAGGATTTGATTTAAATCTAGATCTGATATTAGACTTCTGATCATGATTGTTGTTATTTCTATTATGAGTAGACTTATGATTATGCGAGAAAAAATCTTGAGAATTAGTCTCTTTGAAATCAAAATTCTCCATTACTCATTCTTCTTGAATTAACAGTGAAGACAAAGTATCTAATTTATGTAGATAATTCTCATTCTGATACTTAGAGTTAAGAATAAAGATAAATTTTTTAATTTTTTTTATGTATATTGATCTGTATAATGAAATATAACAAATTATCTTGAAATAGTTCATAGTTACAACCATTTGATTGAGCTTTAATGTCCTTAATTTTAGCTAGGTAATTGACTATTTTCTCCTCGCCCTTCATGGGTGTTGTAAATAGCACTAAAACCAGTTTAATGATCTTAGACATCCTAATGCCTTCATGCATGGTTTATAATTACTTCCATGCATCTAAAGGTGAGTCCATATGACCTTTATGCATTAAGAATTCATCTCTAATGATTTGCAATAGAATGGACAGAGCTTCTTGAGATCTCTGAGAAAAAGAACTAAGGTTTTTAGGGGCATCTTGTCTCCCTGTGGGATATTTTTCTATACCAGTCACAAAATCCCAGAGCTTTCTAGCCATAAAACAAGATTTTAAACGCACTCTCCAAATGCTTTAATTTGTTCCTTTCAAAAGCTGAGACTTATCCAATGAAAACTAGTAGAACTAGCCATTTCTAATGCTCAGATGGAAAATGGAGACAAATTCAGTTAAAAAATGAGTCAAGGAAGCCAAATGGAGGCAAAAAACTAGCTACAGATCTTTTTAATAGCTATACAAAATGCAAACAACTTGAATTTAATAAAAAAAGACTAGATTTGATCGAGATTAAGGTTGATTTAACAAAGCTTAGTCAGAGTTGAGATACAAGAGCTTGATGAGTTATTTAGCAACTCGACGGGATGAGCTCAAAAGTGAGATATACGAGCTCAAAATGAGCTACTTAACAAATTAAAAAAAGTCAAACAAAATCCAAGGTGGGGAGCAATGTGTGGCACAAATCAAAAATACCAAGAGGGGCATGTGTCAACTTTAAAATAGATCCTTGGGTGGATGTGAAATCTTTAAAAATTAAAGTCAATGCCTTTTCAGGTCTGTGACAATAAACAAAATAAACACACATCAAAAAACTATGACAAGACTAAAAATAGCGAAAACCATAAACACATGTTGCTTTTCAATTAGCGTGCATTTCACAATGCATCTAATAAGCCAGAAGAAAATTAATTAAAAAAAATATATATACACGTGTCTTAAATTAATTGGATCATTTTTTCACACTCTGACACAATGCGAAATCAAGGTCTTATTCAAACAAAGCCACTTATTGAAAATTTAATGGCTAAAGAATAGACAGCTAGTGGCTTTCTACCAAACTTTAAATAGGTTGCTTTGAGCGGACTTAAAGTCCTCGAACTAAACAAAACTTAAAATAAAGTTTGGGTCCAAAATAAAAAATGATAGATGTCACAATCAAAGTGGGTAGGCCAAAGAAAAGACCAACATCTTGACACTTGCGAAGGATGACACAATTAAAATATTAATTTACGTGTCAAAAAAAATTGGTTCCTGCTTCACAAATATGAAAAAGAATAAACCAGAAAGAAGATATGTGGAGACTTTTAAATGGCTTGCACTTCGCAAATGATAGAGGTTAACAAATGTAAAAAAAAATGTATGTGTACAAATTCTATTGGTTCGCACTTTGCAGTACAACCAAAATGACTAAAGAAAACTGAAGACACATGGAGCCTTTTAAATGACTCACTTTTTGCAATACTAACACAAACTAACAAATGTGAAAAGGTGGAAAATTATAATTGGATAACCACTGCCACAAATGAAAAGACTGACTAATGTAAAATATGGAGCAATTCTATTGGCTCAGATTTTGTAAAGACAGAAACACACTAAAATAAGGTCTGACAATGTGAAGACACATGTAAAGCCCTTATTGGCTTGTGTTTCAAAACTGAAAACCAGACAAACAATATGAATGAAAAAGTGAAGTAAGATGGAGCCATCTGATTGGATCGGGCTTCACAAAAATAGAAATGTCTATTTAAAAGACTAAAAACATGAAGCTATTTGAAGAAAAATAATTGGCTCAAGCTTCGCAGTAAAAAAAACTTCACAGAAATGAAAAAATTCAAAAAAGATTGATAGAGTGAAGCTAGATGGCACAAAACGATTGGCCCAAGCTTCACAAAGACAAAAATTACAGAAAATTAAAGATATAACTAGAAAACTGATAGTGTGAATCCACTTGGCATTCTAAGAGTGGATATGGCTTCGTAAACATGAAAACATGACATTGAAGCTATTTATAGCAATTTTATTGGTCCAAGCTTCACAAAATCGACAAGATCTTAATACAAAATGATAAAGCAAAGCTAGATGGAATACAATGATTAGATCGGGATTCCCAAAAGTAGATATCACAATTTTTTTTGGGTGGATTTAAATGCATGAAATAACTAGATCTAAGGGAATCCTTTTGGATCCATAGACAAAAATAACCCTAACGACTATAAATGGTGTGAAAAATTAAAATAAGCTCGCAGACGAAGGATTTAAACCTTAAACGATTGAAACAAGATGCAGACGCAAAGATATAAGTATAAAAAATCTCAAATACAATATAAATAACCATTTAGCCAATATTTCACCTATATTTCAAAAAATATTTAGGTGGGAATTGGAAATTTAAACCGGATTAGCTTGAAGACGAATGCAAAATTTTTAGTGTTTCCTAGATCCGTAAATAAACTTAAAGTTTCTTCAGCTCTCCAAAATAAAATCTACCAGATCAATCCTCCACACGCATAACCACCTACTATGATACCATGTTAGAATTTGAATGGAATGTATACTTAACAAATTATCGATTCACAGATAAATGCCTAAGATTATAGATTATGTTGTGCAGTTATATACCACACAAAATTAGCTTATTAATGATAGAAGATTCCATATCTTCATGAGAAAGAGAAGAAAGTAAATAAGAGAAAATTAAAGACAAATATAACACCAAATTTAAGTGGAGAAACCTAAAGGAAAAAATCCATTGAAAAAACAATGTCTGTATTAATAATTTAATAGTTTAACCCATCACTTCCACTTCACTCCTTGGTCTCATAGTAAACAATAGTAGACTTCTGTATCACTATATAAAAACTCGCATAAGTAGCTTAAGCTTAGATCAGAATGGTCTATTAGCTCATTAGCCTAGTAATAGTTCACCAAGATTACCCATCCCATGAGGGATCATCCTATTTATATAGGATGGGTGGTCAATCATACCATTCCACTCTTTTAGCTATGCAAACCGACTAAGATTATCAAAAATAATCTTTAAGACAAGGGGTTGTTTAAGTGGTGGTCCACCAAATAGTATCCCCAATTGAAATTAACACCCCAACATCTTATTAAATCCTATTGGGTCATTTCTAGTTGTTGGGCATCCTTATCTCTTAGGGGTTGGCCTCTTAGTGATCAATTATGAAATTCAAGCAAGGGAATCATATAAATATAATGTTATGGGATCAAATTAAAGGACCAAGCTCTAAGCATATACTATCATCACCTAAGTTTGCATTCAAAAGCATATAAAAATCATCATTGCATCCATCTAACACTATCCAAGAGACAAGGGATGGCTATTCTTCATACACACATAGGAGGGGAAGTTCATTTTTCCATGACCACATCTATTTACATAATCTACATATAGCTATTGCTCACCATCACGTGTGTTGCGCACAAGAGCCACCTAGGGCATAATTACACACACACACAAAACTACATGGAGTCTGAAATGTAGTCCAACACCCAGATCACAAGTTCACTCAGTTAGGTAACCAACGGGGCCAATCTGAATCATCATGTGCATCTCTTTCTTTTTAGGATTTGATGTGTTTTTGGGTTTTTTAGGTGATATATTTATCATAGGTTATCATTGACATCAACGACCAATGCATGAAATTATAGCAATAGAAAGTGAGGGATCACGAAAAATTTGTGACCCTGTGAAAGTCATTTTCTGAGGTCCTGTGCAGACTCTAGTGCCTAGAAAGGGATCCCATCACCCATGCATCACAGTACTGCTCTAGGAACCTTACTCCAGCATTCTCCTATAATTCTGCATTTTTCTGGGTTCGGTTACAACTTTCTTTGTTCTAGTTTACTAGTCTTCCACATTTGCACATTGCCAGGAATATTGTGAAATCAGCTAACTATCTTACCTCTTCATTACACTTAGGGTTTTATTTACTTTTCTTATTTCTTGTGTCACTTTATGTAATTTACTACTTTATTTTATCGCTCTGACTCTGAAATAGCATGTTAGGGTTTAACATATCATATATTGCTTAATTCTGTTAAATCATTTGGTGAACCCACCCTTTTCAGACCCAACCTTATATTGTATCATGGATAAATCTTATAGTCCTTTCACTGACACCCATCTTTGTGATCTTCAAGGGTATATAGTTGAGCATCTGTAGGGTCTAGATCTATTTTTCTACGCTGCTTATGAGGAAGCTATCAATTTCACTGAGCTTAATGGAACTACTAATCCTACTACCTCCATTCATATTGCTACTTAATCTACTCCTTTTATCATTCCACCTACTTCCATCGTGCTTGTCTCCATTCCTACTCTTACAAATAATTTCACTCCATCTCTCACTTCGCATACATGACAAGTTTCCTCTTTTGGGACTCAAGATATAGCTTCTCTTTATCAAGATATCCAAGTTCAAATCCACCAAATTTAGCAAGATAATTCTCATGCCCCTCCATCTCTTGATTCCACTTTTCTTCTTCACACTCCTTTCACACCCGCCATTTCCATATATAAACTCCCTCCAAATGTTGTAGTTCCTAAGCTCCCAAATTTCACTGGCCATGGTAACCCTCAATATAATCTTCAAGCATTTCACGTGGCTTATACATATTATGCGGATGATCACACTATGTTATTAAATCTCTTCCCTCAAAGTCTCTAAGACTATGCTATGCGTTGGTTCTATAATCTACGTGTTCCTTTGGTAACATCTTTTATGTATTAGGTTGATGATTTTTTGGCACATTTATAAATCAACATCAGTTCAAAGATCTCATATGCTAAAATAGAAAAAATAAAGCAATGATCTAATTATCACCTAGCAGATTATGTCTTACGTTACAAAAACAACCTAGCTAGGATGACTAATGTGCTTACTGACTCAAAATTACAAGATCTATTCGTTCAAAATATCTTATCACCACTGTAAAAGAGTGTCATCTTTGAGACCTATCCTTCATTTGACCATCTTTTCCACACTCTTAAACTACACAAAAGCAACCTTCTTACCATGGGAAAAATTAAGTATCAAGATCAGGATACTTCATCTTCTAACAATTTTCCAAGTAAGGATTCTTTCAAGCCATCTGCTAAGGCAAGTGAAGCAAAGGCTAATTTCAATGTTGTATCTACTCCAGAGAAGATTTAATGGTAACTAAATCATACATTCACTAAACTGACATGTGCTCCACATTTTCTATTTCTATAACTCATTGAGAGAAATCTTATTACACTCCCTCCTTTTCTTAATCTAGATCCATCTCACCCAAAGGGCCACAATTATAATGAAAATTTCAGATGGGACTATCACCAATGTGTAGGGCACTCCACTGATCACCATTTCAAATGACGACATATTATTCATGACCTAATCAATAATGATCAAATTGAGCTTCTGGAACCATCGAACTCTCCACCAGTCAATGAAAACAAAAATATTAAAACATTCAATCATGAGAAGCAAGCTACAGAATCATCGGCTAATCATGCATATCATGCAGTTCCTCCTCCATCATCAGGGCCTCTCGATTTTCTAGTTGTTTATGTTGATTCATCTCCTCTTCTCATTACATTTTCTGATCATGATTATCATGCTACGTTTTCCTTTGATCGTTTGCACATTCCAACTTCTATAAATAACACCATAATTGATCCATCACTCCACATAAACACATGTTCTATTGTAATTCTTGTTCCCATCGGTTATCCACTCTCATAGATTTCATATCTAGTGTCTGGATCTTATGGTTATGTCAAGATTCCTGTCACGGTCGGTCCTCTCACCATGTTGGTACCTTTCCTTGTGGCACCTAGCATCACATATTGTGACATGCTATTAGGTATTTCTTGGTTTAGGTATGCTCAAGAAATCATTTCCATACCTCACTCGTGTCCTAAATTCATAAATAACAACCAAGTTGTCACTTTTTGAAGTGTCCCTTCATGCACACCACGACATCAGCCTCCTCTTGAGGTGAAAATTGAAATATCTAAAACAAATAGGTCACATGGTCCTCTGACATGTAAAGAATCATTTGATCCTATCTCCACTACTTGTGCATGACACACTCATTCTAATAGGTCTGCTAGTCCATCTCACTAGTCTCGGTTGACTACTCAGATGGTTCCTTCATCTAGGTGCACATCACCTCATATGCCTCCTCCATCTAAGTGCACATTACCTCATAGGCCTTCTTCACCTAAGTGTTCATCGCCTCCTAGGTCTCCTTTGTCTCGGTACACACCAAATCAGTCCCCTTCTTCTAGTTATATGTTTCCTTCAAAATCTCATTCATATAGGTGTCCACCACCTTAACTTTCATTATATGTACATCGTCATTCTCATTCACCACCGCATTTAGAACATGTTCATATGTCTTTATCTCCTCCTACATCAGTTGGAGGACCCTTTCCCTTAAATTTTATTGGATAGCTTGCACATACTCATATCCTTGGTGGCCATTGCACTCACTATGATTCCCCCCTCTACAATCATTAGGTTTCTCTCATTTCTATTGTCACGCTCTATACATCCTACTTCACATCTCTTGACACTCATCACATACAACTTGATACACTATTTATATCATCATTACCCTATGATGCACTCTTGTGTTAAGGTTCACACTTGACTGTTGAGGGCATACTACATACATGAACCTCACGCACTACACATTTCACATTGCACATTTATGACATCTTCTCACATTTTCTATTACGACTCATACACACTTGAAACTTAATATACCTTTCTTACATCTACTACTACATATTTTACACATTTGTATGCACTCTATAATCTCATTCATTGCTACACACTACACATACTTACACTCAAAACGTTCCATGTACATATTTGTAGCATCACACAACATTCTAGTACATTCTCTTTACACATCATACTATTCTATTCTATAATCTATGCTTCATGATAAAACATTTTCTAGCGCACACATCACTACCCGATGATGCACTCTTGTTCCACGGTTCATACTCAATTGTTGAGGGTCTAAATCTGAATTGAACTTCACCACACCTACATCATTCTAGATTCTATACTTTGTGATCAATATTTCTAGTGTCTTATCCACATCATTCTATATTTCATGATCAATCCTTCTAGCATCTTATTCACACATTTCTACACTCTACGATCTACGCTTCACGAATAATTTATCTAGCATGCTATTCAATATTTATAGTGTCTTTCTAAATTTAATTATCCATTATTCTAGAATCTCATTTTGTTTTTCTAACATCTTATTCTTACACATCATACTCTCTTCTATAGCCTACGTTTTATGCTCTATTGGTCGAATCTTTCTATTATACAACACATTGTTCAAACAATTTCTTGATGATGCACTCTTGTACTATGGTTCATTCTTGACTGCTGAGGGGTAATTTATAAATGGATCTCATTTTACTCAGACATACATACACATTCAGGGGAACGCGGCTCCTATCACACTCACACTGCATATCATTCCATCATAAACATACTGCATATATTGGTTGCTCATTGTTCTTACTTGCTTCTACTTGCATGTTACACTTTGCTTACTATGATAGTTAGATACATCATATGCAATTTTCTTTACCATACACACATGCACATTCAATTTCCTTCGAGTTGTGATCACATAATTTACACAGATTGTTATACACAACATGGATGCTTGGCAATGTACCTCTTACCAGTCCCACAACATGATCATGAGGGAATCCACATCTGTACACATTCCAGGTGTTATTGTTTCATTATTTTATTACTTCCTATCATTACTAGCACACTACTATATTGGATCATACATGATTTGACATTCTTTATATATTTATAACATGCTAATAGGTGCTTCATGTGCAACATTTTCTTTGCAGAAACTATTTTCCACCATGGTTGTCTGATGATTTTCTTACTATTTCTTGTCACTGTTTTCCATTATATGCCATTGTTTGTGGGCTTTGCCCTATGTCTTGTTTGTTCACTGCTTGTATGATTTTGACCACTTTAACCTTGATTGTCTTGTGATATTGTGAGCAATGTCCCATGTTTGCAACCCAAATTTTGTGGTCTACATTGTCTTCTTTCTTGCTAGGTTACACATTATTTTTTATATACGTGCTTGTTTTCACTAACACTTGTTTCCTAGCCAATTTTTGTGTGTGCCTTGGTTTCTACCAAGCATATTACCTTCCACATACCGGTATCAGTTCAACATGGGGTCCTATTTTGGGATGCATCCTCCTAGTAACGTCACATGTACCCAAAATGAGGGGGGCATCTATTAGGTAAATAATTCACCCCATTCAATAGTCTATAGTCATAGTTCATCACAGTTTAGTATAGAGACAACACATTCTACAGTCTCATACAGGGCTCAAAAGTAGAATTGGGTCCTTATTTAAGCATGTACACTAGTGACCATATACAAAATTGGGTTCCTAGGAGCTTCTGTCCCTTCCTAGGAACCTATGACCAATGGGAAAATACACAATGTTTTTCAGATCAACACGATTGTCAGTTATTTATAGAGTAGTTGACATGGTACATGCACAGTCCTCCAACAATCAGTATATAATTTATCTTTCTTTTTCTATTTGCATTGGATTGAACTTGAGAAAGATAGGATCACACCATCTACAGTGGTTTATAAATTTTGGGAAGCAGTTAAAGGATAGAGAATGACACTAGACCTTTTTCCCTACACTTCTTCTGCCATGTCATGAGATCACCCCAAAAAATTGCACTTGGCATGATATCGCTAAAAAAGATTATTCTTTTACAATATCTTCATGATCCTTTCTATGTATTTCACTCATCACAGATCAGGTGCACATTTTCTTTTTTCTATTTTTTAGCATTTTACACACTTTTACATGAATTTCATACATTTGGATTGAAAATTTTCTATATACACATATTTGACTACTTGTTCATTCTTCTCTTTTGTAGGCCCGTCCTTATGGGAAGCAATAGTCACATTAATCAAAATTCAAGCATGACATCAAAAATAGATAACACATGACATTTAAACATACGCTTTCACCCCTAGGGTCATAATCACTTTTTACTTCCTCTTTTCTAGCTCCCACACTTCGATTTTTTACCACTCCACATTTTTTCTTGTCTCCTTAGTATGATTTCTTCATCGATCTCCACGATTATTAGGTACACATCTCTTATCTACTTTATGTTACTAAGCTTTCACTCAACCATAAAATGGGGGCAAATGTAGACACTAAATCATGCACTTTGGGTACATTTCTAATTCCTAATCACATAATTGCATTCATATGATTCCTAAGGGATACAAGTACTGATTGATCACTATATTTGGCCTCTTAGGTTCCTTTCTAGTCTCCTTCTTGGCCTTACACACCCTACTGCCTAGTTTGAACTTCGATACTTCACCTTTTCTGTCTTTAGACACCAGTGCCTAGGTGCCCTAGACCTCTTTGTATCTTACTTTCTCCTCTTGGATCCTTTCTAGCTATTGGGTATCCTTATCTCTTAGGGGTCAACCTTATAGTGATCAATTATGAAATTCAAGAAAGAGAATCACATAAATACAACATTATAGGATCAAATTAAAGGAACAAGCTCTAACAATCTACTATCACCACCTAAGGTTGCATTCAAAAGAATCTAAAGAGCATCATTGCATCCATCTAGTGATATCAAAGGGACAAGATCTGATTATTCTACATATACGCATAGGAGGGGAAGTTCATTTTTCTATGCACACATTTATTTACATCTTCTACATATAGATATTTCTTGTTATCATGTGCATTGCACACAAGAGCCACCTAGGGCACAATTATAAAAACACACACACATAGCTACATGGAGTCTGAAATGTAGTGCAATGCTTGTATCGTAAGTTCACTTTGTTAGGTGACCATCGGGGTCAATCTGAATCCTCATTTACATTTCTTTCTTTTTAGTATTTGATGTGTTTTTGGGTTCGCAGGTGATATCTTTATTACAGATTATTAGTGACATCAATGATCATTGTGTGACATTCTAGTGACATAAAATGAGGGATTGCGACAACTCAATGACCCTGTGAAATTCATTTTCTAAACTCCTATATAGACCCTGACATCTAGAAAGGGATCCTAGCACCCAAGCACCACAATACTGCTCCAGGAACCCTAGTCTAAATTTCTCCAACAATTTTGTATTTTTCTAGGTTTAGTTACGACCTCCTGTGTTATAGTTTTACTAGTCTTACACCTTCACACACTACCGAGAATATTACAAAATCCACTAAGTATATTAACTCTTCATTGCACTTAGGGTTTTATTTACTTTTATTATTTCTTATGTCACTTTATGTACTTTACTGCTTTATTTTATCGTTGTGACTTTGAAATAGCCTATTAGGGTTTAACATAGCATATATTGCTTAATTTTTTTAAATCAAGGGAATGGAATAAATATGAAGGATTTCATTAAGGGGTTGATTCTTGACATTATGAGTAACCATAGGTATTGTAAATAAGGAAAATCATAGACAACAGATGATAAAAGGAAATAAAACACATAGTATACCTTCACTGCAAAATTCTTGCAAACCTCAATGTAAGATCGCCGAAGCTTTAAAATTGTTTGATCTTTTTGAAGATTGGATTTTGGATGCTCTTTGATATTAATATCCAAGGGTGTTTATAGATGCTACGAATAGTTTTCACAAGGATGCGGATTCAAATTGATAGCAATTAGATGAAATTTGATCAAATCTCCAGGGATGAGTTTACAAAGGAATGACGTGGCTTTTGTAATAGAAGGTAAGGCCATGGAGGGGTTGAAGGTGTTTAATGAGATTATGAATGCATATTCTTAAAATAACATTAGAGGAAGTTGCAGTAGTTCAAATCAATTGAATAATCCATTAAGGGGATGGAAATTATTTGGTTACAGAAGTTACATCCAGAAAGGTGGTTGTACGTGTAATTAGATTACCCCCATCTTTTTAGGATTCTAGAAGTGAAATTGACTGAACAAGGGAGGTGGAGCCCAAATGGAGCTTAAGTGGAGTCCAAGTGGAATATAAGTGGTTAAAAGGATTATTTAAATAACTAAATTAATTTATCTTTAATTGTGAGGGAATAATTAACCATTTATTTAATTAAATGTTTAATTATATTAGTTAGGAGGGTATAGAAAATAATTAAATTAATTCCAAGAGCATGGTAGAATTAAATTAATTAATTCTAAAGTGTAGGAATATAGCTTAGGTGATAAATAATTTTAATTATTCTAAAAAGGGGTATTTAATTGATGGAATTAATTTAAATAATTCCAAAGAGGTATGCAGCGGAAATATATAATTAATTTAGTTAATTCTAATTAGATAGAAATATATATGTATTTTTAGGGTTTTTACAGGTACACTATTGGGTTGAAATACAAGCTTTGGATTAGCAAGTGGAAAAGTATGAATAGGAACATGGGAAGAATAATCAAGTGAAAAAGAAGTTTGTACCCCTTTATTAACAAGGTCAATGGAATAAGTACAAGTATCATGTATAGTATCCTTATAATCATCATTTTGTACACTATATTTGGAAATATCAAGAGTAAACACATGCATTATTAAATTTTGTAGAACTTAAAACATAATGAGAAGAAAAATGAGTACTAACATCATTAGGAAGCATAAAAGAGGTGGAGGAATAAATATTTTACTTTTGAGGCACACTATTCAATGATAAACACTTGGTTGTGAAGGAGCGGGGATCTTGATAAAAGAGCATAATTTCTTGTACAAAGAAACATTTTTTGTAATTTTGGTGTGTGTTAGGTTTAGGGATTCTTTAGGTGTTTTAGGATATATCCTATATTCCATATGGGTCCCTCTAGGCTTGTAATAATGAGATTTTGAAGTTTCCCTCCAAAACCACCATTTCAAATATTTGAATTATGTGTTGTGTTTAGTGTATTGGTGATAGGTTACGTAGAATTAATGATTTAAATGTATTTAAAGGATAATTAATAAGTACAAGCCACGTGTTTATATGTTTCTTTCTTGGTTTCACTAATTATGGTCACTCTCACCATAGTTAGGTTAAGTAAACTAGTGACCTAACTACATCCATTTGATCATTTAGGGAAGAACTCAAATGAGAGAGGTAGGAAGGTTTTAGAGGAAGAAAAATGAAGTTATTGAAGATATAAGAAGCTAAAGAGTCCTATAATGTATTATTGGTGTTATCAATGTCAATGATTTCTTGAATATAAGCTTGTGAAAATGTGAAGGATTGATAAATGATGAATGATTCTTGTGGTATCTAGCTTTAAGATTGTTATTGAGGGTTTTAAAAGGAATTTATATATTTGAAAAAAGTGTGAATACGGTATTTTAAGGTGATAGAACATTAGTGGAGTCATGTTTCTTATAAGGAGGAGAGACAGAGTGTTATATGCAAGGTAAGATACTGTATTGGTATATTTGTAAGATATTGAATGAATGAGGAAATACAAGGGTTTAGTAGTGTAGGTGAACAAGGATATATTGTTATAAAGAGTATGAGATGTCATCTAGATAAAAAATAATGTATACATTGATAGCTATTTTAAAAGGAATTAAAAACTTAGGAATGTTTTTAGCAAATTTTATGTAGAGACTAATAAATCAGGGCTTTGAAGGTTTAAATAAAGTTTCTCCTATCTTAGGAGAGAACTTTAGAATGAATATGGGGTGTAATTGAATAAGTGTGAGTTTTGACAGAGCTTGAGAAGACAAGTAAAGGAAAATAACCCTAAAATACCTCCTCTCAGTCTGTATAACCTTGCATAGGGTTCGGAAACAAATAAATTTGCATAACTTCAAATAAAATGATTGAACATTGCTAGAAATTTTTGAGAAGTGATTAGTATGAGTGTTGATAGTAATCATGAAGTTTCAAGATGAATGGATTAGGTATGATATGTAAAATGATGAAAAATTATATTATTAATGTGTTTGTAAACCCAATTTTGAGGGTTAGGATGAAGAAATAGATGAAGTAACCAGAACTACCTTTTTTATTACCCAATGAAACTTATATAGTAGATGAAGGATGATATTATGAATGTGTGAGCATAGTTGAAAATGAATAATATTATGGTATTGAGAGGAGAAAATTAAAAAATGTAATCCTAACCTTGTCCTTATCACAAGTATAACCCTTTCTTGGTAAGTGATTATTCTAGAAGAAAATTTAAGAAGGTGTGACAAGTTGTGTTTCGTGTGTTTGAAGCTTTTAGGAGAGTGTATGAGTTATAAATAATAATAAGCCAAGAAGTACTCTTAGACAATCCTGTTATAGTCATGAAGAAATATTTAAAAGCTAAATGTGAGCATTTGACACAAGAAGGTTAAGAAGCTGAAACTAGTTTGAATTTATGAGTGAAGAACAAAAATTTGATAAGGGGATTTATGATAAAATTAATAGGTGGAGATGAAATTGTGAGAAAACCTAAGAAAATCTAAAACGTGGTTAAGTTAACCTAAGAGCAAAACAAATTTTCCTAAAAGACCTAAGGACCTAGCAAGGTGGAGTTGTAGGTTAACGAAAGGTTCAAGATGATAAAAGTGAATGAGAAGATTATGAAATAAGAAAAGACATCATTTATTGAAAAAATGTGTTTTGTAACCTTGGATACCCAATTGCAAAGGTGACAACTGTGTTGAGATATTTATGGTACAAGTTGGATTCTAAAATTTGGCACGACGTAAGAAAAAGATAAGGGGTGTCAGGAAATGTGATCATTATTTGAGGAAATGTTTTGAGGTTCTCATAACAATAAGCTTTAGGAGAAAATAGGGCTACAAGAAGACCTAATTGAAAACAATATAGGAGCAGTTCAAGGGGTTAAGCTTAGAGTTAAGGAATGAAATTTTGTGAGGATTTATAGGCTCATAAAGGGCGCTAGAAAAGGTTTTCAAAATTTCCCAAGTATTTATAAGTTTATCCATACAAAAAAAATTGTAGTGAAGAAGGGATACTAGCTCTTAATAAGGCTAAACAAGTTATTGCGTGATAATAAGTTTGAATATCTTATGAAGGGTTTGTTACATGTTTATATGATGAAATTGAGATAAAAACTATTGAAAGTAGCATTAATTCAGCAGTGTTAAGAAAATTGGTTGTGTTTCCTTTTGATGAGCTAATGATAATGCATGTTTTTATGATATTAATCTTGAGACTAACCAAGGTGGTGTGTGATTTTAGAATTTGGTCATGCTTATTTGCATCAAAGTGGTATCAGAGTAGGTTTTCTCTTTAGAAGTTAAGAACAAATTTATTGAAGTGAAAGAAAGTGGAAGATTAATAATTAAAGTGGCGTGTAAAGAAACCTTATCCAATGAAGGCCTAAATGAGAATATATAAAGAAGATAAGAATAATTCCAAGGTGGAAAACATTTGGAGGTTGAAAGAGAATAATATATGTGCCAACATGCTAGGTAAGGCCTAGGGTGAGGTACTAGGAAGGAGCAAGGTGAAAAAGACTTGCTTGTGAAGAAGAAATAGAGAAGAGAAGAGAGAGAGTTCAGAAGAAAATGAGTAAATATGAAGGGTTTCTTTCTAGATGGATACCATAGTAAGTTGAAAGAGAGTGTAATAAAAATAGGATGAAAAATTAAGATAATATAATGATGCAAAGCATCATGAAACACAACCAAACCACTATGTAAGAGTAAAGCAAATATCATAAACTTGTCAAAACATATAAGTTGGCTCACTTTCTAAAGTCAAGAAACCTTCAAAAACCATGATTTTTTTGGATTAAATGCCCAAATTATCTCATGCAATGATTTCATCATGTGTATTAGGTCCACACCATGAAATTGAAACTATCACACTTTCTCTAATCAACCAAAATCTTTGCATTCACCTCTGTCTCACAAAACTACCATTTTTGGCTTCTTAAGGGCAATGCAATGGTGAAAAATCGTTAGGATAAATATATAGATCACCAAAAAAATCTAAAAAACACTTTTTTCTACCCTTTATGCTCCTTGAAGTGTGTGCCAAATATTTTTCCTCAACTCTTAATACAACTTACTCAATCACCACCACCTAGTCTAAGCTTGGCTCATTCTCTATTAACCCTACTTCTCTTGTTTCCAAGGTATATATTTTGGTAGGCTGTACTTCTAACTAAACAATATAGGTTTTAGAGTACCCATTATCTTATTTCTCTTGTCTACAAATATTCAAGAAGACTTACTTTGTAAAAATCCTCCAAAACTCAATCGTCTAGCTACTAAATTAGGCCTCTCTAATCTTCACAAGGTCTATGCACTTACTCATAAAATTTGTGGATTATTGAATAGCATCCAAACCTTAAAAAACTCACCGTAACCTTACTCATGCTCATTATATGATATTTACCAATTTTCAAACCTTAGTTTCAAGTACAAGCCTTAATTTTCAAGTTTAGAGTCAAAACATCTTCTCTAGTTTTCACTGGCTTCCTTAGGACTGTCATAATTTCTCTTTAAATGAAAACCCTTCAAGACATAAATATCCTTTAACATTGGTAAGTGTCTATAGTGGATGATTTGTTCAAAGTTTAAAAGACAATGTTCAACATTTGACCCTTCTTCCCTCTAATATCTTTCTTGCTATCTAGCCCATTGTACTATGATTCATCTTGAATTCTTTAGTTGTCAAGAGCTGTGATAACTATGTTGTCTTCCAAACTTTATAATAACCTTTATAGGTCTCTATTGGTACTCTATATTTACTATTAAAAATTTCAAACTAGAGATTTCTCCTTTAATCTCTCAATAGTTAAAAGGACTTGTATCTTGGCTTTCAAAATCTTCACCTACAGGAAAATTAAAAGACTGTCACTAATATCCATGCATTGTTAATCCTTCAATGTATAATTATTCTTTAATATTGTTAATAACCCTAAGTATATGTATTGATCAAAGTATTAAATATTTGAAACACTCCTACATGTATCAATAGCTGACTCCTTACAAACCTTCACTAGGGTTTCACAGTCACCCGAGAGGTCTCTTTTCTCCTAAAAATGCATAAGACTTAATTTCAAGACCAAAAAATCCTCACTGTAATAATGCCCTATTGAATTATGAGCAATCACTACCTCATGAACATAACAATCAAAGATTTGAATAAGGTTTCTCATTCCTAGACAACACTGTACAAGTCAGGTTTTAAACATTTGAGAGTAAAGATCTTAAAAATCAATAGCTATAATCTCTACTTATAAACCTGTAACTTTAACTATAAAATATTAATCCTCATAAATCTAGAGAAACTACAAGATACCTATCAATCATCCCTCAAACCTTTCACAATGTCCTTCTACATAGAGAATTATAACACAAAGGGCAAAAATTTTGCTATGTTGAAAAACTATTATTCCAGAATTGAGTTATATACATGAAAATCCATAAGATCAAGAACTAACATTCATTCCAACATCAGAAATCCATCATTCATAAGATACAAAACATTCCATTTGTCATACTGTCTTACACATCTATCCCTAGTCCATAAAACTGTATATTTCAGAAGATAAGATCACAAAGTAATTTCCTTGGGGTTTAAACTCCCTTTTCACTCACAATACTTCCAAACTAGACATATTTTAATCCTTCTCCATTGAGTTAGTCATAGATGAAACCATGAAACAAACAAGAACTCACCAAAATTATGATCCACATAGAAAATTGCACTTTTGCATACAAAAACAAAGTTTACCATTCAAGTTTTCAAATCTTATTCACAATTCTTCTCCTACAGATCTCTCTCCACAAGATCTTCTTCCATGCCATCCACTACTAACTTATTTTCACAAGTTTATCCTCTCTTTCATATCTCTTGTGAACCCTAACTAACTTCTTAGACACATGTTATGACTCAAAACCACAAATAACACATTTATAACCTTTAATTATATCATTTTTATCCCTTCACACAAATTGGGAGTCTTTATTTGGCATGACTAGACTCTTAACAACACCTTCCCCTCATTCTAAGACAACTAGCATTTACATTATAAGCCAAGAATGGATTAAACTCTTCTAAATTTCAAAATGACACTTTGGAGGGAAATACACTATTATGAATTTTTGAAAAATTGCCTTCACTCTAACTTCATATCATGATTATAATGACACTTAAATGATATCTAGACCTCCTAAAACACTTAAAACACCTTCACGTACCAAAATTAGACCAAAAAATAAAAATGAGCACCTTGGAGAGAGATGCTCCTGCATCATACTCCCAAGGGAATGAAATTTGTTCTTCAATTTTGTTCTTCTTCCTATACTTCCAATTGTAGTGTACCTCCTTGAATTGATCCATAACTGAATAGTAAGCTCTCTTTGCCTTCATCAATTGCATCATGTCTTTCACTAGCCTTTTAGTCTTTGAAATTACCACATCCTTGCACAAAAAGTGGGTTCTTGGACTTGTTTTGAGATTCTTCCACTTATAGCTAAGTATATACATTTGATTCCACTACATATGAGTTGAAATTTAGCAATACAATATTGTTGTTCCATCTTTTGAATCCTCTTGATTCTCTTCTTACTTGATCTTATCTTCAAAATATGAAATTAATGAATTTTTCTTGCTATCTTCACCTTCATTGGATTTTTTTACCTCTATCTTCTCTGTCAATCCTGCGTTCACAACACTAGAAGAAAAGTTAAGTTGATAAAATTGAGCTTTAATAGCCCCTTAAATCATCTCATTCATCATTCTCTTGTTTTCTTCCACTTGTTCTTCCTGAATTTATCTTTGGACTTGTAGTTCTCCATCCTCTTTGATTTTTTTCAACTTCTTTCCATGACTATTTTCACCTTGACCAAGGCCTGATTACATTCTATTATCTTCATTATCTGAATCTTGATCATGCTTGCTTGATTCTTGTACCATTGATAACTCTTTTTTGTCCTTTGTCTTCTTGAAATCTGCATATTCACTCCACACTTCATCTTGGCTTTTCACCTTTTGTAAATTTTATTTGTATTCTTCCTCACCACTTAGCCATTTAAAAATATTCTTCACTATATCTTCCTTTCTTTCCTCTCTATCACATTTATTTTCACTCTTTGCCATCTCTTCTAACAAGAAATTCTTCATATTCTCTCTCTCTTTTTTCTTCTCAACTTACTCTTTCTCTCTCTTATCAAGAAAGTAAGTATCACCTTTCTTCTTCCAACACCTCACCTAAGATTTATACTTGGCCTTTTTGTGTTTCTAGCTTCTTCTCTTCACTCTCAATCTCTTTTCTCTTTGTCCAATTCTTTTTCGCCTTAGAACTCTTCTTCTCTCTTCTTCCTCATTCCTGTCAGCACTCACAAACACTTGACAATTACTTGTTAGAATCAAAATTTTTATTTTATAGAATGTATTATCACACTTTGATACCAATTGATGTAGATCATCATCAAACACAACCAAAAATTTGTGTAAGAATCAAGAAAACATCATAAAGTTGTCAAAACATATAATTTGGTTCACTTTCTCAAGTCAAGAAACCTTCACAAAACTAGAAATATTTGGATTAAATGCCAAAATTATCTCATGAAATCATTTCATCATGTGTATTAGGTCCGCACCATACAATTTCAACTATCACATTTCCTCTAATCAACCAAAATTTTCACATTCACCTTTGTCTCTCAAAACTGCCATTTTTGGCTTCTTAAGGGCAATGCAATGGTGAAAACTAATTGGGAACAATATATAGATAAAAAAAAAAACTTTTGGCTACCCTTTATGACCCTTTTAGTGTGTGCCACATATTTTTCCTCAACTCTTAATATAACTTACTCAATCACCACCACCTAGTCTAAGCTTGACTCATTCTCTACTAGCCCTGCTTCTCTTGTTTCCCAAGTATATATTTTGGTAGGTTGAACTTATAACCAAACCATCTTGGTTTTAGAGTACCCATTTCCTTATTTCTCTTGTATACAAAGATTCAAGAACACTTTGCAAAAATCCTCCAAAACTCAATCCTCTAGCTACTAAATTAGGCTTTTATAATCTTCACAAGGTCTATGCACTTACTGGTAAAAGATGTGGATTTTTTAATAGTATCCAAAACTTAAAAACCTCACCATCACCTTCCTCATGCTCATTATATTCTATGTACCAATTTTCAAACCTTAGTTTCAAGTACAAGTATTAATTTTCAAGTTTAGGGTCAAAACATCTTCTTTAGTTTTCACTAGCTTGCTTAGGATTGTCATAATTTCTCTTCAAATGAAAACCCTTCAGGACATAAATATACTTTAACATTGGTAAGGGTATATAGTGGATGATTTTTTCAAAGTTTGAAAGATAATGTTCAACATTTGACCCTTCTTCCCTCTAATATATTTCTTGCTATCTAGCCCACTGTATTGTGATTCATCCTGAATTCTTCAGTTGTCAATAGCTGTGATAACTATGTTGTATTCCAAACTTTCTAATCACATTTATATGTATCTATTGGTACTCTATAATTAATATTAAAAGTTTAAAACTAGATATTTCTCCTTGAAGCTCTCAATATTTAAAACGACTTGTATCTTGGCTTTCAAAATCTTCACCTACAGGCAGAGTATAAGACTGTCACTAATATCCATACATTGTTAATACTTCAAGGTATAATTATTATTTAATATTTTTAAGAACCATAAGTATATGTATTTATCAAAGTATTAAATCTTGCAAACACTCCTACAAGTATCAATAACCAACTCCTTACAAACCCTCACTAGGGTTTCACAGTCGCCCGAGAGGTCTCTTTTCTCCTCAAACTGCATAAGACTTAATTTCAAGACCAAAAAATCCTCATACAGGTCTGTAATAATTCCTTATTGAATTATGAGCAATCACTACCTCATGAACATAACAATAAAAACTTTGAAGAAGGCTTCTCATGCCTAGAAAACAATGTACAAGGCATGGTTTAAACATTTGAGAGTTAGGATCTTAAAAATCAATAGCTATAATCTCTCCTTGTAAACCTGTAACTTCAAATATCAAATATTAATCCTTTCCAATATGGATAAACTACAAGATACCTATCACTCATCCCTAAAACCTTTCACAATGTCCTTTCACATGGATAATTCTAACACACAGGGAAGAGCATTCAGTATGTTGAGAAACTATTGTTATAGAACTAAGTTGTATACATGAAACTCCATAAGATCAAGAAATAATATTCATACTAACATCAGAAATCCATCATTCATAAGATGCAAATAATCCCCTTAGTAATACTCTCTTACACATATGTCCATAGTCCATAAAACTGTATATTTCACAAGATAAGACCACAAAGTGATTTCCTTGGGGTTTGAACTTTCTTTTCACTCACAATACCTCAAAAATAGATATGTTTTAATCCTTATCCATTGATTTATTCACAAATGAAACCATGAAACAAACAATAACTCACCAAAAATGATGATCCACATAGAAAATTGAACTTTTGCATACAAAAACAAAGTTCACCATTCAAGTTTGCATATCTTATTCACAAATTGTCTCCTACAGATCTATCTCCACTAGATATTATTTTATTCCATCCAATACTAACTTATTTTCAAGAGTTTATCCTCTCTTTCATATCTCTTGTGAACCCTAACTAACTTCTTAGACACATGTTATGACTCAAAACCATAAATAACATATTTCTGACCTTTAATTACATCATTTTTATCCCTTCACACACATTGGGAGTCTTTATTTGGAATGAATATTCTCTTAAAAACACCTCACCCTAATTATTAGACCACTAACATTTACATTATAAGCCAAGAATGGCTCAAACCCCTCTAAATTTCAAAATGACACTTTGGAGGGAAATATACTATTTTGATTTTTTGAAAACTTTCCCTCACGCCAACATCATATCATGACTCTAATGACATGTGAATGATATCTATACCTCTTAAAACACCTTAACATACCAAAATTGGACCAACACATCAAAATGAGCCCCTCATAGAGAGATGCTCCTACATTAGATAACATATATTAAAGAAATAGAGGAAGATTTGAAATTAATGATAAAAAGAAATGAGGAAAATCAAGTTCTTGGTTGGAATATGAAGAAAACAATAAAATGGTCCATATAATGGCTTGTATAAATAAGGAAAACATAATGTATTACTTGGAAAAGAGAGGAATGAATAAGATAAAGATGTATGAAGAATAGTTTTTTTTATCCATAAGTGGGTGTGATACTTGGTGAAGAAAAAGAGAAAAATAGTGAAGAAGAAGAAGAACAAAAAGAAGATGAAAAATATCTCTTGCAAGGAATTTCTCAAGAGGCTATATGACCTCCAAATTTTCATTCTAACATTTCCTTTTTCATATGTGAATACATGTGAAAAAATGAAGATACGAAGACAAAGAAAATTATATTGAAAGAATACATACAAGATCAAGAAGCTAAAGAAGAAATAATAGATGAAGAGGATGATGAACTTAAAATAGAAGAAGAGTTGATTTGGCAAAGAATCATGATGGAATCATAAAATTTAAATAGTTTTAAAAATGAAAAAGACTACAAGCAAGAAGAGATAGAGCTTATGAATATCTTAAATGAATAAGGAGATGCTAAAGAATATGAAGACCAAACCAAATTAGTTATAAAGAATCCATGGGAAAATGAAGATAGGTATGAACTTGATTTCATAGAGTTGTTGAAATTTGAAGGTGAAAAGAAAAGAAAGAATGAAGAAAGAGACAATAAAGATGAAATGAAAGAAAGAAGACAAGAAGTTAAGAATACTAAAAAAAGAAAAAGAATAGTCATGATAGTTGGAGCTAGGCATAAGAAGAAGAGAAACAAATCAAGGAAGAAAAGAAATTGGAAAAAATGAAAGAAAATCAAATATTTGAGCAGGAGCTCAAATCTTCTCAATTGGGGAGTATGATGCAAGAGCATCATTTCTTGTACAAAGAAACAATTTTTGTAATTTTAGTGTGTGTTAGTTATAAGGAGTCTTATTATGAGTTTTGGGATGAATCATAGTCCATATGGGTCGCTCTCGGCTTGTAATAATGTGATTTTGGAGTTTCCCTCCAAAACCACCATTTCAAATATTTGAATTCTATGTGTTGTGTTTAGTGTCCTAAGTGATAGGTATGTATAATTAATGACATAAATATATGTCAATGAACATTAAAAATTCTAATCCATGTGTTTACATGCTTCTTGCTTGGTTTCACTAGCTATGGTCCCTCCCGCCATAATTAGGTTAAGTAAACTAGTGACCTAACTACCTCCATTTGATCATTTATGGAAACATTAAAATGAGAGCGGAAGGAAGGGTTTAGGGGAAGAAAAAGGAATTTTTTGAAGAGATAAAAGTTCAAGATTCATGTAATGTACTATTGGTGTTATCAATGTAAAAGATTTCTTGAGTATAAGCTTGTGAAAATGTGAAGCATTGATAAACAATGAATGATTCTTGTTGTATCTAGCTTGAAGATTGTTATTGCGGCTTTTAAAAGGAAAGTATAGGTTTTAAAAGAGTATTAATAAGGTATTTGAAGATGATATAACATTAGTGGAATCAGGTTTCATATAAGGAGGAGAGGTAGAGTGTTATATGCAAGGTAAAAGACTGTATTGGTGTATTTGTAAGCTATTGAATGAATGAGAAACTCCAAGGGTTTAGTATTGTAGGTGAACAAGGTTATATTTTTATAAAGGGTGTGGGATGTCATCTAGATAAAAATTTCATGTATACATTGATAGATATTTTAAAAGGACTTAAAAACTGAGGAATGTTTTTAGAAAATTCTATGTAGAGACTAATAAATTAGGGCTTTAGAGGTTTAAACAAATTTTCTGGGTTATTTATCTTGGGAGAGAATTTGAGAATGAATATGGGGTGTAATTGAATAAGTGTGAGTCTTGAAAGATCATGAGAAGAAAATTAAAGGAAAATAACCCTAAAATACCCCCTTGCAGTTTGTATAACCTTGTCTAGGGCTCAGAAATAAAGAAATTGGCATAAATTTAATGAAACTATTGATCATTGCTAGAAAGTTTTGAGAAGTGAATGGTAGGGGTGTTGCAGTCAAAATTAAGTTTCAAGATGAATGGATTAGGTATGATAGGTCAAATGATGAAAAATCGTACTGTTAATGTGCATGTAAACCCATTTTTTAGGGTTGGGATGAAGAAATTGATGAAATAACAAGGAATACCTTTTATTGCCTAGTAAAACTTGTATAGTAGATTATAGATGATCTTATGAAGGTGTGAGAATAGTTGCAAAGTAATAATATTAAGGTATAAGAGGATAAAACTAAGAAATACAATCCAACCCTATCCTTATCATAGGTAGAACCTTGTTTTGATAAGTGATTATTTTAGAAGAAAAGTAAATGGAGAAGAAAATTTGAGGTGTGAAAATTTTTGTTGCATGTTTTTAAATATTTGATAAGAGTATATAAGTTCTAAATACTCATAAAATAAGAATTACTCTTAGACAGCCCTATTACAGTCATGGAGAAATATTTAAAAGATTAATGTGAGCAATTGACACAAGAAGATTTAGAAGGTGAGAATAGTATGAATTTATGAGTGAAGAATGCACATTTAACAAGAGGAGTTATGGTAAAAATGAAGAGGTGGAGATGACATTGTGAAAAAACCTAAGAAAAGCTAAAACAAGGTTAAGTTAACCTAAGAGCAAAACATATTTCTAGTACAAAAGAATTTGTATGAAGAAGACCTAAGGACCTATCAAGGTGGAGTTGTAGGTTAAGGAAATGTTCAAGCTAATATTAGTGAATGGGAAGCTTATGAAACAATCAAAGACATCGTTTCTGTAAAAATTGTGTTTTCTAACTTTGGAGACCTAATGGAGGCCGAATTGCAAAGGTGACAGGTGTGTTGAGAGAGTTTTAGTGCAATTTAGATTATGAAATTTGGCACAAAGAAAGAAAAATATAAAGGGTGTCAGGAAATTTGATTAGTATCTGAGGATATTTTGTGAGGTGTTCAAAATAATAAGCTTTAGGGGAAAATATGGATACAAAGGATACCTAACTGAAAATGGTAGAGGAGCAATTGAAGGGGTTAAGGATTACAATTTGGTGAGGATTTGTAGGATCATAAAGGGTACTTGAAAAGGTTTTAAAAATTTCTTAAGTCTTCATAGGTTACTCCAGAAAAAAAAAATTGTACCGAAGAAGAGCTAGTCACTCTTAACAAGGCTAAACAAGTGATTGTGTGATGATAAGTTTGAATATATTTTGAAGGGTTTGATACATTTTTATATGATAAAATTGAGATAAGAACCTTTTAAAATTAGACTTAATTTAGTAGTGTTAATAAAATTGGTCTTGTATTTCCTTTTGATGAGCCAATGCTAATGCATGTTTTTTTTATGATTTTGATCTTGAGACTAACCAAGGTGGTGTGCACTTTTAGAATGTGGTCATCCTTATTTTAATCAGATATTAATATAATTATCAATAATAATAGGATCAACTATAATGATTTGTGCATATGTAAGTGGACGAGAGGAAGAAGCAGGGTGAGGTCCATTTAGGATAACATCTACAACATCAAAATAAGTACATGTATCACATGCATAATTAGCAAGACCTTCACCTATAAAATTAACTAAATACTCAACACATGTATCATTTATAGATATAAAATCAGCATAACTATCAAATTCACAAGAACCAATAGCTTTAATAGGGGTGGAAGGGAAACATCAGGATGTGGGTTGATAATATTTGTAAAGACTAGAAGAATTTTAGGATGATATGTAGTAGTAGTATGTGACTTATGGTAGAAGGAAAATTCCTCTTGGAAATTTGTAAAAATAAACTAAATACCAATCATAGGAATTTTCTCATCCTTGGGGGAAGGATATTCAGGATGACAGATTTGCAACAGTTTTTGATAAGCCATGAGGAACACACAAAATAGGGGATCCTAGGGAAATATAAGGTTCAATTAATATGTGTTCACCAAATTATTTAACAAAATTAAATATTATCCGAGGAATGATACAAAATAGATATAGTAGTAATAAACAAGATCTATCATGTAAAAGATAAGTAAGTATAAGAAATAGTGAAATAGAAGTGAATTAACTTGTATCCACATTCTTAGATTGATTATGGGATATAAACTAAGTGGAACATTCTAGATCTAGATTGAGTGTGTTTCTTCTGAAAAAGAAACTTGAAACTCCCTCAGACAGAACTACCTAGAGGGGGACAAGACTACCTTGGGATCTAATGTCCAAAATCAAGACCGGTGTCCTAGAAAGTGCTCCACTAAAGATATTTTCAGGGCTTGATAACGTATTCTTCCTTTCGCTCTTTCTCACTCTAGATATTTTGTAGGGTTTTATTATCACACGTGAACCTGCAAAAGGATAAAAAATATTAGATGAAATAAATAATGCATATGCTTGAGTCATAGTGAACTTGACAGTCACTCCAATGTGATTTTCACTAAGCGCTACACTACATTTAAGAGTCTACGTAGTTATTGAATGTGTGATAGAATAATGTCACTTGAAGCTAGGTTTCCTTTATGTCATTTGCACCAAGATAGTGGGCTACAACCATTTTCCCCCCAAGATGAATATGTGAGATGGAATTCATAAATAGCCCCTCCTATACAATGAATTATAGCCCAAATGTAGTCCTTGAATTTTGCTCTTTTCCCAAGTAGTAGACATAAAGTAAATGCCCTAATTTCCTAGCCCCTAATAGTAGTGAGTAGGTCATGTATATATATGAATTTATTATTTGAATTTAGACAATTAGTGATACCAAAGGTTGGCCCAAATTATGAAATAAAGATTAGAAAACACCCAAAGTTAAGTACCAAGTGGTAATTTAGGAAATACAAGAGAATGGAAAAAAATGTCGAGAATGGACACTGTTGGTTGGAGATATTTTATGCCTAAGTATGAAAGGTGCATAATATTAGGGCACGTGGATAAGGGGCATGAGGCTCATGTGGAAGTCTAGGAGAACGAGGGCACGTAAAGGAAAGTCACAATTGAAGTACTTAGCATTTTGCATGGATGAGATAAGAATGGATTAAGTGCAGAGCACACCTTGTTGGAAGACTTGGAAGACACACCAGGATATTTTGAGATGAGTGGAAGATCAAGAAACATGCATTGTTTTGAGCTAATAATAGGATCTGAACTAGGGGTTAACTACAGGAGATCTATTATTAGAGGAGCTTGCATGCTCTCTTTTTGTATTTGTAAGTGGTGCATGGCTATTATTAGTATGCATCCTATTTTGAGGATGCCTAAGTGGTGAAGTGAAATTCCTAACCCCTATAAATATGTATTTATTTACATGGTTTAGGGGATCTTGATTAGGTTGTTTTAGAGTTATGTTGATGGTAAACCTGTGCGCTTGACTTAGTAATGACTATTATTATGTATTAAGCTATTGGTTTTGCTATGGGTTAATACAATGGATCATTGTGGATGGATTATTGTTATTGATGTTGTTGTTGATGGATCTTGTGTAGTAAATGTGATACTAGTTCTTGTTTGATTCTTTATGTTATATGGTTGAGATCTAGATCTAGTTGTGGTTTATCTTTGCATGGTTGTTATGGATCTAGATTATATGTATTTTCATGCTAAATCCTTGAATAATATGCCATAAAAGAGGGGACCTGGTACCCTTGTGTGCTTCAGGTGAGCGCGCAGGTCTGTCTGAGTGATGTGCCAACATGCCTTGGGATTTTCTTTGTAAAATAAAAGACTAAATTTTGGTGTGGTGAAAGATGGTGGACCTGGTGGTAGAAAGGAAGAGAGAATAAATGTGGCTTAAGTTTAATGAAGCATGCAAGAGGGAATTGATGAAGAGACATGACATTGAGGAGTATTTGGAGTTGAGGAGAGTTATGAACTGGGAAGGATTTGGAGCTCACGTGTAAGACGTGGAGCCAAATAATTTGGTACTCCCCCATTTGGGTAAGCATAGCAGAGAACCCTCTTCAGCTTCAGATGAGAGCGTGTTTGAGGAAGAATGAATAAGACCCATAGGCATGCATCTGATCCCACCTGATAACCTAACCCTTAAGCTTGGTGTTCCAATTCTTGAGATAGTTATTGAGAATCAAGTTAGTGTAGGTACTTCACTAGCGACATGTAGATTTTATTTTCCATTAAATTCAGGAGTTAATAAAATAGCATATTCATATATGGTGGTATAGACGTCATCTATTTGTTATTTGCGGGACTAGTTGGATGTATATTTTCGGGTGCACGTCATCTAGACAAAGTTTGGGGTGCACAAAATGTTGGTACACCATGTTTGGGAGCAGAAAAACTTTACAGACTCGTGGAAGTTTAGTTTAGAAAAACTAGTTGGGACATAAGGCATCACATCCTCTAGTCTGGTTCCCACCACGAGAGGAGGATTAAGAGGATCATGAGGTTCAGAATCTAGTGGTTCTAGTGGTTCTAGAAGGTGGATGGAAATACCATTAGGTAATATATGTTCTAGATCAGGTGGGCATAGGCCCACACCAACCCCCACCAAGTTTATTACGAGATGTCTCTTCACTTACTCAGAATACATAGGAATTGAAGATGTGAGCTGAGCACGTGCATATGTGTGCGATACTATGGCAGTGGTAAGGGGATCACAACTCCTAAGCATAAGGAAATTCAACTTGTTAACTACTTTGCAAGGGCACATGCATATTTGGTACATGAAGTATGATCTGAACCAAAATTATTTAGACTATACCACACTATTGTGGGATGCTTTCTTAGCAGAGTTCCATATACTTGAGTTTGAACAGAAGATAAGCATTAATGCACGCTGAAGGACATTAAGCATAGGGCATGGTTGAGAGCGTAAGGGATTATGATACACACTTTGAAAACTTTTCTATCAAATTGATCTTATGATATTCACCCCAGTCCAACATGCGTCAATGGTTTGTTGGTAGGTTTGATCACACCTATTTAGAAGGTCACTCTCATCACAAGACATTGTATAGATCCGTACGAGGCACTTGGAGGAAGCTTATGCACACTGAAGTAGTTGTGGAGTGTAGAACATGGGAGCTAGCCTATTTTTTCAGAAGCTCAGACTGTACATATATGAAAAAATAATTGGAAAAATTTGATCAGCTAATTCATCCCATGAGATACGTGAAGTGGTATTTGGTGTAAAAATTTTGAGGTATAAGGACATACTAAGGATATAGTTACCCTCTTAAATTGGTGCGTACATCATGCTACTAGGATTGTGAGATCTATCATTTGGATCATGATTCAAATAGGGTGCCCCCCTGTTTCAATGTGTGTGATTAGGAAGAATGTGTCTTGTTATTGTAATATTTGTAAGCTCTACCACTCATGATACAGATAATTTCAAATTGATTGATCATATTCATGATGTTATTGACACTGGTGTATGTCAGACCAGTGTTGCAAACAATTATAAGGAACAAGGTGAGCATCATAATCATAATCAAAATGAAGGGCACTCTAATGGAGGTGGTAGATGTAGAGGTTATCATGGAGGATTTAGAGGCCAAGATCATGGTGCAGTGGAAGAGTTGAATTCCCATGAGGAAACATGTTAGACATGTGGATCCAATTATCATTATAGGTGTGAATGCCCTTAAAACATTATTTTCTCCTAGTGTGGAAAGAATCAAAAGTTTGAGGAATGGCCAGTACTTTTATGAGCACATATGATCAAGCAACACAAATAGGATAAGGGTGCAGGAATGGTTTGAGTAAAATTCATTGTGATGGAAGATCAGTGGATGCCAGAAGTTAGCAACTGACCCTAAGATAATCATCGGTATTGGTTACTACACTGCATTGCTAAGGCTGCACTGTGCACATGAAACTCCTGAAGCATAAACCTATTATTACAAAATAGGAGGTATTGCATGCAAAGTATCCATATCATTCCCATCAGAAATAATTTTATCAAGAGACTATAGAGGTCATTCAAAACTTGCAAGGAGAGATGCAATGCTTGAAGGAGCAGTCGTGGAAGCTGGAGTAGGAAAAATTAGTTGAGCTTCCTCAAAAATATGTTGATGAATTGAAGGAGGTTTGCAAGTTTTTATGTTAACAAAATATCATTCCTTTTTTATGGGAATGGTTAATAGAGAATATATTGTGTGCTGGGGTTGAGCAAGAGAGATAGATATTGCATGTTAACTTACCACCTCATAGTCTTGATTATGAAAAAGATATCACCTTGAATGCAGTTGTTGATGTATGGTATCTAAGTAGCATTTTGATTGATATGGGTGCAGAAGTGAATGTATTCACCTTGGATGTGTGGATTTAGATGTGGAGGCCACCATTATAGCCATCTTCAAAGGTGTTATATATGGTGAACAGAACTAAAGCCATGCCCATTGGAGTATTGAAGGATGCCACTATTACTAGACAAGGGACCAAGTTTACTGGGGACTTTGAGGTCTTGGTGCTTGCCGAAGAAGATAGTTTTCTAGCATTTCTTAGGTTCTCATGGTGTTACCCAAACAATGTTGATCTGCACTTTAATAAATATTATATCAGTTTTGAAAACAAAGAGGAGCACGTGATCGTCCCTTTGAAAAACAAAAAAGTTGTGCCTTATGTAGAACCCTTGATTGAAGAATATTTGAATAGAATTTATGTGTGCACCATTATATATCCTAAATTTCTTAAACCATCAAAGGAAGGAGTTATTCAATGGAATGATGCACAATATATGAGTGATATAGGTTTTTCTTGTGACAAATGGGTGTATGGCACTATGAAATGGTTGGCCATGAGATGAAGAGTAAAGTTACTTGTGTAAGTAGGTCACATTATGTTAGGCACTTTGGAAGCAACTAGGTACCAAGGTACACTAGAAAAGGAAATCCCGATGTATTTCTATGCACTATGGAATCCCAGTGGAAAAACCAAGTTGAGATAAGGAATATGTTGGTATATACCTTACATTGGATAGAAACATGTTGGTGGATTGCACACAGAGATAATATTTTAAAGTGGCGAGAGGTGAGAAACACCTTCTCTACTAGATTTCTTAGGAGCAATACGCCTACCAAGACATGTGAATTTCATGGGAAGGATTCTACTATGCACCATGTTCAGAAGTGTGAGAGACTCTAAACAGAGGGGAAGTAAGCCTTACCACCTTCAAAATAGGTGCACAAGTTCTACTTCACTCTATGTGGTTGTGTGCATGCATGGTATGTTTATGTGGAGTTTAAAAGAGAAATTTGGAGTTGGCAAGAATTGATTGCATGTATGATTCAGACCTTTGACTATTTTTATACTAAAACTCCATTGAATTAGGCCTTATAGATTATGAATCACTTGACTATGGGAGATAGTTCAAAGGCTGAGGAGATTATTCAATAATTACTAGGTGAATCAAATCTGGAGGTGCACTTTGAAGAAGAGACAAATGAATAATAGCTCGGGTGCGCCTATCTAAAAAAGGAAACAGGAAAGTTGGTTTTCGTGATTGATGGTGAAGAAGTGGAAAATCTATATGTTCATCATACTATGGGTATGTGTGAAGTATTGGATAGTGTATATGAGTAGGCACATGCGTACCATGAGCCGATGAAAATGAAGAAATTTAACATTGGGATAGACGTAGAACCAAAGAAAGCCATCATTGGTGATTATTGATCTAACTCGGAGGTTACAAATATAATTGAGTTGTTGTATGACTTCCAACACTTATTTCCTAGAGGCTATCATGAGTTGAAAGGGGTACATCACTGAGTGGGCGAGATGAGGATCAATTTAAAGAAAGGTGCACACCCGGTTAGGAAGAGGCCTTATAGGATGAATCATAATCTACACATCAAGGTAAAGGAAGAGATTGATAAGATGTTGAAGTTTGGAATCATTTATCCCCTTGAGGGGTCAAAGTGTGTTATGCCTATGGTGATAAGCATAAATAAAGATGGGAGGATAAGCATCTCTATGTATTATAGGGATTTGAATGTCGCATGTGTTATAGATCTCTTTCCTAAACCATTTACAAAGGATATTTTGGAAGGTGTTGCAGGGCGCAATATCTACTCTTTCACTTATGGATTTTCTAGATATTATCATGTGCGGAGTGCTAAAGAAGATCAGGAAAAGATAACATTTCACCATTGAGTGGGGAATTTTTCATACATATTCATGCCTTTTGGATTGAATAATGCGCTAGCAGTCTTTTTGTGGATTGTTGTGTAAGCATTTCAAAACTTCATTCATAATTTTTTGTTGGTTTACTTGGATGATTGGATATTTTATGGGATGGTAAAATATCATTGTGATAATTTAAGACTTATCTTTGAGAGGTTCCACTAGTTGAGAATTTCTCTAAACATTAATGAGTGTGTTTTTACTACACCCTTTGGGACGTTGTTGGGACATATCATATGTAAGGAAGGCTTGTTGGTAGATCCTATGAAGTTTGTTGTCATTTTGGGCTTAGAGGAACCTACTAACCAAAGTGAGGTGCATGGATTATTGGGGCACATGGGTTATTATAGGAATTTTTTCAAGGGTTATGATAGGATATCCACACACTTGGAGGACTGTTTGAAGGGTAAGGGAAAGTTCCATTGGGATGAAGCGCAATAGTGTGTGTTTGAGACATTGAAGGAAAGGCTTACTTCTACACTTTCCTTCATAGACCAAACCATTCCATATGCATGTGGATGCCTCTGGCATGGCCATTGGCACAATATTAGCCCAACCTGGAAAGGGTATTTTTTACCATTCTATTTGTTTTGCAAGTAGGAAATTGACCCCAGCTAAATAGAATTATACAACTACAGAGCACGAAGCATTGTCTATGATTTACACGTTGCATAAGTTTAGGTAGTATTTGTTGGAAAATAATTTTATTTTCTTTACGGATAACATGGAACTTAATTACTTTGTAAAAAAGCTCATTTTACAGGGGTGCATATGCAGGTGGATTATCTTGTTCCAATAATTTGAGTTTATAGTAGTGGTGAAGCCAGGAAAGAGTAACTTAGGACCAGATTATTTTTCCAGGATTAATTCAGGTGACGACACGTAGAGCATTGAGGACACAATACCAGATCCACAACTATTTATATTCAACTTTGTTCCCTCTAACTTAGACAACATTGTTGTATTCATATGTATAGGTGTGGTGCCTAAAGGAATGAATACTTTAGAGAAGAAATAACTTGTTATATGTGTCACGCATTACATGTTAATTAGTGGAGATTTATACAAGTTAGGCACATATGATATTTTGTACTGGTGTGAACTTGAGCATGAGTGAACTACCATTATGGAGGAATCTCATGGTGGGATTTTAGGTGGACATTATGCAGGGAATGCTACCGCATGCAAGATCCTATTGGCAGGAATTTGGTGGGAAATGATTTACAAGGATTGTATAGAATATTGTAAGGCATGTGACCATTGTCAACACCTTAGAAAGACTAGGCATAGAGATGAAATATGTTTAAGGCCTATTTCTAGCACAGAACCTTTTGAAAAGTGCTAAATTTACTTTATGGGTCTTATTTCCCCACCCAAACATAGGACTGGATCACACTACATTATAACCTACACAAATTGTCTTATAAGGTGGGTAGAAGTAGTGCCTGCAAAGGATTGCATGGAAGCTACTACAATAATTTTTCTATGGTAGAATATAATCAACATGTATGGATTTCCATTGATTTTGAAAAGTGATAGGGGCACTCATTTTCTTAATGAGACTATTAGGATACTATTGGTAGAGTTTATCGTGGCACACCATAAAACAACACCCTATCACCCACAAGCCAAATGCACTGCCGAGGCTTTCAACAAGATATTAGGACATACATTGAAAATGATTTGTGATGTTGGAAGGAAATACTAGGATGGTAAAGTATTTTTTGTACTTTGGTCATACAAGACAACCTACAAGAGGTTGAATAAAGCCACACCCTTTCAACTAGTGTTTGGCACAGAGGTTGTTCTACCCATACAATTCATGTTACCTTCCTTGTGTATTGCATGTGTAAGAGGGCTATATGATGAGAAATCACTTGAAGGGTGCATTGATAATGAGCGGCATGTTATAGCTTGTTGGATCCAGAAGAAAGAAAAGGCCAGGCATAAGGTATGGCATAATTGACACATTAAAAATAAGAAGATTGAATTTGGACAGATGTTACTTCTGTATGATTCAATGTTTTTGTACCATCATAGAAAGTTCCAAGTTCATTAGTTGGGACCATATGTTGTGACTTATATACTTGATTCAAGTGCTTGCTAATTATAGGTGCTAGATGGGATATGTTTTCCCAGTTATTTTAATGGGATTAGGTTGAAGCCCTAATATAAATAAGTCTTCTTGGTGTTTGTAATAAGGAAGATTTTCCATTTAGATTAGATTTCCTTTAATGTATTCCTTTCATAAGTGTTTACTTTCAATGTTTCTATGATTTTTCAATTTAGTTCTATGTTTTGTTTTAATAAGTGTGTTTGCAAGTTTGAATTTGATTACTATCTATTAAATTCATGCACAGAGGACCACACATACTTTTAGTGTCGGGTGGATCAAGAATAATTAACCAGTTCTGTTTTTCAAATTGAAGTGCATTGTGAAATTACAGGTGCTCAGAGTAGAGATAGGTTAGAGAAGAAATTTCAAGAAAAATTCTCAGATTGAAGACCACGTGTAGAGGGATGGATGCTCAATATAGTGTGAGGTAGGCTACATCATTGGAAACTACTTGGTATGAGGAATATTAGATAGTTACATTTAGCGCAAGGAGGTGCATGTAAGGAAATATATGGCCAAGAAGTAGTGAGTGTGCTAGAAGGTTATGACTGAGGCACAAAAAATTTAGGCGCAAAAGGACACAGCATAATGCATGGGAAAGTGCAAAGGTGGAATTAATGCCATGTATGGTGGTAGTTAAGGAGCAATTAATGTGAGGAATTTTTAAATGAGATATAAATTTAGTGAATGTAATGCTATTGTTACCGTGCATCCTTTGAGCTATCAAGTTTTGAAGTACAATGAAGAGCATAGTATGACGAGTGATCAATGGTGTAGTGAATTAGGTGATTTTGAGGCACGTCATTATTAGAGCTCTATGGAGAAGTGTTGATGAGCTAGTTGGGCGTATATACAAAGGTGGGTTTGTGCGGTTATGGTTTCAGGAAGACAGACCCATGGCTAGGGAAAACTGGTACTACCAATTTCCATGAATACCAGTGATAATAGAACAGCCCCAAAGCTGATATTCCCTCATATGCATGCTTCCTTGACTATTTTGCTCTGCAATGTAGCCTATAATATTATAAACAACTCCTTCTGACATCTTGCGTGTAATGTGAAACCACATAGTATTTACCTATGACCACTGCTCCTAATCATTTCAACTTTGTAAAAAGGTTTTTTGCTACTTGCACAAGTAAGACAATTCTTTAACTTGTCTATATCCATATTATGTGGACCCTTTAGGTACCCCAACTCATGTCTAGTCTGGTAAGATCGTGGCTTTATCCTCTCTTGTGGGGCCTTAAAACTTGTCACCATTGAGATAAGACAAATAAGATTCTAACTCTGTGTCCTTAAAAGTATAAGAACTCTTGATGCACTCTGCTCATGAGCCACTGGTACAAGGGCTCATACTTCCTGAAATATGGAAGCTCATATAATTGGTAGACCCTAATTCTCTTAAGAAGCTTCTCACATGCATCATCATAAACCGGCATGTCATCTGCTGTACATTTTTTCATCCTTGTAGTGAACAAGGAATTGAGATCCTTCTTGTTCTATGAGGTCCTGTGATAGTATTTTCTCACTTTTATCTTTCTGATGTGTGAATCTCATTCCTAGCGTAACGCCCTGAACTGTTGTTACTTCCTCCAGAGCACTCAAGTGTTGATATATGACTTCTTCTGTATAAGGACGTGTTCCTTTGATTGTGAAGTCATGCTTGATCTGGATTGTATCTTCTTTGCATTTGAAGATCTTTGACTGAGTCAGAATATGTTTGGACTCTTTTATTTATTTCATTTTTAGCACCTAAGTTCAATTCGAATTCGAGAAGTCATGCTTGATATGGATTGTATCTTCTTTGCTCTTGAAGATCTTTGACTCATCCTTGGATCCGTGGCATTGATCCAAGAGAATGTTTTAAGTTTATTCATGATGATCAAAATTTATTGACCTTACAAAAGTTGCAAGGTCTGAATGAGTTTGAATGAGCAATCCCAGGAGTTTAACTCAGGCTGATCTTGTTAAATGAAAATCGGTTCCAAATACCGTAACATCAAGAGGGCCTAGACCTTAATCCAGGTAAGATGTTCCTGGGTATTCCGATAAGATTAATTTAGCAATACCTGATAGGATCCTGTACATGGATGTTTTACCCTGTTTGGTTCCAATACTGATCGGTCCTACTTGGGAGACCTAGACTGGATTCGTTAAGGTTAATAATCTTAACCTAAACTATAACCTATTGGTTAAAATAATTGCTAATCTAACCTAGCCCTAAACTATAAGCTTAATGCTCCTAAGAGTTAACTTCTTCTAGCGCTATGGATGTAAGACTAATGTCTTACCCTATGATCTAACCTATGTTTCTTACCTATCCTAACTAATGAAAAGAATGGAGGGGGACCTATGAAGGGGTGCGAGTCATGGGTAGTGGTTTCCATGGCATTTATGAGGGGGATAAGGTTGAAGGACTTGGGATGCTGTCAGATTTGGCGGAGGTTGCAAATAGCTAATGTGACCTGACGTGGCAGTATCACCAAGTATGGGAATGTTTGTTTGTTTTCTTTTGGCAGATCACCAACTTTTGGCGGTCGGTGGAAATGGAGAATAGGCGGGAGGATGGAAGTTAATGCAATTAATGAACTTTGGTTCCCGAGTGCGGATTGCTTGGGAAGGCATGCAAATGGAATATTGTTTTGGTTGTTTGGTTTTCCATGCATTCTATTTTTCACTCTGCTTGAGCACTGGTTCTTCGAAACCAGTCGTCTACTCTGTGTTGCATGGCAACTTTGAGAATTTCTAGCTTCCTTCTCTGTTGGGGAAAGTTTATAAGGCATGAAGGTAACAATTTATTGTTGTTTAATCTATCGTGGAAGAAGAAGAGAAGGTGCGAGCACATTCAGAGGTCTTCTTTGAATTTTTAAGCGACACTATTAGGCATGATAGGCCCTAACTTTTAAAAATATTGCTTTCCTTCAAATGATTTCATTAGAACAACTCTGTTCAGATGATTTCTTTTGTATAGATGGCTTGGTTGGAAACAATGTATTGGTTTTCTTCTTCTCTTTTTGATTTGGGAATCCATGGTTTGACTTCTGTTGAAATGTTTGCTGTGATTACCTTATGGATACGATTTCTTTGAAGTCCTTGCAGTGTTTCATATGAATTCAACTTCTGTTGAAGACCTTGCTGTGTTAGCATGTTGGTTAAACTTTTGTTGAATCCTTGCTGAGTATACATATGGATTCAATTTCTGTTGAAATGTTTGCTATGTATACATATGGATTCGACTCCTATTGAAGTCCCTGTTGTGTTTTCATGTTGGTTCGACTTCTGTTGAAGTCCTTGCTATGAATACTTGATGGATACGACTTCTGTTGAAGTCCTTGCAATGTTTTCATATGAATTCAGAATTCTGTTGAAGTCCTTGCTGCGTTTGCATGTTGGTTCGACTTCTGTTGAAGTCCTTTGAAATGTATACATATGGATTTGACTCTATTGAAATGCCTTAGTTGTGAATGCTTATTGTATAACGACTCTGTTGGATGTCCTTGTTGTGATTGCATATGGATTCGACTCTATTGAAATGTTTGTTGTGATTGCATATGGTATTCGACTTCTATTATGTTGTTTTCCTTGCTTCTTGATTAACTGAGGTAATAAGTTCCCAACTGTACCATGTTAGACGTTGCATTGGATGATTTCTTGGTTGAGGAATGACATAAAAGAAAATTGTTGTGTCTTATTTAGTTGGTTTATTGTTTATCGCTGGTCGTATGAGTTTTTTTGTTGCTTGATAGCTTCAGGTGAATACATGGTTGATTTGAGATGAAACTGGAATTCCTTCTATGGAGCTTGACTGGTTTAGTGGCAAGTGCATGAAAAATGTATGAATACAAGCTGTATCTACTGTTGAAAAGGGGTCAGGGATGGTCAATAATTATGGGTTCTGTAAGTGATGAAATATCTAGTGTAGCTTTGTTTTCCTTACGATTTAACTTGGTTAACGGGAACACAGTCTGACTGAGAGAAATCTTGCTTTGAGGAACTTGCTGAATCCTAATAACGTGTGGGTAATCCTAGAACTGCATGATGTGAATTAGGTTTTGTACTTGGAAGGGATGGGATTGTGTTGATTTTCTTGCTTTCTTTTCTTCCCTAAATGAATTCAAGATTTATTGTATATGCTTTGCTCCTGGAAAGTTGGTACTGTCCTGAACTTGTTTGGAATGGAGATCTGAATGGCCTCTGTTCTTTCTCTTCAGTTGTAAAGCACATGTGGATATAGGAGTTTTGGAATACGAAAGTATACTCTCCCTTTCTGGAAAATTATTAGTAGTCCCTTCTTTTGTATTTCCATAAGAACTCTGCTTAATAGGGGTATAAGATGATTAAACTAATTAAATTTATGAGGAAAGAATGATAAATGCTTAGTCTTGGCCTAAGTTCTTTTCTTATTTACAGTTAAAATAATACCTTATTTGAGTTATTCAGTTATCTACTTTAATAAAAGTAGAATTGAAATAGAAGTTGGTATATCTATTGAAGTCATGGAAATAATGCAATGAGTATAAAGGAATTTTGTTAGAGGCTATAACCGGTCTTAGCTGAATTGTTAAATGCAAATCTATTGGATACACGCACTGGTAAGAATTCATTTTGGAATGGAGTAATTTGTATTGGATTGTTCTGTACTTGGATTTCAGAGGGATGAATATATATTAGATTCATTTTGTTCTTCTTAGTCTCTAACATAAGATGAATTATCCGAGAAGAGTCAATATGATAGTTATATTATGAAATTATGTTAAAAAGTCATGTATGGTAGAAAGATAATTAGTGTGATTCATGTTTATAGGTTTGATGAAATGATTTTCATTTAAACAGGTTGTCTAATGGAAACAATTGGTGGAATGCAATTGTTTTAAGAATTAGTGCTTATCATGCTCAGTTCATTGAACTGACCCGTGTTAGACAATTTTTGCAGATGGTCATCATAAGTGGTAAAGACACGCAGATCTGATATGATGCTCAGATTGTTTTAATCTGGTTTTATGATGAATTCCAACTTGATTTATCTATTTGTACTATATGAAGAAAGTTGTTTCTCTTGCTGTTGTGTATTGTATCAAATATGATGAAATGCATAAATTGTAATTGATTAGCTTAGAAATGAATGAAATGAGGGAATTGTTACTTATGTGGTTACATTTGTATCTTGATGAATTGAACTTCTTCGGATCGAATGTTTTTAAGTGCATTTTTATTATTATTATACCTTGAAGTTATTAGGATTCTCTAAGTAAGCCTTGTAAAGATTATGTGGTTGGATACTTGTAAATGATTGGTAGTTATTCTGTTATGTTCTATTAAATAGGGCTAAATTGGAAATTAGCCCACTATTCTTTTGGGAAGCTAAGGTTAAAATAAACCTTAACAGGAAGCTGAAAACAGGAAGAGTAATTTATTACTTCCTAACCTTGATCTAAGTCAAGACAACATAATTAAATGATTTAAAATTACTATATCTTAATAACAAATAAGCATGATATAATATCAGTCTTTGGAAAACTGATATAAACCCCTAAAAAGGTATATTTATCATCCTTAGATGAGACTTAGGGCTACTACCCATTTTTTTCGATTAAGATTATGGGGAATAAAGGAACTCCTAGATGAGATCTCAAATATTATTAAACTTCTCTCTGTGAAATGGATCTTAACTAAGTAAGGCAACTCAAAGGTGTGGAACCCAGGGGTTGGGAAAAGACTACCTGTTAGTGCAAAATCACAGCACCCCTGGACGCACATCAGGCTTCTAGGTTGATCACTCTTGCATCCAGTGTGATTGCACAACATGGAAACCTCTCTCCAAGTGTGGGGACTTGTAAAACTGAGAGAGGAATCTCCAGATTAGAGGCTGGTTCCTCAAACTCCTCTACTTTAGATCTATATTTTGCAAAACTATAGAGGTTTAGATCCTAATCCTATTCTAATTTGCAAGGAGACAGGGGCAGAAGTGCAAAATTGAAACTAACTAAAGATGGTGATGCACCAAAAAGGAGTGGTGAAACATATTAGTCATGCAAATAGACACAGACCAAAGTTCATAACATAAGACATACACAGACTGATATTGTATAATTTAGTATCTGAATAATAGCAAATAATACAAACAGAGGATTGAAATACATTCACAGAGCTTGCATTATCATTTATGTCAAAATACGCATTACACCCTTAGAGAGGCAAAGAAAACTGTTACAATCCTTGGAGAGGTCTGATACTTCATCAATCCCTTGTTGGAGGTGAAAGAAGAAGTCTGCTATGCCCGAAAATGTTCCCCCCTTTGGTATGAGCCAAATCTGGCTTTTAACATTGCATGGGTCGAACTCAGGAGACAGAAAACGTACAAAGGAATGGGAGCCCATTCTTCTTGACTAAAGGTGCATTAAACCAGCATGGGGAACCTTACAAACCCATACCCTGTCACTTTGACCGGATTACAGGAGAATACGACCCATTCTGCATTAAATCTGGTCGCTGGAATGTCATTTCTGGCCATGAACATGCGTCAGATCCGTATCTCAATTTTATCCCTCCAGACTGCTCCAAAACGCAAGATTGACCCTGAAATCGTGTAGATAATTTCACCAGATTTCCGTTGATATAAGGAACGTGCAAATCCGAGCTCTGGATCGAAAGTTATGGCGATCTGAAGAATTAGGGCACAAAACAGGCGAAAGCGTGTTTTGAATTTTTTTCCCGCGCTCTGCCACCTGGATGACATGTGGCATGATCTGGTTGGAGGACAGGGTGCGGGGTCAACCTTGTCTTTTAAACTTTGGGCCCAAGACTTTTTTCAAAATTTCTAAGTCCTCCCCGAACTCCGCACTTCCCTGCTCCATTGGACACGTGCCCAATTCCTATTGGCTCGGGCCAGCGCTTCAAATCTTGCCCCTTTGACTTTTGGACTTTTCCCTTGTGACATGTGTCATCCCCTGGTTAGTCCACGAGTCTGCCGGCTCTTTCGTGCCCTTCGTGTCTTTTCGTCCTGGATGTCCCAAATACTTAGTGCTCCTTGTGTTGATTTCGCGCGAACCAGCCGGTTCGCGTCCATTTGTCCAAAATGTCCCAAGCTGTTTCGGACTGTGTCGACCTTTTTCGCCTGGTTCGGCTGGTTCACGCCTTTTTGTCCCACTTGTCCCACTTTACTTTGGACTGTCTGGACTCATTTCGGCCGATCCGGGCGGTTCGCGTATTTTTGTCCCACTTGTCCCGAGCTGTGGCAGTTGGTCGTTTTTCTTCCTCTTTCGGCCGGATCAGCTTTCCGCATCCACTGCGTACTTCTGTCCCAGATGTCCCAATTGCTTCCGGATTGCCTGTGCTCATTTCGGCCGATCCGGGTGGTTCACGTCTTTTTGTCCCACTTGTCCCACTTGCCCCTAGGACTAGGACTTAGCCGATTTTCACAAATTTTTCTGGATCGACCTACTTGCTTTCCTGCAACTTTTTTTTTTTTTTTTTTGCATTTTTTCAGAGCTTGTTCTTTTCAGCCTAGACAGGAGAGTTAGAAAATATTTGAGAGAACCTCCGAAACATGATGTTTGCTCTGAATCAATCAATGTGCCTAGGAATTGAATATTCTGATGCATGTTATCAAAATTACCCTGGGGGGGGAATTTTGGATAACAATTTGGCAACTCAGCGGGGCATCTGCCTGCTAGATGAAAAGACCAGCTACCTGGAGCAATCCATTGGGCATGGAGTCATCAAATATTCTTGTTTGAATCCAATGGATGACGACTCTATGAATGTTTGTTTGATTGCATATGGATTCGACTTCTGTTATTTGTTTCTTGCTTCTTGATTAACCTAGTAATAGTTCCCAATTGTACCATGTTAGACTTTGCGTTGGATGATTTCTTGGTTAAGAATGACATCACAGAAAATTGTTGTGTCTTATTTAGTTGGTTTATTGTTTATATATCGCGGTCCGTATGAGGTTTGTTTTTTGTTGGGGCTTTTTTGATCGCTTCCAGGTGAATACATGGTGATTGAGATAAACTAAGGCCTCTAGTGGAGCTCGCTGGTTTAGTGGCAGGGCTGCATGAAAAATGTATGAATAACAAGCCGGTATCCCTCTGTTGAAAAGGGTTCCGGAAAGTCAATCCATCTATGGTTTCTGAAGGGATGAAATCTATGAACCTTGTCTTTCCTTACAATTTACTTGGTTAACGGGAACACAGTCTACTGAGAGAATCTTGCTTTGATGAACTGTGGAATCCTATACTTGTGGGTAAGCCTAGAATGCAGATTTACTTAGGTTTTGTCTTGGAAGGGATGGGATTGTGTTGATTTTTTGCTTTCTTTTCTTCCCTAAGGAATTCAAGATTTTTTGTATATGCTTTGCTCCTGAGTTGGTACGATCCTGAACCTTGTTTGGAATGGGAGATCTAAATGCCTCTGTTCTTTCTCTTCAGTGTTAAACGCATGTGATCTAGGAGTTTGGGAATAACAAAGTTACCTCCCTTTCTGGAAAATTATAGATCCCTTCTTTGTATTTCCATAAGAACTCGCTATAGGGGTTAAGAATGATTAAACGTTCAATTTATGAGGAAAGAATTGTCCATGCTTAGTCTTGGCCTAAGTTTCTTTTCTTAGTTACAGTTAAAATAATACCTTATTTGAGTTAGTTCCTTCTCTACTTTATAGTAGAATGGAAATAAAGGTTGGTATATCTATTGAAGAGTCTGGAAATATGCACTGGTATAAAAGGATTTTGTTAGAGGCTATACCCGGTCTTAGCTGATTGTTAAATGCAAATCTATTGATACACGCACTGGTAAGAATTCATTTTGGAATGGGAGTAATTTTGTATTGGATTGTTCTGTACTTGGATCCCAGTGGATGAAGATATTAGATTCATTTTGTTCTTCTTGTCCTACATAGAATGATTTATTCCGAGAAGAGTCATAGGAAGTTATTTATGAAATTATATGTTAAAGTCATTCTGGTAAAGATAATTAGGGTGAATTTCATTTTCTCGGTTGATGAAAATGATTTCAATTTAAACCGGCTATCGAATTGAAACAATTGGTGGAATGCATTGTTTTAAGAATTAGTCTTATCATGCTTAGTTCATTGAACTGACCCTGGTAGAATTTTTGTAGATGGTCATATAAGTGGTAAGACCGCAGCTCGGATATGATGCTCCTATTGTTTATCTGTTTTTGTTGAATTCCAACTAACTTGATTTCGGTCTACTTGTACTATATGAAGAAAGTGTTCTTTTGTTGTTGAGTATCGTATCAAATATGTCCTGAAGTGCCTAAATTGTAATTGTATGCTTGGAATAATGAAATGGGGAGATTGTTACTTTATGTGGCTAATTTTTATTTTGATGGATTGAACTCTTAGGTTCGTGATTTTAAGTGCATTTTATTATTGTAATACCATGGCTTTTATTTGGATTCTCTAAATAGCCTTGTAAAGATAATGTGACTGAATACTTCGTTCATGATTAGTAGTTATTTTTGTTATAAATAAGGCTAAATTGGAAATTATTCCCTGCCTTTTGAGAAGTTCAGGTTAAGCTAAACCTTCAATAGGTAGCTGACAGGGAAGAGTAATCTATACTCCCTATCCATGATAAGTCACGACCACGTAACTAATGCTTTTAAATCAGTATGTCTTTAAGACAATAGTAAGATAACTTTAGTCCTTTTCGGAGTTGATATAAACCCTTCCGGGTTTGTTAGCTTCCTTATGAGGGGGACTAGGGCTATTTCCGAATTATGTAGAATAAGGCTTATGGGAACCAATGACTCCTAGATGAGATGCTCAAATATTATTACACTTCCTCTGTGAAATGATCTTAACTAAGTAAGGGCAACTCCAAAGGTTTTAACCCAGTGGGTTGGGAAAAACTACCTGTTAGTTGCAAAATCACAGAGCACCCCTGACGCACATCAGGCTTCTAGGTGATCCCACTCTTTGCATCCCAGTGTGATTTCACCACTGGAAACCCTCTCTCCAGGTGTGGGACTTGTAAACTGAAGAGAATCCGCCAGATTAGAGCTTGTTCCTCAAACTCTCTACTTTAGATCTATATTTTGCAAACCTATAGAGGTTTAGATCCTAATCCTATTCTACTTTGCAAGGAACCAGGGGCAAAAGTGCAAATTGAAACTAACTAAGTGGTGATGCACCAAAAAGGAGTGGTGAACATATTATGTCATGCACATAGACACAGGAGACCAAGTTCATAACATAAGACCTACACAGAACTGATATTGTAATATTTATATCTGAATAATCGCAATATACAAACAATCAGAGATTGAAAATACATTCACAGAGCTTGCATTCATGTATGTCAAAATACGCATTACACCTTGAGAGCAAAAAACTGTTACAATCCTTGAGAGTCCTGATACTTCATCAATCCCGTGTTGGAGGAGAAAGTCTGCTATGCCCGAAAAATGTTCTCCCCCTTTGGTATGACCAAAGCTGGCTTTTAAATTTTGCAGGGTCGAACTCAGGAGACAGAAAACGGTACACAGGATGGGAGCCATTTCTTCTTCTTTGACTAAAGGTGTCATTAACCAGCATGGGAACCTTACAAACCCATCCCTGTCACTTTGACCGTATTACAAGGAGAATACGACCCATTCGGCATTAATCTGGTGCCTGGATATGTTTTCTGCCAGGACATTCGTCAGATCCTATCTCAATTTTATCCCTCCAGATTTGCTCCAAACCAAGATTTACCCTGAAATCGTGTAGATATTTCACCAATTTTCCGTTGATATAAGGCACGTGCAAATCCGAGCTCTGATCGAAATTATGGCGATCTGAATATTAGGGCACAAAACATGCGAAAGGCGTGTTTTTGAATTTTTTTTCCCGCGCCTCTGCCACCTGATGACATGTGCGCATGATCTGGTTTTGGAGGACAGGGTGGCGGGGTCACACCTTGTCTTTTAAACTTTGGGCCCAAGACTTTTTTTTTCAAATTTCTAAGTCCTCCCCGACTCTCCGCACTTGCCCTGCCCATGGACACTTGCCCAGTCCTATTGGCTCGGCCACGCGCTTTCAAATCTTGCCCCTTTGACTTTTGGACTTTCCCTTTGTACATGTGTCATCCCTGGTTAGTTCCACGATCTTCCGCTCTTTCGTGCCTTCGTGTCTTTTCGTCCGGGATGTCCAAATACTTAGTCTCCCTTTTGTTGATTCGCGCCGAACAGCCGGTTCGCGTCATTTGTCAAAATTTCCAAGCTGTTTTCGGACTGTGTCGACCTTTTCGCATGGTTCGGCCTGGTTCACGCCTTTTTGCCCACTTGTCCACTTTACTTTGGACTGGCTTCCTCATTTCGGCCGCTCGGGCGGTTTCGCTAGTTTTGTCCCACTTGTCCCGATCTGTGGCAGTTTGGGTGTTCCGTTTTTCTTCCTCTTTCGGCCGGATCAGCTTTCCGCATCCACTGTACTCTCCCCAGATGTCCCCAATGCTTCCGGATTTGCCTGTGCTCATTTCGCGTCCGGGTGGTTCACGTCTTTTTGGTCCCACTTTCCCCACTTGGCCCCTAGATCAGGACTTAGCCGATTTTCACAAATTTTTTCTGGATCGACCGCTTGCTTTCCTGGCACTCTTCTCTTTTTTTTTCTCTCTTTTGCGGCATTTTTTCAGAGCTGTGTCTTTTCTCAGCCGACTACGACCGAGAGTTAGAAAATATTTAGAGACCTCCGAAAATGATTTTGCTCTGAATCAATCAATGTGCCGAGGGAAGTGAATATTTTCTGCACTCGCGCATGTTTCAAATTACCCTGGGCTCTCCGGAACTTTGGATAACAATTTGGAACTCACGGGCTCTGCCTGCTATAATGAAAGACCAGCTACTGGAGCAATCATTGGGCATGGAGTCATCAATTTCTATTCTGTTAGAAAATCCAAAATGACGCGAATGTGCAAGAGGAAGTGGAATGTGCCTGACGAAAGCAAAGACATGCTAAACCTCTCCGGGACCCAAGTTGTGCCACGGCACTTAGGGAAAACACAACTAACTACGACAAACATGTGCACACGACTTGGATAAAGAAAATCTAATCTATATTGTACAGATGATTGAACCTCCATAGAACGAACGCTTGAGATAGATTTCCATTTACGGAAATCTGCAGTGTCTTCACCATCCAAGAGACCAATTGAAAGGCATTGTTGTGTCTTTCTTGCACTTTGTGACCATTATGGGTCACTCAAAATGGCATCAAATTTTGAATGCCTTGCCGGGGTTTGCCTATCCACATCCCAGTTCAACACTAGTTCTCCTACCTGAAAAGATCTATCTTGGGCCTTCCTAGCAAAGGGCGCTGTCTCTCTCTGTAGCACGGGCTCAACTCCGGAGCCCTGATTTCCTCAGGACTATAGGAGGGCCGGATCGCGAGGGCGGAGCACGTCCACAACTGCCGCATACCTCACCGCAGGGGGCTCCTCGTCGATGACGCCAACTCCCTGCAGCGTGTCATTTTTGCATTCGCCCAATCCTGTTCGTCTCACTGTCAGTTGGTGGGGAGCAGAGGTGTGGGGGGTGCGCATGGGGATACGCTGTCTGCCGTCCCCCGCGCGGCCAGAATAGACACACCGAAGGGAACTGTTCGTGTCCTGCCCTCGAGGCCCAGCCTTGTGGTCCTGTGCGTACACCCAACAGTGCCAGCACAGGCACGAAGTCACGAACTGTCGAGTGCGCGTGCGGTGTGTCATAACGTGTGGAGTGTAACTAGGGGACACAGACACACAAGTGTTTGTCCGGAGAGGTGAGGGTGTGTGTGTCAAGCAGAACACGAGGGAAGAAAAAGGGGGGGGGAGAAGCAGAAGGAAGATACCCGACAGGGGTGTGGAACTGAGGAAGGGCTAACACACACAGCGAAGGCGGACGGGTGGAAACCACACACAAGGTCTCGAAGTCACAGCCAGGAGAGTGTGACACAAGGAATCAACTGAAAAAAACACAATAGGGAGAAACACGGTGAGAACAAAGAAAAGCCCACAAAGAGAGTTTGTTTAACCAGCGGAGCGAACGGAGGAAAGAAGTGACACATGTGTGTGAATACACAACAGTGGCGCGGTGTGATGAACAATAGGGAGAAAGAGAGACGACAAAGCAAAAACGGAAGAGAGGCAACGAGAGAGGAATCGCAATCTCTCGTTCCTAAAACACGCGACCCGCTCCCCAACCGAAGGACCAATAATACCACCTTCATAATGTGCAACGTCACGCTTGGCAAAGGCCACCAGCTTCCCATCAGACCGTCTAATAACCCTGTGGATCTACCTTGTTAATGCATCTCCAGCACCCATCCGCCGTCGAACAAAAACGCCGATCAATGATATATAAACCTCAACCTGAATGTCTTCTTTTTGCTTTTGCTCATTTCTAAGGCATATGCCCCATCTGTAGGAAATGTATCAGGTATTCTGAGTCCAACAGGATGAACAACATCATCTTTTCCTGTTTTGTATCACGTGTCTCGTCGAGGCTGCACTCTCTCTTCATGTTCTGGGTTGTCTGGTTTGTTTTCGGTTCAAGCGAGCTCTCACACAACCTTTGCTCTTACCAAGCTGGGTGATCCTCGGGATCTCAATGTCCATACTCCATCACGGTGGTCCAACCGGCCCTTTTCTCATTCCAATCCTGTTTAGATGAGTCTTAACCCCGACCTGTGAACCAGCAACTGGACCTTGTTGTTTTGAGACTCAAGCTTGAATTTCTATCCAAGCTTCTATTACGCACAGCACATGATTTTCAATAAAGCGTACCGGATACTCACTTTCACAGTCATCTAGGCTCTAGCTGAATAAGGCCTCGGCTTTTCATCATTATCTTTGCTTCTCTTGAACCGAATCGGCAGAAATATTAGTGTGTCAGCACCCTCCAAATATGAGGATAAATCCCTTGGACACAGTCGGGTGTTGGATGAGAGTGGGGGTGCCTGGGAGATGGCTTCTTGAGTGTGCTTCAAAAATCCCCATGCCTTTTTTCTGCCCTCCATTGGAGAGCCATGCTTTTTAAGCTTTCCCCGTACAGTTGGTAATGGTCATTGCGGTCTGCACCTCCGCGGCCTCGGTCTGTCCGGATCCGTAGCGTGCGGCCAGCGAAGCAAAATATTTGGGACCAAAACCAGGGGGGGAGGGCCAACAAAAAGGTAACTCTTTGAAGTTAGGAAAAATCTTTCCGAGGTGGTTTGTAGTTGTCAACACAGTCAACTACAAGGTTGTACCTTCGATAATAGGATCTTCTCGGGATACAACAATGCAATGTGATCTATGGTCGACACTCCCTTTGCATTGACGTAAGATTTACACCGTAACTCGAACAAGTTTTTACTCTTGCACTGGTTAGTACCATGGTCATTATGAGGCTGCCCTTGGGAACCCGAGGTACCTTACACATAGGGTTAACTAACTGTGTTGACCCAATATGTCCTTACCCTAGTCCTCAAGAGCATCCTGATAACGTTGTTCATGTAGAATCATCCGCTTCTCCTGAGTGAAATGACTTATCGGACAGGGTCAGGCACAAGAATCATATATAGACATTCTATTTTAACACCGAGTGGCGGTTGATGGCCGTTTCCGAGTGTACTACAGTAATGCCAAGCCCGTCAGGAATACGAGACTGAAAATATGTTTCAATCTTTGGCCAAATATCTCAGCTGTCTGATTACGTTTCCTAGTCCCTAGTCTGCGGGACGTGATCCGATGATAATGGTACAATTATTCAGATAGGTTCCTTGACAAGCAGTCTTAGGAAGAGAACTGTAAAGTGAAAGTGGTAAAATAAAACACAACGCTATATACTCATGAATAATCGAGATCCCTGATCATGGAATGAATAGATCGTGGTACACCGAGTCATTAACGCTACATATGGTTATCTGTTATAAGAATATTGTTTGATCTGGCGTATCAAATTAATGTATTTAGAACTAGGAAGCACTTATCAAAAAAAAAAAAAAAAATCTTGTTCTAATGTACTAAAATGTAATGTCATTCTTGTATCAGAGCGGAAGTTACAACCTGACCTATTTTGTCCATAATGAATAAAAAACCTGAATTTTCTTGTAACAAAAATGTTAGAACAATAGGAACGTGTGTGATAATGCTCACCAGGGGAAGGGGCAGCCACAAACCCAAAAATTGATGGTCCTTGCTGCCCTATTGGACACAAGAGATCAATTTTGGCTGTACTTGAACAACCAGTCATAATGGGGAAATGAGGATGATGAAAAGCTGGTAACGACAATCGCTACTGCTGAGGACAACCCCAAGATGGTGTTGTATAAAACACAGAAAGTACCTTTCACAAGAAAACACAAAGCCATGTTGGCAGCGGTACTCACTACTGGAATATAAAAAGGATAAGTCCACCTAAATATGATGCACCACACATTAGGAGATGGAGCTGAGCTGGATCACGATATGGAAAGTACTACTTTGCAATAAGAAACTTCTCTGAGAACGCAAAGCTATTTGGGAGCCCATAGCTTTCCCACGAAGCAATCTTCAAGGTTGGGAAATCCTTCAAATCTAATCTAAATTGATGAGACCCAATATCCTTGGGATCAATGTAAGGCTATTTAGGAACGAACGTTGCTGCCACACAACTTTTCTATGAACAGAAATTACAGAATTCCAGAATTAGCTCAAGGAAAGCTAACAGTAACTGAATACTGGGAGCGGTTTAAGGAACCTCCTCAAGTACGTACCTCATTATCAACCCTGAAGAGCAAGTTCAAATACAAATTTACATGGGACTAATTCCCGTGATAGTAGGGAGAGGTCATGTTTCAAGCCCAACCCATGGAAGGGGTTGTTGAAAAAGCCATAGGCAAGACAGAAATTAAGGCTATTTTTCTGCTCTAAAGAGGAGTGGGCTGAAGATATTTGCAACCCTTCTTCAACTTCAACTTGCACCCAAGGAAGGGGCCATGGAAAAAGTTTGGAACAAAAGTAAGTTTCCAGTGGATAATAGTAAGAACAACGATAGCGAATAAGCCTGCGGAAATGTAAAGATATTTTTTGCCAAAAATTTCACATGGGCAGAGAGCCTTATGGAGACAACGTGATACTTTTAAGGCTGGAAGTATGTTTGAGCCTAAAAAGGGACCTGTAGGCGGCTGCATAATTGGGGGCAAAGACACTATGCAAATCGTTCCCTTTTGACGAAGGATGTATCGTAATCATATTTCATACTATACCATGCTTCAGTAGCAGACAGCAAGATGAAGCAGTGAACACCTATAGAATTCCGGTGTTATTTTGTATACCTGTCACCCTATTATTTTTGATTACAAGAGCTACTGAATGTTTTATTTCTGTAAACTTTGCTTCTAAAAACTTAAAAGAAAAGCTGGAAAAAATAGATAAATCTGCTGTAATATGGTAATAATCTCCGCTGTTCATTACCATGAGTAATTGTCTTTTGGGGCAGGTCCTTGACTTCCTAAATTTTCCACGGAAGTTGACCTCTTATGTTGCACTTTGGGATCCTATGAGGACTTGTTTCAGTGTCAATTGTTTATCTGACCTAAAGCAAAAAGTAGACTACTACTTCTGAAAAGAATATAAGATGTTTGAATGATCGGCTGAAAATAGCAAAGATTCAAGTGTGAAACTGCGGAAATTCAGTTAGGAAATGTTCCAGCTATGCAAACTTATAAAAAGGCTAAAAACAAGGATGTACCTATAGCTGTAAGATATTTGACTTTTCAAAAGAAGATGGTGATTCCATCCTGAAACGATACCCAATGTTGCGAAAGTTTTCAAGGTGATTTCCGAGAATTACTAAGGGTTTTTACCACCCAGGGAATTGACTTCACCATTGTAGATCAAACCAGGGATGGAACCTATTCTAAAGCACCTATTCGGATGACTATACAAGATTAGTCGAGCTTAAGGCACATTGTACGAAATTTTGTCTAGGTTGATTAGCACCAATGTTTCACCTTGGGGACACCAGTATATTTTGTAAAAAAAGAAATATGGAACCTTAGACTATGTATTGATTATCGGATGTTTAACATAGCACAATTAAGAAAAGCCCCACTTCCAAGGATTGATGATCCTATTTTGACCAGATCATTGAGCAGTGGGTTGTTTTATTCCAGATAGATCTTCAATCTGTTACATCAATTAAGATTAAAGAAGAAATATTCATAAAACAAGCTTTCGCGAACCAGTACCGACATTATTATTCACGGTTTCTACCCTTTGGTTAAATAATTCACTACCCGCAGCTTTTATGAACTTAAATGATAATATCTTTCAAGAAATATTAGACAAGTTTGTAACTAGTATTCTTGGATGCTATTCCATATATCTAAAAGTATCGAAGAGCAACAACTTACATTCCTTATTTTGTTGGAATTTTGAGAAAAAGAAAGCTTAATACACGGTAAGTTATCCCAATGTTCTTTCTTTGATACCTGAAGTTCCTATTTGGGCATGTCCTTAAGTAAAGAGGGAATTGTTATTGGATCCTTCAAAAATAGTTGCAATAACCAAGTGCCGGCCCAAAAATGTACATAAGTAAGAAGCTCATGGGCCTTGCTGGTTATATAGAAAATTTTAAGTAATTTTTCTAAGTGGCTGGGACGCTAACTTCATTGCAGAAGAGATAAGAATTTATTTGGATGATCAGTGTCAAACTGCTTTCAAAGTTTGAAGCTATTGACTTCAGCACTATATTACTGTACTCAGACCCTAAATAGACTTTACTGTGTAACTATGCGTCTGGGGAAGGCCTTGGAGGTGTTTTTGTTACAAAATGATCAAGTCATAGGGCATATGAAAGTAGAACACTTAAGTTACAGACTTAATTATGCCCCTCATGATTAGAGCTTGCTGCAATTGTTTATGCACTTCACGTATGGAGGACTATTTACTTGGGGAACCCTTTTGAGTTGAAAACTAATCACTTAGGGCTGAATATATTTTCACTTGCCTAATCGAATGCACGATATGCGGAAGGTGTGTTTAAGTTTTTATCTCAATATGATTTGATATTAGCTCATCAAGGGAAAGAGATAGAGTAGTGGATGCTCTAGGTCGTAGGAAAGGCACATTTATGCTCTTATAACATTAAGAACTCTTAAATACGAGGTCAAAAGTGCCTCAGAATCGTGATATTATACTTTCAGCACGTAAAAAGCAGCACTTGCTTATAACCAAATATGAAAAGGTATAAAGGTTTTCATTTTGATAATGAAGAATCTTCGTTATGAAAACCGGGTAATATGTAACCTTTGCTAAATGATTGAGAAAGAAAATTGTTAGTTGAATTTCATACTTTTCCCTTCTCTTGACCCCCGGGTATCAACAAAAATGCGTGCTGATCTAAACACAATCTTTTTGGAAAGGTTGAAAAAGGAGTTATTGATTTTTTGACACAAATTGTCCTGGAATGTCAGCGGATTAAGGCGAACCATGCAACCCTGCTGGACCTATTTATATCCCCATAGCATACCGCAGTATAAATGACAGGAATCGGACTTTGTACAGGGTTGTCCTAGGTTGAGAAATAAACATGATGTTATCTGGTATTTTAGAAAAAACTACAAATGTAGATCATTTTCATAAATCCTGGAAATCTAGGATGATTCTCCAGTGTTAGCAAAAAATTCGTGCACGAATTTTCATGTTACCCAGAGTACTAGAATTGTTATAATCGGACAGGGATCCTAGCATGACATCAGATTTTGGCAAATGCTTATGCACTCTTTGAACGAAAACTAACTGCATTTTGCATAGCATCCGGAACGGATGACAACTGAGATAGTAAATCAAGTGTTGGAAGATATGTTGTGATGTATTGCATTGATCAACAGTATAAAGGGAGAGTATCTTCGATTAGTGTGATTTCGCACTACAACAACACTTATCACCTCTCTCTTAAAATGTCAACTTTTGGGCACTTTATGGAATAAAGTGCAGAACCCGGCCCCTGTTAGTTGGGATAGTATTGAGGATGATGGTATTGGGCCATAAATCCTCACTGAAATGGCATAACAAGCACAGATCGTAAGAAGAGTATGCTGACCTAAGCGGGTTGATCTGAAGGTTTGAACTTGGTGAAAGGTTTTTCTTCATGTTAAACCCCAGAAAGAGGTCTATACTTTTGGCAAGGCTGCCAATTTGTCACCTCGTTTATGGGGACCTTTTGAATTAATCAAAATAATCATCCCATAGCTTACGATTAGCTTACCACCTGCTTTGTCTCGCAGGCATGATTTTTTCCATATTCTTTGCTTAAGAAATACTTTCAGACTTGTATATGTTTTTAATTAGAATTCCTGGCAGGTCCCAAGACCCAGGAATAATCTGTTAAACCCACACGAGTGCATAAACTCGGTCCACCCCATTCCATTTGAGAAATCGGTGAATATTAAAGGCAATGTAAGTCCAATGGACCAGTTTAAAACGAAGAGAGTGCAACTTGGGAAAATCTGAGAGATGAAAATTGCTTTTCCCTTTCTTTTTAACATAATGGAATCTGTTGCAAAATTTTAATATTATGAACTTATCTTTTGTCATGTCTTTTGTAAGCCAGCTCAACGGCAAACATTAATTCAGGTGAATAAATTGTATCAATCATGACTTGAGTTATGAAATAGTCTTTTTGGAATTGTCTTTTATATTGTGAACTAATAAATTGAGTTGACCTGAAGGTAAATCAAAGATGGTAATCAAAATCTCGGACGATGACTATTTGTATGAGGAAGCATGTAACACCTGAACTGTTGTTACCTTCGTCCTAAGCATTCAAGTGTTGATATATTGATTTCTTCTGTATAAGACATGTTCCTTTTGGTTTCGGGAAGTCCATGCTGATATGGATTGTATCTCTTTGCTCTCGAGATCGTTGAAATCAGCCTTGGATCAGTTGGCATTTATCCAAGGCATGTTGTCAGCTTATCAGGTTGAACAAAATTATGGACCTTTGAAATGTACAAGGTCTGAATGATTTGAATGACGCAATCCTGAGTTTAACTCAGGCTGATCATGAATAATATTAATTTTTTGGTTCCAGATATCATAACATCAGGAAGGTGCCTATACCTTCAGCTAGGTAAGATGTTCTTGTGTTACCGTAAGCTTATTTAGCAATGCCAGATAGGATCCTTTACAGGAATTTTTTACCCTGTTTGGCTCTAATACTGATTGGTCCTACTTGTGATACCTAGACTGGATTCGTTAGGTTAATAATCTACCTCTAAACTATAACCTAGATTGTTAAAAGAATGGCTAATCTAACCTAGTGGGCTTAACTTAGCTTAATGCCTCTTAAAGATTCACTTTCTTCTAGCGCTATGGATGTAAGACCTATGTCTTACCCTATGATCTAATCTGATTTTTTATTACCTATCCTAACTATGACAAGAATGGAGGAGGCCCTATGAAGGGGCGCAAGGTCATGGGCAGTGGTTTTCCATAGCATTTATTGGGGATAAGGGTGAAGACTTTTGGGTGCTTTCAATTTGGTGGAGGTTTTGCAACCTAATAGTGACCTGACGTGCAGTTCACCCAGTATTGAATGTTTGTTTTGTTTTCTTTCTATCCCATTTTTGGTTGGTCGGTGGCAATGGGACCGGCGTAGGACGAAAGTTTTAATGGCTTACTGAACTTCGAGTGCCCGAGCATAGATGAATGCTTGGGAATGGCATGCAATGGAATATTGTTTAGTTGTTTGGTTTTCCATGCATTCCGTTTTTCACTCTGCTTGAGCACCTGGTTCTTCGACAGTCGTCTACCTATGTTGCATGGCAACTTTGAGAATTCTTTCTAGCTGCCTTCTCTGGTCGGGGAAAGTTTATAAGGCATGAAGGTAAAAGTTTATTGTGGGTTATCTATCATGAAGAAGAAGAGAAGGTGTGAGCAAATTCAGAGGTCTTCTTCATTTTTAAGTACACTATCGGCATGATAGGCCCTAACGTTTAAAATCTTACTTTCGCTTCAATGCTTTGAATTAGAAACAACTCTATTAAGATTGATTTTCTTTGTACACGATTGGCTTGGTTTGGAAACAATGCATCGGTTTTCTTCTTCTCTTTTGATTCGGGAATCCATGGTTCGACTTCTATGAATGTTTGCTGTGATTACCTTAGGATACGACTTCTTTGAAGCCTTGCAGTGTTTTCATATGAGTCAACGTCTGTTTGAAGACCTGCTGTGTTAGCAGTTGGTTCAACTTTTGTTGAATCCTTGCTGAGTAATACACTGGATTCGATTTCTGTTGAAATGGTTTTGCTGTGTATACAGATGGATTCGACGTCTGGTGAAGTCCCTGCTGTGTTTTTTCCATTTGGTTTGACTTCCTTTGAAGTCCTGTTGTGAATACTTGATGGATACGACTTCTGTTGAGTCCTTGAAGTTTGTTCATATGAATTCCGGACTTCTGTTGAGAGTCCTCACTACTTTGCATGTTGTGGTTCGACTTCTGTTTAAGTCTTGCCCTGTGTATAAATTGGATTCAACTCTTATTGAAATGTTTGTTGTGATTGGCATATGGATACGCACTCTATTGAAATGTTTTGTTTTGATTGCATACGGGGTTTCGACTTCTGTTATGTTTGTTTCCTTGCGTCTTGATTAACTGAGGTACTAATTCGCCACTGTACCATGTTATATATTGCGTTGGATTGATTTCTTTCTTTGGTTGAGGAATGCATAAAGAAATTGTTGTGTCTTATTTAGTTGTTTTGTTTATCGCTGGTCGTAGTGAGTTTTTTTGTTGCTTGATAGCTTCAGGTGAATACATGGTTGATTTGAGATGCAACTGTAATTCCTTCTATGGAGCTCGACTGGTTTTGTGGCAAGTGCAAGGAAAAATGGTATGAATACAAGCCTGTATCTCTGTTGAAAAGGGTCGGGAATGGTTCATATTATGGGTTCTGTAAGTTATGAAATATCTAGTGTCGCTTTTGTTTCCTTCAAATTTACTTGGTTAACGGGAACCAGTCTGGACTGGAGAAATCTTGCTTTGAAACTGGGATCCTAATAAAACGTGTGGGTAATCCTAGAACTGCATATGTAAATTAGGTTTTGTACTTGAATGGATTGGGGATTGTGTTGATTTTCCTTGCTTTCTTTTTCCCTAAATGTAATTCAAGATCTTTTTTTTTTTTTTATTTTTTTTTTTTTTTTTTTTTTTATTATATATGCTTTGCTCCTGAAAATGTGTACTAATCCTGAACTTTTTGGAATGAGATCTACACGCCTCTGTTCTTTCTCTTCAGTTGTAAACTCATGTGGATATCGGAGTTTTTGGATACGAAAGTAATACTCTCCCTTTTCTGGTGAAAATTATAGTACTCCCTTCTTTTGTATTTCCATAGAACTCTGCTATAAGGGGTATAA
>CM034148.1:348107243-348421880 GCA_019776745.2 Taxus chinensis
AAAAAAAAAGCATTGTATTACATTCCTAGTGAATAAAGTGCATGGTTCTAAGTTAAAGTTTGCTGGTATAATTTCAAGCCTAAAATCGGATCAGAGTGAAGGAACAAGGACCACTCCTCCCTAATGTGAAGGGAAGTATTGTTTGTTTGTTTGCAATTTTGTTTATTTATCATTTGATTACTTACAAGTATTACAATATTTTTAGTATTTTAATTTGATAGATTGTTCTAGCATCCTTAGCTTCTTAATTTATAGATTTATGAATCTATGTTTTATTTTGTCAACCATTATTTGTTGCAAACAACCTCTGACACCACCCTAAGATTGATAATCATTAAATAATTAAAGTACAAGTATCAATGATGCTCGTTAGAAACATCAAAGTAAAAATCAAGTGTGTCAAAAACTAGAGCAGTAATAATATAGAAACATCAAAGTAAATAATCAAGTATGTTTTTTGTCCAAAATAACACCCCATGTTATTTCAAACAACTCATCCAAGTTTCAGACTTACAAAGTTCCAAATTGAAGACCCAAAAAATGAAGGAGTTGAGGATTCAATGTTTTGTAAAAAATTGTTCAAATGTTAGTGCTACGTAGACTAGGAAAATATGGAATTCCACGGATTTGGTTAAATCCGCACAACAAAGCATGTAACATGTAAGGAAAAAGTGTTATAGAACAATGTGTGGAAAAAACAAGCAAGTTTGAATACAAAATAGGTAAAAGGACGATTAAGCCCTACGAAAACTAAGCAATTTCCTAGGACACCAACAGTTAAGGTCGCCTAAATCTTGATGCTAAATCTCTAGATTTGCATAAATAAATTAAGCAATAATTAATTGAAATCAAAACATGAAATGAAAACTACAAAGGATAGAAACCAAATGTAAATAGAATGGAGAAATTTATATTGAATATGAGAGAGCATTTTATACAATTGCTTGCTCCTAAATCATAGAGTCAAGTCTTATCATTTTATCCCCATATCTCTCCTTTATTCCCTAGTCTTACTCTCAATCCTAAGATATTCTCACACATTCCTATCTCTATGAGTTGTGCATGAAAAATAATTGTGCACACTCACATATTATTTAAATATTGAATAATACTAATATTCAAACCATATGTTCACACTATGAACACTAATTTCCTAACACTCACCCTTTAGTGTGAACATGGGTGAGTTCTGTCTAGTACCTGCTCATGTTCTACAATACGATGGTTTTCAAAGAGTACCATCAAATCCAACAGGTTTTCTAGTGGAACCATTAATTACTTTGTATGTGATTTTATAAGAGATTTACAAACTCTCAAATTAGTTTTTCTGGTGGACCACCAACCACTCCGTAGCAGTGTACATGTTTCCCCACCCCCATCCTTACATTCAAGGGAAAATACAAGAAATATCGCTCATGTAGGAGTCTCGCTTATTACAAGATTGAATAGGATTAAATAATATATGTTATTATTACAATCACACAATGAAAATTAAACACACAACACAAATAAATGCCACAAATTCATTGTGTGGCCCCTTCGCTTGCGGCTGGTGAGAGGTCACTGATTAACCTCCTTCCTATGTTTCCTCCTTCCTCCATTGTGATGTTGCTAACTCAGTTGAATTTGTCTTTGAGGCTCATTTTACAATTCTATTGGGTTGTCGGTTTCAGCTAATAATGCACCCTTACAATAATAATCAGACTTTATATTTAACCAAAATAATAAAGCATGTCATAGTTTTATTGTTGGAAACCACTCAATATTTTTTTCACAGAATAATCAGAAACGTCATAATTGTTTCCACGATTTCTTTTAAAATACGAATTGGGTTTATGTAATTTTTTGACAGACACTTTCCCATAACACAAATAAACAAACTCAAAAAAAATTTCACAAAATTCTAGAATCTGGGGTTTTGATAAAAATGTGAATTTCTAGTCATTTATTTTGAAGATCAGAATCTAGAAAATGGCAATGGAAGCTTCAACACTCTTATATATGCATTCTAGAGGCTACGGTTTTATCCTGCAATGACTCTCGTAACTCATTATATTATGCTTCTATGATACCAAATGATGCTGAAATCTCTATATCATATGCATAATATAAATTAAGCAACAATTACATTATATAATTGTACAAATCAATAAGAGACAATGTTACAGAATGATAGATAACCAACATGTAACAAAAAATTAGAGCACAAATATATTGAATATGAAACATTATATTATTGATTGAATAATTTCATCGAGCTAACTATCATAGAGAGTCAAGTCTTACACTTATATCCCCAGATATGGCATCCTTTAATCCCAAGGATTCTTACTCCCAATCTTTAATCAGATATCCTCACACATATCCTATCTCTATGAGTCTCTGCCTGACAAATCACTGTGCTACACTCACATATTATCTCTCACAAAACACTCAAATAGCTACGTGAGTTGTTTATTCAGAACCATATGTTCACAACTATAAATACTAATATCCTATATTATTAATAATGGATTTCTCTTATTGTTAGATATTTTAAGAGTTTATCATTAAAATATTTTATGCAAGGATTTAATATCAGTTGACTTGTTATTGATATTAATATAACAATATCATAATATCTTACTAACACACTAAATTACTAATGTAATTTATGAATATTGCATTTCCAACTATTACAAATAAATAATGGGAGCACTATTTCCAAGCTCATATGATTTTGTTCCTATTGTTACATGTTCTCTGATGCAGTAGCTCCAGAATTCAAATAGATGTGTAACTTTTTCACTTGCTTACAACAATGGTGAGGGTTAGCTATGTTGTTTCCCTTATTATGTCATTGGCAGAATAAAATCGTGAGAGGCGATTTGTACCTAAATTACATCCAAAGAAGTTTCCTTCCATTCTATAAATCCATTGTGTAGGTACTTTTGGATGAAATGTCTATTGAGAAAGGTAGTCAAATTGAAAAATCCATATTCGTTAAAGGTGTCTTAAATACCACTCTTCCAAAGGTGATCCATAAAACCTATCGACAAGCATTCCAATTGGTTTCCAACAAAAATATAAAAAACTTTGTTTAGGTTTGAGTGAAATCACCTACTTGATATAAGTCTATCAGGCATCCAAGCAGTCTTGAATAATAACCCATATTTAAAATTTTCTTAGGGGCATTCCTAAGCACCTAGACAGCAAATGTCAAGACTACTACATCCACTTAGTGAGTCCATATCATCAATTCTATTACCAACTTGATTCAGAAAATAGGGTCATTCGTTTCCTGTACACCAAGCCTTCTCTATAGTTATGATGTGCCTATGATCATCATGGTACAAAGGCCATTGAATATTTTGAGATATGCATCACAGCTTAAAGGTCATTGTACTTGATGGGACTACATGATTAACTGAAATTGTGAGAAGGGCTATCCACTCCTAGGATCTCCTAGGTCACTCGCGGAGACCTATATAACTTGGATTTCACGAAGGTTGGAACTAAATGGATCAAATAACATAGTTGGTAATCCATTGACATCATAGACCTAGTACTCCACGAAGCACAAAAAATATAGAGGGATTTCAAAGACCAGATCGAGGATAAATCCTCACAAGGTAAAATTACCCATCACATTGTCACCAAGACATATACATATGTTTGATTCTTTAATTGTCTATATCCACCCAAGGTCACAGAACATCATAGGCTACAAATATAAAGGAATAAAATCCCAAGAGTGGATGTCATTACAATGTGAGGGCAGAAGTCATCATTTTCCTAGGACCCCCTCTATATACTTCTTCAAACATTCATTATGATCTCTTAGAGAAGTTTGAGAAGACACCGACCAAGATCTCTATCTCGGATCTTCTCAAAATATCTATTGTTTACAAATATATATTCTATAAGACATTTCAAGAGTTAAAAGTTATGACATACATTGAACCTTTTCACTTCCAAGTCTTGGTCACGAAAATCACCCCATTTGAACAAATAATTTTTAGCCAAAATGAGATTGCACTAGATAACTACACACACAATTTACCTATGTACATTTAAGTGATCATAACCCATAATAAATTCAAATGGGTTCTTGTGGATAATGGACATGGTTTAAACATTTACACTTTGAAGCTCAGTAAATAGTTGGGGCATACTGATATGGATCTCGAGCCTAATGTAATTGCCATCAAAGCCTATGATAATGCGAGAGACAGATGATGGTAATGATTACTTTACCTATGGAAATTGGACCTTTCCTTGACTCTATGTCTGTTAATTGTTAAGTTTTGATATTATGCAAACATTACTTCATTTCTTTGAATACTCCATATTTAAAATGAACATATCTATCCTCTTTCATGCCTTCATTATTTTCCATTTTATTTATTCCAAGTTGTGTGCATTTCTTAAAAAATTCAATTGTGTGTTCACATTTGTGTTTGTTAGAGCCATGATCGATCCATTTTCTAGTTTGGTATATCACCTCCCTTTTATTTTAGATTTCCTCCTCTCTCACCATGTCTCCTTAGAGTTTGTTATTTTATGATTTGATAGTGTTAGAGTAGAAGCTAGTTAGAGTAGTTGCAACAAAATAGGGTGAGAGAAACCAACCCTCTCACTTGAGGTTTGATATTTATTTCCCCCAAACTCTCGAGATCATTCATGTTTTCACTAAAATGTTGAATTCCTTATTTAGCAGGAGTGCAAATTTTAGTGACACTAGTTTGGGCACACCAGGTGGGACCATTAAATGAGTTTTACACCATTTCCACCAAGATTGGTTTGTATCTTAGCAGATTCTAGCCATTTGAGGCACCTTTATGCACATATGGTGATCTGTAAATGATAATAAACCCCCTATTGTTTTACTTGTTTCAAAAGATCCTTTAAATTTATCAATTTTTTTGATTTAAATGAATCTAAAACTAATTAAAATGTGAATTAAACTTGATTATATACTAATATATAACTAAATTTAATGATTCCAAAAATCAACGTTGTTCATTGTTCAATCAAACCATTCAGATTTCCATTTTACCGATTTCTCGTAAATGTCATAATATGATAAATATGCTTGTCTGAATTTAAATTTGACTGATTAAATTTGGAAAATAAACAAGAAATCAGAAGAAAATATGACACGAGAATTGTTTACGGGGTTCAAAAATTTCCTACGTCCTCGGGCTCATTAGAACCGATCTATCTAAAATGTCTCAACTGTAAGTATAATATAACTCATAATAAACATTAATAGAGGAACTTGTAAAAAAATGTTTAAAATTAGAAAGGATTATATAAGTGACTATTCTATTAGTGAAAATATTTCTGAGATGCCAATATAATAAGAAATCAACCTCCCTCTTGATCCTACATGAATGGAAGATGGATCTAAGTTATTAGTCAAAGAAACAATTGAAATCAATATCTACACAAAACTACATCCCATGATTATCAATTTGGGAGCCTCACTTAATTTTTAGAAGAAAAAAAAATTACCCTACTCCTCAGAGAATTATCTGATGTCTTTGTTTGGTCTTATGTAAACATGCCAAGATTAGATCCTTCCTTGAGTGTGCAAAAATTAGGTATTCATAAATAATACAAAACAAACAAGTAAAATCTCCATAAAATGGGCTTGATCGACAAGTGGATCTCCTAGTCACTGCAAGTATTTTTGCTAACCAATTCATTGGAGGCTCTATCCTTAGGGTTAACAATTATGGAGATAATCCTAGACTATTGAGTATTGGGTATTAATGTTAATCATAGTTAGGAGTTCATAAAACGCTGTATAATTGGAATCTAAGATTTTATACATGATTTCAGGGATAGTGAACAAGGCTATTTCCTAAAGTATGATGAAACCTCTTCGCATGTAAGAGATCGATATAGACTATTGATTAGCTAATTCGATAGAGTCTATCGAAATGTTGTCCCTCATGGCATGGATTTTTTTATACAATTAAATGGAAGATAGCCAAATAGTGATCAACATCAAAACTACCTATTAAGAACTAGATCCTTGAAGATCTAAATTGATTGGTACTATCATGTCATGGTCTTTTGGCCTTAAAAATCCTTGGGGCTACCTTGGTCAATGCACCATTAGACACTTTGGTATTTACATGAGATCATATTAGAATCTGAGTGTGGTATGGTCACATTTTGGGATCTGATTCTCAAAACTATCGAGTTAACACTAGATACAGTGGATCCTACATCACATCTGGTGAAGCATGACCTACAAGAAGAATACAACGTAAATTAAACCCTAAGAAAAATAAAGATGCAAAATGAATGGGTGGGACTAACCTCAGCTACCAAACTAGTGGTCTTATCACTGAACATTGTACTACATTTGATGTAGCCTAGAATTTACCACATAACACCCTAGACGCACTGGCACATCACTCATCCTGGATTGAGCACTCACCCGAAGCACGCAAAGGTACCAGTTCCCTCTTTAGGGTTGTTGTAGTAGGATGTTAGCATTATGAAGGAAGAAACATATAGATCCATAACTAATCCATCATTCTACAATGCATGCCATATTCAGATCTATGAAAGAAAAAGATTAAACAATAATCATGATTGAATCAATAACATACACTACTCAATTACACACAAGAATGACACTTAGATTCAACCAATAACTTCTATCTATTAATAAACACAGAAGATTCTTACAGTAATTCAGTCATATGCGTATATCTCTACACCTTCATACATCCATCTCTCTCTGTGTATATGTATATATCTTACTATGTACTTCATATCATATATATAGGGTTGGGACTTGCCCTTCACCACTTATCTATTCCAAAAATAGGCTGCATGCTATTAATAGCCACGTGCCATTTATAGGTATAGCCACACATGCAAGTGTGCTATCTATAGACCTCTTATAGTTAACTGAAGTGATAATCCTATTCTTAGCTCGTCTCCATGTAAAATGCCTCGATTTGATCCTCCAAAGATAGACAATGCGTGGTGTGCACATCTCTACATCATTGGTGTGTTCTGCATGCCATCTTCGAAAAATAGGTCCTCATGCTCAAAATCAGCTAAGTCCCAAAAGCTGAACTTGCCCTCCATGTGTGGGTTCTTCCTGTTCCTCCCGGACCTCTTGTGTGATCTCTAGTAAGTATTCTCTGATCAACTTTACCCCACACTAATCTCATTGTTGTCCCAACAATGGTTATCTCTAAAAATTGAAGTAAAGAATAGAAGAATGGAAAGAATAAGAATGAAATAATGTAGATAAATAAAGAATTTTTATGAGGTTATGAGGCATCTTCCTTTGTATCAGTTTGAAGTATCAACTCTGGATACTCTTCCTTTATTTCAGCCTCCAAGGCCTGTCATTCAGTGAGTGCTTGTTCTGATTTCTCTGGAATGTCCACAACAATGGATTCCAACTCATCCCTCGCAATCTCTCCTTTTTCATTCTACAAAATCAACACAATGCTGGACATTGAGGTCATTATTCCTTCTATAAGATCCATCTTCTGAGAAATTTGCTTCCTAAGCTCTTCCAGCCGAGTCTTATGTGGCTCTTGTGGTACTGTCAGGACCTCGCTCTTTTGCTTAACCATTGAAAATATTTCTACGCGGCCCAGTGTCTCGTCCTTCATTGATTTCTAGACCTCATTGTTTTCTCCTAGGGTCTTTTTATTGATAAGCACCTCTAGATTTGTGCATATATTCAAAGCCTAGTTTGCTTTCTTCAGTACTTCATGTAGTGCTTGCAACAACCCTTAATAGGATGCAATATTTCGCATCATTGAGTCTTTCTCTCATTTTTCCTCTTGCTCTTACTTCCTTAGCATTGTCATGCGTAGAGGTTCATCTTCAAGCATTAGGTTCACCAACTTTCCTACATAATATATTGCTGAGGGAAATGTCTATGGTACCTTGGTCTCTAAGTGTGGCCTTTCTCTAATGACATTGTCCCCCGTATCTTATGTGATGCTGATAAATACTTCATTCCTTTTCTATACAAAGTCCCTTTCTTGTGTTATGCACGCTATCTTTGCATCCTTTGTCTTTAGCTCCTTGCACAGTGCTCTGATTGTTGCATCTTTTTCCATGTTTCTTCTAGCCACTTCAGTAGAAACCTTCACCAATGCGTTGCTGACCTGCTCATCTGACATGAAAGTAGGCTTTACCATCATATGTCTAGATTATGGTGCCTTCTTCAGCCATCTCAAAACGCATGACTCTTCGCATACATCAAAGTCAGGCTCATCCATGTGGGTGTGTATTGACCATGATAGTTGCTTCTGAGTGTGCACAATCACCATTTCCTCATCCATTAGTTCCCAGCCAAATAAATCCTTCTGTGCTATCGTGCTCTGTAAGTGGGCACAAAATTTTTTACCTGCATCCTCTGCATATCCAATGGCTAGTGGAATGTGCCCTCCACTCATCCTCTTCAATCTAGGACCCTTGGTAATTATAGCTTCAAGGTTAGGATCATGTATCATTACATCTTGAACAGTCACATGCGCGGATCCAGAGATTTCCTTTTATTTTTCTTCTCCATCCTTCATCTCTTCATCTTTCTGCTCTTCCTCATTATGTGGCTCATCTTCTTGCTCAAGTGGGGTCGAAGATGCACGTTCGTTCTCTTCTAATTCCTCCACTTCTTTATCCAACTTCAACTTTCCTTCTCTTCTTTGGTTCAATGGTCTTCTTGTGTGGAGAGAGACGAGGTGATTTTTATACCGTTTGTGGGGTTCTACTTTGAGTCCTTATGCGTCTAAACACTTTATTAAATCTATGCTCCCTTGTTCAACCTCCGTATCTTCCTCTTCATCCTGTCCTTAAGGTGAAGTTGTCACGTGCTGTGACTCTTCTCTATCATATGGTTTATTTCTTTTGCACTCTAAGCCTCCACTATCTTCATGCTCCTCCTCTTCATCCTCTGCATCAACAACTTTTGTGGGCCTTTGCACGGGTATGTTTTCCATTATGTTCTTACCCTTCGGTGGCCTTGGGAGTGTGAATCTTTTCTCCTCATACTTGTTATTCTCCATCTTGGGCTTTAGTTGAAGATATACTAATGCTACCCTTACATCTACTACAACCAGACTTATTGGCTTAGTATTCAACACCTTCGAAATGATCCTCTTGGTGTAGGCACTTCTTCCAGGATACACATGCTTCTTCCTCAACATATGGTAGTCACAGTCTACCTTATCTACATTGAATACCAGTCGGTGAATGTTTGTAAATCTATGAACAGATGCTTAGAAATACCTTGCAATGAATACATAAGGCAATTTACACCAAGGGATCTGGACTTCATCTATCATTGGGAAGTGCGTGATGCAGAAATGCTGATATACAGAAAACTAGACTTGTTTCCCTACTACTAATGGTACGTCCTTTGGGATGCGCCACTCTTCTCTAAATGCCACGCGGTGCCTGTTGTACCATTTCTTTGCCCTTTGCTTGACGTCATTTGTCATGGCCCCTTTACATAGGTAATTGCTAAACCTTTCAGTTGCTGACTTATTCTCCATGGGGTATTCCAATACCTTTTCCTTTGGCCCATCTGGTACTCTAATTTCCATGAATACTAGTGATAGTAGAACAACCCCAAATCTGATCTTCCCTCCTATGCGCGCTTCCTCGACTATTTGTTCTGCAATATAGCCTACAATATTATAGATTTCCCCTTCTGACATCTCATGCGCAACATGTAACCACATAGTATTTACTTGTGACCATCGCTTCTGATCATTCAAATTTGTAACAAGATGTGTTGTTATTTGCACAATTGGACAGTTCTTCAATTTTTCTATATCCATACCGCATGGACCTTTCAGGTACCCCATCTCCTATCTGGTCTTTAAGAACATGGATTTATCTGTGAGATCATTCTTTATGTCCTCTTCTATGGTCTTCAGACCTGTAATTGATGAGATAAGCGCAGATGAGATCCTAACTTTGCGTCCTACAAAGTATAAGAAGTCCTCGTGCACTCTCCTCACGAGCCACTGATACAAGGGCTCATACTTCCTGAAATATGGAAGCTCATATAATTGGTAGACCCCAATTCTCTTCAGAAGCTTCTCGCCTACATCATCATAAAATAGCATGTCATCCACTGTATGCTTTTTCATCCTAGCAGTGAGTAGGGAATTGAGCTCCTTCTTGTTCTCCGCGGTCATGTGATTTTATTCGCTTACTTTTCTCTTTCTAATAGGTGAATCCCATTCCTAGATGATGATGACTCCTTCTGGATATTACATTTCTGAAAAATCACTTTCGAGTGCCATCTCTTCTTCCTCGATGACCGCCTTCTTCTTTCCTTTTTCTCCTGCTGCAACTGCCTTCTTAGGTGTCATTTTTACCTTACAACATTATCCTCTTTTTAACGTTGCAATTTTTGAATCAAAACCCTAGCTCGCTTCAATTTTTCCCTAGGTGGAAACTTCATGCCCTAACTCCTCTCGGTCTCCTTGCTTCGCTCAAACCCTTCACCACCAGGGATGCAAGCTTCTTTTTGCACAGATATTTTTTTCACGCTTGGTTTCACACCCTTCGCACCTTAACCTGATCACTCGGATCTTCATACTTAGCTCTTTCCTCAAATTCTCTTAGTTGCAACGGAAAAAATGAATCTGCATTCCATCCTTACATAGATTTTTCAATTTTTGATGCGTTTATTGCTCCTTCACATACCAAATATCCTCTCATTCATTGACCAAATTCGTTTGTTCCACGCGGTTCATCTTTGCGCCCCAACTATAACCTTCTAGCACACCTTCCTACCCTCTAGTCATAGACTTCTCTTCAATGCGCACCTTGGCACCTAAGTAACTCATCACTATACCTTCACTTGGGATTTATCATGGCCTCTGCTTACCTCGTGTTATATTGTCCTTTCATTCATCTCCATCCTTGGTCAGTTTTGAGAAGCAATCTTCTTTTGACTTAAAGCACGCATGTAGCAGCTTATTCCTTTCACCTTTCAATTTCCACAGTATTTTACTTGGATAAATACAACCACCCCACACTAAAATTATGTGTAGTCCTCTACGTATAAACATTCTTCATATAGTAATTAGCTTTAGGCACGCAAGCATGCTTATTACATAAGAACAACAACTAAATTAACAAATCATATCGATAGTGAAGGAAATACATTAAGGAAATATAGAATTGAAAACATAATCTAAATGGCAATACTGCCTTATTACAAACATCAAGAAGACTTTTTTATAGTAGGGCTTTAGTCTGCTCCCGTTAAATTAACTGGGTAGTCGTGTTCCATCAAGTTCTTCTAACTAGTAAGCACTAGATGCAAGTATATAAGTGATGACATACGGTCCCAACCAAGGTACTTTGAGCTTGCCTAGATGGCACAAGAACTTTGAGTCATAAAGAATTACCATTTGTCCAATCTCAAACTCCTTATCCATTATGTGTTTGTCATGTCATGCCTTCTGCCTAACCTTTTCCTACTTCTGACTCCATCATGATATGGCTCTTCGCTCATCCAGTTGAATCAATTTCTCAATATGCTCTTCTAAAGCCTGTTCATCAACTAGACCTCCAATGCATGTAATGTGCAAAGAAGGTAACATAAATTCTATAGGGAGAATGACTTTTGTGCCAAACACCAACTGAAACGGCGTGGCTTTGTTCAATCTCTTATAAGTTGTTCTATATGCCCAAAGAACAACTGACTTTTTGTCATCCCAATCCTTTCTGCCAACATCAAATTTTTTTGTCAAAGTCTGGCTCAAAAACTTGTTGAAGGCCTCAACAATTCCATTTTCCTGAGGATGGTAGGGTGTAGTTTTATGGTGTGCAACCATAAACTCATCTAATAGGATCCAGATTATCTCATTCAAAAAGTGTGTAATCCTATCACTTGTCAAGATTAAAGGACATCCATATCTTGTAAGAACATTCTCCCATAGAAACCTAGCTACTGTAGCTACTGTACATTCCTACGTAGGTGCTTCTTCTGCCCACCGCGTGAGATAATTTGTGCAAGTAATGATATAGTGCAACCCATTCCTCCGCGCGGCTGGTGAAATAAATCCTACAAAGTCAATGGCCCTTTTTTCAAACGGTTCAGCACTATTAATTGGTCTAAAAGTCATCTCATCTCTTTGCCCTGGTTTTCCTAGGCGCTGACAATGATCACATGCCTTATAATATTCTTTACAGTCTTTATACAATGTCTCCCACCATAATCCAGCAAGTAGGATATTTCGGGTAGTCATATCACCTGCATAATGGCCTCTTGCAATACCACCATGGACTTCCTCCATAATATCCTTGTGCTCATTCTCTAATACACAACGACATAATACTTCATCTCTACCTAACTTGTAGAGGTCACCACTGATTAACATAAATAGTGCCGCACGTATAGCAAGTTGTTTCTTTTCTAATGCCTTCATTCCTTCTGGTGCCACACCGGTCCGTAGAAAGACAACAATGTCTTATAATTTTGTGGGCACACATTGTAACCTATATAACTGTGCATTTGGCATGGTTTCTTCAATTGTCTGTGCTTCCTCTCCTGAGTTGATTCTAGATAAATGGTCTAGTCCAAAATTGCTTTTCCCTGGCTTCACCACAACTATGAAATCAAACTCTTGAAATAGGAGTACCCATCTGCATATGCACCCCTGTAAGATGGGCTTGTTTACTAAGTACTTCAATGCCATGTGATCTGTATAAAACAAAAATGGTGTTGCTAACAAGTACTATCAAAATTTATGTAATGCTTAGATCATTGACAAAGCTTCGAGCTCTGTAGTTGTATAATTATTTTCAGTAGGATTCAAATTCCTACTAGCAAAAAAAATTGGATGATCGACAATACCTTTTCCAGGTTGAGCTAACACAGTGCCAATGGCCATGCCAAAAGCATCCACGTGCACATGAAATGGTTTATCCCATGAGGGAAAGTGTAGAATGAGTGTGATAGTAAGTTTCTCTTTTAATATCCAAATTCACACTGCTGCGGTTATCCCCAATAAAATGTACCTTTCCCCTTCAGTAACTCTTCCAAGGGTGCAACGACTTTGGCATACCCTTTGATGAATTTTCTATAATATCCTGTATGCCCTAAAAATATGCACACGTCACTTTGACTGGTAGGTGCTTCCAGACCTAAAATGACCGCAACCTTAGCTGGATCAACCAACAAACCTTCCTTGCAGATTATATGTCCTAACAGTATTCCAAATGGTGTAGCAAATATACACTTCTTAATGTTCAAAGAGATACTCAATTGTCTGCACCATTCAAACATTAAGCGCAGATTGTCATAATGATCTTTCACAAGCCCATATACTGTCCAATCATCTAGGTAGACCTGTAAGAAGTTGTGAATAAAATCTTTGAATTTGTGAACAACTATTCACAAGAATATAGCAGGCACATTTTTCAATCCAAAAGGCATCACAATATAGGAAAAACTGCCCCATTTAGTAGTAAATGTTGTCTTTTCTTGATCCTCCTGAGAAATCCTAACCTGATGATACCCAGAAAACCCATATGTGAAAGAATATATTTCACGCCCTGCCACTCCTTCTAGTATTTCCTTAATGAATGGCATAGGGAATGTACCTGTGATGCATGCATCATTCATCTCCCTGTAGTCCACACATATTCTAATTTTTCCATCCTTCTTGATACTGATCACCATTAGGCTAACCCATTCTGACTCATGAAGGGGCTTGGTAATTCCATATTTCAACATTTTATCAATTTCTTCTTTTACCTTTTCATGCAAATTGGGGTTCATTCTATAAGGTCACTTCCTAACTCATCGTGCATTGTCCTTAAGTTTTATCTTCATTTCCCCAAGTGATTTATGTAAGCCTTTAAGTTCATGATACCCTCGAGGGAATAAGTCCTGATAATCCCTTAGTAACTCAATGATCTTTGCTACCTCCAAGTCTGACCAGTAGTCTCCAATTATGGCCTCCTTAGGCTCAACCTCCAAACCTATATTCACCTTCTTTGTCTTCATGGGTTCATGATAGGTGCACGTATCCTTGTCTGCACTGTCCAAGACCTCATGCATCCCTTATGAATGTTCAATATCCAGGTTCTCAACTTCCTCATCATCCATGATGTAAACCATTTTTCCCTTCTCTTTATCAAGGAAAGCATGTTCACGTAGTATGGAGTCCATTTATTCTTCCTTTTCAAAATGTGCTCCAGAATCTGCCTCACCAAATAATTCCTAAATATGCTCTTCTTCTTTTGTACTATCTCCCATAGTTAAGAGTTTGATAAATTTTAATGCTTCTTCTATTGGAGGTTGGGAAGAAAAGTAGTCAAAGGTCTGGATCATTCCTACAATAAATTTTTTCTAGTTCCTAGTCTCTCAATGTAGTTTTGTGTATACATTCCAGGCACGTACACATCCTTGTAACGTAGAGTACAATCTATGCACCCAGAGTGAAGGTGGTAATGCTTCATGTCCTGTTGTTCAGAGTCTCTCACACTGTTGAATGTGATGCTGAACAGGTTGATCACCATGATAAGTGTATATTTACGTAGGTACAATATTCCTTACAAACCTAATAGATAAGGTGACTCCAATCTCTTCCCATTCTATAAGATTATCTCTGTGGACTACCCACCAACGCGCTATTGTCCTACGTAGGGTATATACTAACATATCTCTTCTCTTAATTTGATCTGTCCATTGTGTTTCCATGGCTTTCAAAAATGTAGGAAGATCTTCTTCCCATGTATACCAAGGTATTGTGCTACCTATCCATTGAACTGAATGGATTCCATTCTTGCGCACAACCATGATTTTTACCTCATGCCCTACTAATTCTCATGTACCATGAGCCCAATTATCACAAGCAATACTCGTAGTATCACTAATAGAATGAGAATCCTCCCACTATAGGATGGCTTCTTTTGATGGCTCATTGACCTCTGGGTCCTGGAAAATGCGTACATAAATTATGTTTAAGTCCTCCCCACTTAGAGGCTTAACATATGGTGTAAACTTCCCATCTGTTAGAGGCATCACAACTCTTTCCTCTTTGTTCTCAAAGCTGATATACCCCTTATTAAATCTCAAGTTAGCATTATTCACATAACACCAAGGGCATCCAAGAAAGGCTAGAAAATTGTCTGCTTCTAGAAGTGATAATACTTTAAAATCCTCAATGAACTTAGCCCCTTATATGGTTATAGATGTTTCCTTTAAAAATCCTATGGGAGTGGGTTTAGTCCAGTTTGCCATAAACAACACATCAGATGATGGCTATAATGGAGGCCTCGCCATTTGTACCCTTGCATCTAATGTAGGAACAATTACTTTCACACCTCTATCAATCAATATGTTGCTCAACAACCATCCATCCACAACAACATTCAGAGTAATTTCCTTGTCATAGTCAATGCTATTAGGGGGAAGATTTGCATGTAGGATCTACCATCCGGTCTCAATACTTGCGCATGGAGTGTTCCCTTTTAACCAACTTCCTAATATTGGAATGATGTTCTCCTGGTGCAACATTTTACACACTTCTCTTAGATAATTGATATCAATTTAGACTGTCTCTGATGCTTTCTTCTTCTCCTTTAAGTATTGTATTTCACCCTGAAGATTCCTTAGCATTTCCATGGTATCCTGGTAAAATTCCTTCTGATGAGTAAGATCTGGGTGCCTTGCATGCAAAACCTCCTCCTTGGTGATCATAGGCTTCTGGTGCAATCCCTCTCTTGTGTGTGCCACTTCAGCTCGTGTAGTAATCTTCACTGTTAATGCCTCAAGTTCTTCTACTATCTTGGGCATCCATTGATCTTCTACTGTGCACTGGATTCTAACCATCCCAATGCCTTTGTTTTCTTGCTTATGCTACTTACTCAGATGCTCATATAATTTCAGGCACTCTTCATAGCTATGGTTCTTTCCACAAAAAGAACATGTAATATTCTGAGGGCATTCATGGCTATAGTGGTCAGGAGATCCACATGTATAACATGTTCCATGAGGTAACTCACCTCTCCCTCCACCATGGCCTCATCCTCCATATCCACCATGATATCCACGTCCTCTTCCATGACTTCCTTCAAAACACCCCTCATTCCTGTCATGGCGCGTTTGATTATGATCCCGATCATGGTGCTCATTTTTTCCTTTGGAATTATCTATTACACTTGTTTATCATACCCCAATGTCTATAAAATCCTGGATCTTACCAATCAACTGACAATCCTCAGTATCATGGGTCGTGGACATACAAATTTTGCAAAAGTAGGATACATTCTTCCTTATTGTGCACTGTAACAAAGGACAGTTACTAACATCATGATTAAAATGACAGATCTCATAATCCAATAGTAATGAGTGTACAGATCTGTGAGGGAAACTATCCTTGGTGTGACCTTCCACTTCATAATCTGTAAACCAAATTCTTGAGTGAGTTTCATGGGTTGAATTTGCTTATAGCTTCTCTAACTTCTTTTCCATAGCTGAAATCTATGCCTCTAAGAATGGACTAATGCCAATGTCAATGCTCCCAACTGCCTCAGCACACAAAGCTGCTTCCAGTGCTTTGCATGGATCAATGCATGTCTTATGTGACAGTTCCCTTCTAAAGGGTGTAATCAATTTGCCAACAAACCATTGTGCGTGCTCACTTGCATGAATATCATAAGATAGCTTAGATAGAAGTGTCGTAAAATGAGCATCATACTCACATACACTCTCAGTAGTACCTTTCTTGATATCCTTGAGCAAACTTATACTCATCTACTTAAACTCAGGGATATGGAACTCTTTCAAGAAATCATCCTTCAATGCTGCATAATCCATGCAAGTTTGATCAGGGTCAAACTTCCTATACCAGCTGTGTGCATGTCCCTGTATTGTAGTAGCAAATTGACTTGCCTTACGCTCAACAACCATGATCCCTTTAGCATGCCACAAGATTTCACACATATGCACATGTTTGGAAACATCCTCTATGCCTCTATACTCCAAAAGACGAAGAGACATCTCCATATAAATATTATGTGGTTGCTACAGACCTTGACCACATGATCTAGAACCTCCTGTGTTTCCTCTAGCTCCAGAACCACCAAATCCACTGGAACTAGAACCATCTATACCTCTCAATCCTCCACTTGTTGCTAGAATAGAACCTATAGATGTACTCTCCTATGATCTAAAAGTAGTAATATACTAAACCCATATAGCCTGTGAGGTAGTTCCACTTCTAGAGGTGAATCCAACATTCTGTGCACTCACATTCTGTGTAGATGATGCGCCTAAGAATGTTCCTCCAAATATCATAGAAACTGTCTGTCCTGCCATTGATGTACTTACTCCCTGACTTACTCTTGATCTCGTACTTCCCAAGTTAGCTTATTGGTTACTTGTCGTACTAGATACTGGAAAACCAAGCACAAGGGCTAGGTCACAAAGTGGATTAAGATGCGCACCCACGGTCCATGTAGTCTCTACTGGCACACTTCTGTGTGAGGCCAAGGGGGGATCTCTGTCATGTTTTCCAAGATGGGGGAGTTCCTGATGCTCTGGCTCCATGTCTTCTACATGAGCTGTAAATCCTTCATGATCTATCTCTCTCCTCAATGCCATACTTTCTGCAATAGAACGCTACTTATCTATCTCCCTCTTGCGTGCCTCATTATACTTAAGCTACCTCTCCTCTCTCTACCTCTCTACCACTAGGTCTACCATATTTCACCAAACCTGTTCCTACCCTCGCGCATGGTGAAGTTTAGTTAGCCATCGGTTTACTCTCTAGGTTCAAAGTTACCATCAAGATCTTGATTGCCAGTGGAATACCTTACAAATATGCTCCTCTTGGATACTGCAAAAACTAGAATTCAGCTACCTCCAGGTAATAGTACGTTGAAATTAAATATTCAGAATATAACTGTTTAGAACACCACAAAACTACGTATCCATAGCGCAAGTCCAGATCAGATCAACATCATAAAGGGACTGAAATTCTTCTTGTGTCCATACAAGTGCGTCTTACCTCCAATTCTGCTGAGATGTATAAACAATAAGCCACTCATACAGTTCTACTGGAAAGATAGTGAAAAATATCTCATATAGGCTGTCATACAGATTCTGTTCTACCCATGTGCATGCGTTAAACTCAAATCCACTACTAAACCGCTGTTCATATTCTTCATCCAGATCATGTATCCACTCCTCAATACTTGCTAGAGTTAATCGATACGTCTTCATCACAAACCATCCTGAACACAACTGAAAAAGAGGTCCCAGTAATAGAACTAATGATGCAGCCTAGAATTTACCAGATAACATCCTAGACGCACTAACACATCACTCAGCTTGGATTGAGCACTCACCCGAAGTGCACAAAGGTACTGGGTCCCTCTTTAGTGTTGTTGTAGTAGGATGTTAGCGTGATGAAGGAAGAAATGTATATATCCATAACTAATCCATCATTCTATAATGCATGCCATATTTAGATCTCTGAAAGAAAAATCTTAAACAGTAATAATGATTGAATCAATAACATGCGCTACTTAATTACACACAAGAATGACACTTAGATTCAGCCAATATCTTCCATCTATTAATAAACATAGAAGATCCTTGCAATAATTCGGTCATATGCGTATATCTCGACACCTTCATACATCCATCTCTCTCTGTGTATATGTATATTTATTACTATGTACTTCACATCATATATATAGGGTGGGGACTTACCCTTCACCGCTTATCTATTCTAAAAATAGGCTGCAAGCTATTAATAGCCACGCGCCATTTACAAGCATAGCCACACATGTAAGTGTGCTATCTATAGGCCTCTTATATTTAATTGAAGTGTCAATCCTATTCTTAGCTTGTCTCCATGCAAAATGATTTGATCCGATCCTCCAAAGATAGACAATGCATGGCACACACATCTCTGCATCATTGGTGTGTTCCACATGCCATCTTCTAAAAATAGGTTGTCATGCTTAAAATTGGCTAAGTCCCAAAAGCTGAACTTGCCCTCCACGCGTGGGTTCTTCCTTTTCCTCTGTGCCCTTGATCCCGACCTTCTCTCCCACACGGACCTCTTGTGTGATCTCTAATAAGTATTCTCTGATCAACAACATTTTAGACCCAGATGTAGTTCTGGTGAGTGTGTGCATGTCATGCCCTAGGTGCTCTTGTGCCAATCATACTTTGTGAAGTAGCAAGCAATAGTAACTATAGAAAATGTAAATAACATGTGTGCATGAAAGAGAATCAAATCCCTCCCCCTATGCAGTGTACGTGATGTAGATCTCCTAGCCTTGATGCATGACACTATGTGGATGCAAGTGATGAAATGGATGTAACTCTAGATGGAGTGATAGTAGTATGTGACACTAGGACCCTCATTATGGTCTTATAACTTTATATTTATAGGGATATCAAGATTAATTTCATGATTAGTCCTGACAAGGCCAACTGGGAAAAGGATAAGGATGAAAAATGGCTAGAAAGGCCCCAAAAAGAAGCAGGAAAAGAGAAACATATATTGGGGTGCCTTGGGTGGGACCAGGGTGCCCTGGGGCACCCTAGTATAGGCTAGGGTGCCCTAATTTTGGGCTAGAATGACAGGGAAGTTGCAAAATGGATGGATAAGTGCAAGAAAATATACAGGAATGATGAAATAAAATATAAAATAAATATGGCAAAAAGGTGGGATTAATTAGTACTTTATTCACTTGAGAACCTTCTAAATAGTATTATAAGACTGAGCTAAATAATATCTAAAGTGCATAATTTTGTGTCTACATTTTTCCCCCACTTTATGTTGGTGAGAAAAATGCTCAGAACATAAAGTAGATAGAGATGCGTACCTAATATCCATGTAGAGTGTAGAAGAATACGTGTCGATGGACTAGACTCAAGTGTGGAATGACAAAAAGAAAAATTGGAGCGTGGATTCTAAAGATGAAAAATACACATAAAAAGTGATTATAATGAACCTAGGGTAGAACGTGTGTGTAGTTGCTGATGTATGTAGTGTACATGCACGGTTAGTAAAGGCAAGTGCACGTAGTGGTGCGTTGTCGTTGTCATTGTCATTATTATTGTTGTTTTTATTGTTGTTTTGACTTCTTGTTTCTCATAAGGTTGGACCTGCAAGGAGAAAATGATCAAGTAGTCAAATATGTATGTATGTAAAAATGTTGTGTAGCATACGCATGTATGTAGAAATGTGTAAAGTAAGCAAATGTAAAATATGCTTGAAAAAAGTGTAAATGGAACATGTGCACCTTATCCATGTTGAGAAAAATGGTGTAGAAGGATATCATGTACTGTCGCGAGTATTTTGGGCGATCTCATGCCACCTTGGCTACAAAAGTATAGGGAGGAAATGCGCGGTATCCTCTAGCCTTTAAATGCTTCTGCTGAAATGTGTGAAGAGATCTCTGTACTGTCCTGGTTTTTTGGGTGATTTGATGCCACTGGATGCAGTAGTGTAGACATACTAGTGTCTGCTCTGGGAAGTATTCATTTCTTCACTGGTTAAAACCTTACAACCCCTACAAATCATATCTATGATGTTACAAATGTGTGTTTAGTTCATCTTATTACTGAAGATGATGTTGCAATTAGGCTTCTTGCTTCTTCACTAAAAGGAAAATTAATTTAATGGTATAAAAGTATGAGGCCTAATTCCATTCACACACGGGATGAGCTTGGGATAACACTTTGTCAGTAGTTTGATGGAAAAGTAGATAACATATCTTTGTCATAACAACTAACAACCATTAAGATCCCCCCAATGAACTCGTGACAAATTTTAACTTCATATTTTAGAAAATAAGGGGGAGAATCCAATTATTTTGAGACCAATTCCCCAAGGCGCTTTCTTATATTTCTTAAGAGCTTTCCGTAGTCAATGTAGACAAGTGTAACATACACAGTCAATGTAGTAACTACTAAACAAAGTAGTGCAAATATGTAAGAACACAAGCAAACCGTAAAAAGAAGGTTTCAAACATGGGACACCACTCATGATGTCACAAGACACACAAGGATGTCATGGCCGTAAACAGTAGAAAAGTGTGCACACAAACAAAGTGAAAAGCCTACATATAATGGAAAACAAAGCATACAAGTAGAAACAAACAAGTAGTCATGGAAACATGTAATCTTGCAAAAAAAGTGTTACACATGAAACACCCATTAGCATGTTAGAGTGATAACCAATATTTCAAATCATGTATAAAAAAGTAGTATAAGTTGCTAAGTACAAAATGAAATAATAACACCTAAATGAGATGAATGTGGATGCCCCCATTGACCAGTATAGGAAGGGTAGAAGGTGAACATCCATGCTGCTTGTATGATCCTATATCTTCGATCACACTAAAAAAAGGCATGAACACACACATGTGTATGATAATGACATATAAGAAAGAAATCTAACATGTGTAATAAAGAAAACATGCAAAACACGAGTAAGAAAGAGTAAATTCCCCCAAGACAATGCAATATGTTGTGGATGGATGAAATGGAATGCAAGATGGAATGATAGGAGCAGCATACCCCCTGAGTGGATTGAATGTGTGTGCAGTGAGGTTAATTTTATTTTCCCCCTCACCAGTCAAGAATGAACCATAAACAAGAGTGTGTCATTGGGAAATGGTCAAGTAATGTTGGTTGTACCTAACGCACTGTGATAAGTGTATGTATGTAATGGTGATGAATTGTGACATAGGGGGAGATATGCATGGACCTTACAGCCTAAGCATATGCCACAACTTGTGGAATGGAAGAGTGATGATTTATCCATAAGTGTATATCGCTATAGGATGAGTGTATGGGGATGAGACATATGGAAAGATGCGCGTGGACCCTATAGCCTAAGTGTATACCATGACTTGTTGAATGTTTGAGTGATGATTTAGCCCTCAACATATATCACTATAAGATGAAAGAATGAAGATGGGTGCTAATTTAGCCTAAAGTGTATGTTACTATGGGATGAACAAGAAGAGAGCAGTGATGTACCCTAAGGTCTCTGCCACTACAAGATGATAATGAGTGTGGTGATGTAGCCTAAAGCATATATAACTACAAGATGATAAAATAGGTGAAGAATTAACCTAAGGTGTATGTCACTAACGTTAGAAATGTCACATGAGAAAGATGTCATATGGTGAATGGAAGGTCCATTTGATTGGTAAACCCTCGGCAATCGAGTATATACCGAGGAACTAAAGTGCATCATAGGTTTGTGGTGAGTGCAACACGTACAAGATAACGTAGTATAAATGACTGAGGGGTGCAACTATGGTATATAAATGCGCGGTGTGGGCAATGTAATGTATGATGTTTAGTTTTTAGAGTACATGTGAACTATGTAATGCAGTAATAAGTGTATATGGAAATGGAATATGTAAATGGTGACGAGTAAACCTAGATCCACGTATGTAATGGAATATAGTGTAGCATGTAGAATATATGATGATGTATGAATGCGTAATGCATGAATTATGCAATGTAGGGGATGTGTAAGATGTATATGAGATTCATGGAATATAAATGGGAGGGATAATAGGTAAAAATAGATCCATTTGCAATGGAATACAATGTAGCATATAGAATGCTGAATGGTGTACCCGTATATAGGCTAATGTAGGTGGTGAAGGGTGTAGATGCGGAATATTTAATAAGAAAATGTAAAGCTAGATCGCATGTCATAATGTGATGACTAATGTAAAAAAAGAATGTATAAGATGGACATGATAAAACTAGCCTCATGGATAATGATGCCTAGTGTATGAAGTAAAATGTATGATATAGACTAAGCATAGTGATAGAAGTAAGTGTAAAATGTATGTTGGATATATACGTATTGTAGGATGGTATAATATGTAGTTCCTATAGTACAATGTGTGGAATTTAGTGTAACGGTAATCCCTCAACAATCAAGTGTGAACCGAGGCACAAGAGTGCATCATCAAGTGATGAGGGTGCTATGACATGTGATAAGTATGTCTATATGTGAAGAAATGAATGAATGAGAATGCAAAGATGAGAGATGCAACTATGCTTAATACGAGGAAGGGGGGATCGTATAATGGCTATACTCCCCAAGTGGTTATGAAGGAGGAATCAACCAATAAGGTCGAAAGATAAAATTTCGTTGACCGGTGCCTGGGGTGATGGAAGTGTAGGATCATGCTAGAGGATTGGTGGTATGGTAGATAGACACTGCATGCGAGAGAATGGAGTCGATACACATGTGATGGATGTACATATGAAGAAAAATTTCATGATGGCATAGTAAATGTGCATGAGGTGATGGAGATCAAGGTGACTGTTTTGGGATAAGGGTATGAGGACTACATGTGAAATCAAACGAGGTGACGATCGATGATGGGATGGGACAATAGGTAATGGTCCTGAGGAATAGGGCATATTCTAAAAAGTGGGACTAATAGAGTGAAGCGGTGATGGAAAAGGTAGGTGAAGAGGATAGAGTGAGGAATAACAGTGAATTGTAGGTGTAAAATTGCTATGCAGGTTGACCCATAGGAAGATGTGCAAGAGATGTAGTGAGTAACGGGGATAGGAGGTGATGATAACAGGGAGATGAAGGAGGAACGTCATGTTAATGGAAATGAATTTATTATTGTAAATAAATTTAAGGTGTAATTGGGTCATAGAAATAATATATTGGGATTTATGAATACTATTTGAGGCCCAAGAAGTAGGTCACATCCTTTGACTATTTGACTAACAAGGCAATGGATGAAGTATAGTGAGGGGACAAACCATAATATGTAGCTTAACAATGTCATAAGGGTCATTGGAATGGATAATCGATTTTTGATTGAGGGTAACTAATAGATCCGTAAGAAGGAAAAATAACATGTGCTAATAGGGGAAGACGGATCAGACCTTAGTGTTGTTAATAAGAGTTTGAACCAATGGATGTATCATATATGTAAATGGTTATATACGAACGCAGAATGGTGATTCAATTTGTGTTAGAAAGAAAAGATAATGACAGGTGTTGTGGTTTCAGAATTAGTGACTAAGAAAGTCAAGGGTGCGCTCACATCTGGAGGTGGAATGGCATGGTATGTCTGATTAGCTGAAGACTTTACAATATTTTTTTCATGATTGGTGGGAATCATTATTAAAAATTGTGATTTTACCCTTATCCTTAGAGGGAGCGGGGCTATTGAATTTTGTAAATTCGAGCTATGTTGTTTTCAATGTAGATTTTTAGATAATCATGTAAAGTTTTAGACATGGATTGGTAGAATTTCCCCCACAATGATGATAATCACAACAGAAATTTTCATTGTAGTTAAGTCCTTTAGGGCATTGATGGGTCTAAATAAAGTGGTTGAGGAAGGGTAATGAGGTTTCTATTGTCAAGGGGTTGCTTTAAAATGAGATATGTGGTGCTATAAGGAAGGTTATTAAATGTACCTCTAAGTGGTTGGGATAGAGCTTCCTTAAGAAGGGATAATGGCATTGATATTGAGTTTAGTATTAATGGGATTAGATTTAGAAGGGCTGAAATGACATGTTTTCTTGTTAAAATGAGTAGAGGATGAAGACTGTTCTTAGATACTTAAATTTTCCGAAAAATAAAATTTAGATTCACGAGGCTTAAGAGTATGAAAAAGTTGATCAAAAGAGGAAAAGGTCTCAAAGAGAACACTTTCTGTAAAGAGGTGATAAGAGACTCTATATAAATAAATATTGCAACTTGGAACGTCTACAATGGACATTAGTCATCTTAGTAAGATTAACCTTGTATCGTAAAACATAATTAGCAGAGTTATTCCTTAGGCCCTTGCTTGAGTTGTGCATTATTTGGGCATAGGACATCTTAGAACCGATGTTGATGAAGAAATGTGTGAGAAAAGCGTCATCGAGATGGGTGAAGGAAGCGAGGGAATGAGCATAGGTAAGTCATAGAACCAACGCATGGCATAATCATAGAGACTATGGGGAAAGATTTTTGGCTAAAAGGAGAAAATCATCAGCAAAATCGAGACAAGCAACATGAAAGACACAAAGGTACTCTTCAAGGACACCGTTGCCCATTGAAAATGGGAAACTTAGGAGTGACAAAGTTAGGAGGGAGAGGGTAAGTAGAGATAATAGGTGAAAATGGGGTGTGCAACAATAAGGTAGAATCTAAGGAGGTAGATATAGTAGTCTTTTAAAACTTACGAATTTGATCATGGAGATCATGATAGAAGGAGGTTAAATATTGGTTACCAATAGAGGAGGGTTTTCATTGATGTGAAACCAAAGGAGGTGTGAAGTGGTTGGTAGTAGCGGGGACTGAAAATTGGAATAGTAGAGATAGGTGGAAGCGTAGAAGTAGGGGGTTGGTTGGCTACAGAAGTGGGTGGAGCTATAGAAGAATTTAGTTCAGCTAAATTGGTAGCTTCTTCACGAGCCACATGTAAAAAGTAGATCTAGATCCTATGGGTATTTCAACAAGATGATCATTGATTTCCTTAAGGTGAGCTTCAGTAAATTCCTTAGGATGAAGGATCCATGGGGAATGGGATGCAAGAAACCCTAGAAGGTGGTAATAAGAAATAAGCGTTGAGCTCACCAAAATAATTAACAATAATAAGAGGCCTAGAATACCTAGACTGGGGATAGTATAGGGTGTTAATGTTAATCTAATTAGGAGGAATAAAATGCTATAAATAAGTATGAAACTAAGATATCAAGTAAAGTGACTGAATAAATAATTAATATAATGTAAAATAAAACCCTAAGTATACATAATAGGAAAGAAGAGAAATGACTTAGCTTGATATCGATAGAGTACTGTCGTAGAGGTTGTTGCAAAGATTTGGAAATAAAATCTAGAAGTGTAGATGAACACTCAGAAGGACCTTACAAAGACTAGATCTGGGAGGTATAAGATGACTAATTGGGGCATCCTGGGATGAGTACTGGGGTGCACCTGGTCTGCAATCTAGGTATTCCGTAACACTATAAATGGCTGAAAACTGGATCTGATATAGTCACAAGCTGGTTATGATCCTGGTTCACACTGGATTCTAGATTGCACCGTATGAGATGTATAATCACATGTAATGCAGAAGATAAGTATCAAAACCCTAAGAAAAATAAAATATGCAAATGAATGGGTCGGACTGACCTCAACCACCAAACTAGTGGTCTTATCACTAAGTGTTGTACTACATTTCGGACTTGGATGTAGCTCTTGTGAGTGTGTGTATGTTGTTCCCTTAGTGATCTTGTTTCAGTCACACTTTGTGAAGTAGCGAGCAATAGTAACTATAGAAATGTAAATAACATGTATGCATGGAATAAAATAAAATCCCCCCCCCCTATGCAGTGTGTGGGATGCATATCTCCTAGCCTTGATGCATGACACTAAATAGATGCAAGTGATGCAATGGATTCAACTCTAGATGGAGTGATACTAGTATGTGATGCTAGGACCCTCATTACGGTCTTATAACTTTAAATTTATAGGGCTCTCAAGCTTAATTTCATGATTAGTCCCAAAAAGGCCGACTGGGAAAAGGATAAGGATGAAAAATGGCTAGAAAGGCCCCAAAAAGAAGTGAGAAAAGAGAAACATAGATTGGGGCACCTAGGGTGGGCCAAGGTGCCCCGGGGCGCCACAGTACAGGCTAGGGCATGCTGATTTCGGGCTAGAATGATGGGGAAGTTACGAAATGGACAAATAAGTGTAATAAAATATGTGGGAATGATGAAATAAAATATAAAATAAAGATGGCCAAAAGGTGGGTTTAATTCAGTACTTTATTCACTTGAGAACCTTCTAAATAGTAGTATAAGACTGATCTAAATAATATCTAAAGTGCATAATTTCGTGTCTACATTTTTCCCCTCACTTTATGTTGGTGAGCAGAATGCCTCGATAACATAAAATAGATAGAGATGTGTACCTGATATCCATGTAGATTGTAGAAGAAGACGTGTTGATGGACTAGACTCAAGCGTGGAATGAAAAAAAGAAAAAGTGGAGGAGCGTGGATTCTAAAGATGAAAAATGTGCATAAAAAGTGATTACAATGAACCTAGGGAAGAACGCATGTGTAGCTGCTGCTATATGTAGTTTACATGCATGGTTAGTAAAGGCAAGTGCACGTAGTGGTGCGTTGTCGTTGTCATTGTCATTATTATTATTATTTTGTTGTTTTTTTGACTGCTTGTTTCTCATATGGCTGGACCTACAAGGAGAAAATGATCAAGTAGTCAAATATGTAAGTATGTAAAAATGGTGTGTAACATACACATGTATGTAGAAATGTGTAAAGTAAGCAAATGTAAAATATGCTTGAAAAAGTGTAAATGGAACATGTGCACCTGATCCATGTCGAGAAAAATGGTGTAGAAGGATATCATGTACTGTCGTGAGTATTTTGGGTGATCTCATGCCACCTTGGTTACAAAAGTATAGGGAGGAAATGCGCGGTATCCTCTAACCTTTAAATGCTTCTGCTGAAATGTGTGAAGAGATCTCTGTACTTTCCTGGTTTTTTGGGTGATTTGATGCCACTAGATGCAGTAGTGTAGACATACTAGTGTCTGCTCTGGGAAGTATTCCTTTCTTCACTGGTTAAAACCTTACAACCCCTACAAATCATATCTATGATGTTACAAATGCATGTTTAGTTCATCTTATTACTGAAGATGATGTTGCAGTTAGGCTTCTTGCTTCTTCACTAAAAGGAAAAGTAATTTAATGGTATAAAAGTATGAGGCCTAATTCCATTCACACATGGGATGAGCTTGGGATAACACTTTTTTAGTAGTTTGATGAAAAAGTAGATAACATATCTTTGTTAGAACAACTAAAAACCATTAAGATCCCCCCAATGAACTCGTGACAAATTTTAACTTCATATTTCAGAAAACAAGAGAGAGAATCCAATTATTTTGAGACCAATTCCCCAAGGTGCTTTCCTAAATTTCTTAATAGCTTTGAATTCTGATATATCTCTAATGATGCAATATATGGGTGTTATCCAATTACATGATGCATATATAATAGCCATTAGGGCTGAAAATTGTCTGATACAAAATGGAAAAATACTCCTAAGATTGCATGTGTCGTTATTTCTTGAATCACCTTAAAGTACCCAACCTGATTTTGCTCCCATTCCTAGGCCAAATGCCCCCATCTTCTTCCTCTGCTTCATATCCTTCCCAAGAATAAAATTATGATGATGATCTTATACCATTGGTTAAGAACATGTCCAATGAAATTGTCTCTCTAAAGAGGCAACAAGCTCAATCCTATATAAGTTACCCAAGTTCTAACCAAGGCTAGTCTTCAGGCCAAAGTTTTAACCAAGGTCATTAGCTACAGAGAACCCATTATTCAAATCAATGATTTGTCCAAAACCATCAAATTAATATATTATAAGGACAAAAACCTCATATACCTCTTTAAATGGTTTTTCCTACATACCATCTTCCTACCCCAACAGAAGAAAAACACTTGTCTAGGTGTAAAATAATGTAATTCAAGAAACTGAATGGTGTTTTCCAAGTATTCAGCCACATTATAAAAATACTTTTGCAAATGGTGTGTAATTCCAGACCCTTGTGGTGAAAAATTACTTCAACAAAAAATAATATGTGATGGAAACAACGAGTACTAGTGCGGAAGCACAAGAGGCTGCCCCTAGACCTAGCTTTATTTTTTTTAGTATGATGATTTCTGTGAGTTAAACCAAGCCAAAAATAACTTAAGCAGGCCACATTTCCATATGAAATATTATACAAGGTCAAAGATAATAAAAATTGACATGGCTACTCCATTCTCTTTGTTGCGAATTCCCCATTTAAAGGCCAAACAATCCACAAAATTAGGTGGGAATGTAACTTTATCTAGTAACACCACATTTATGGAAGAAATTTTGTGGAACATACAAAACCCGTGAAGCACTATAGGTTCATGAGACAAGGAATATCCATCAGCCAAAGAGATTTCTCAGATGGAGCTAACAAGGAGAATGTCATGCCTTTGATGTATAAGGTTTCGAGTATCCCCTTCAACATTGTCGATCAAATGAAGAAGATAAATTTTAATGTGACAATGTGGGACACCCTATCTATTTCATCTCAAAGGGATCTTCTACAAGAGGCTTTGAAGTAGCTTCTTGTTAATGAGAAAATTTATCAGTTAGGGAAATTAATTGTCTCCACCAAAGTTCACAAGGCTACTCCCCTCTACATTGAATAATGTAGCTCCCATTATTGAATGAAAACTAATCTAATATTATCTATTGTTGTAGTTTAGCCAAAAATGTTAGGGATCACACAGGGACACTTCAATAAACCTGTGGCAAGATGCTTATATAAGGGTATAAGGGAGGAAATTTCAGAGATGTATGGAGAAGGAGGGAAATTAAAAAAGGAAGGTTATTGCTGTGAGTAGGCCAATTGTAGAGTTCACACCCAATAACCAGAGTAGTTCAATCCTTCAATATAGATAAAATAAACAATAAAGCTAATGGGACTGATGAATTAAAAACACAAAGTTTTTAGATTCATCTCTCGAGGAAGCAAATTTCCTCTCCAATGCCATACCGGATCACTATGCTTGCAAAGTGCATAAAAGAGAGAAGGAGAGGAATTCATAAGAAAATAAGAATGGAAGAAATTTATCTTTTATTTATGTGCATTGATGACACAAAGTCCAAAAATGAGTCAAAATCCACTATTGCTACCAAGAAATAAATTTTCAGGATCCTTTTGAATAGAGAATCCATCTGAATTTATAGCAATGTGGATTGACCTCTCATCTCCCTTTACAAAAATCTTCATGTTCCATATTCCACTTGTGACCTTCCATTTTCCATTAGAAAAGAAAAATTAAGTATTTCTCTTATAATATTGAGAAAACATTTTTACAATTTCAAAACATGTCACTTAAGTGAATATGTCAAAATTCAATGATTGGACTCAACAAATAATTAGAATAATGGGATAGAAGGAAAGGTGATCGATTGAACTTATCGAAGAAGCTCCTTCTAATGAAGAACTTGTTGATGATGATCATAGTCTCATCCTTTTTCATGATGCACAGACCTCCTAGGTCATTGAATGAGTGTTTAGAAACATTGTTTCAAGACCTCCCAATATGAGCTTGAGATGTGATTTAACAATAATAGGCTTTTTGTATGAACCCTAGATATTTCAAAGACATATGATAAATAAGAAATAAAGTACAGCTCTGACACAAATAATAAGCTAAATGATATTGAAACCCTGAGTGTAAGAGATGGGATAGAAGACTTATTTGGTTTCACAATAAATTCCAAAGTGTGCTAGACTGGAAAACTGACAAACAAGAGGAGGAAACTTTCGCAACAGTGCTCAGAAAATTGTACGACTACCAGATGTACCTAGACTAGGGTTCTTGGATCAGGTCATGGGTGCCTGCGGTGTTGGAGACTACTTCTGGGTGCCTGTGACTGCGAAAGATCTCAAAAAGTGATTTTTCCTGTGTCACAAAATCTTTTCCAACCTTCGTTGTTGATCACCTGTGTATCACACTATGCCCGTGGAATTCACTTGTAATCTACAAAGAGAAAGAGAACCTGCAAAACCCTACAACACATCGAATCCTAAAAATAAAAAGATGTGAATGGGGAGTCAAACTGACCTTGATGGTCACTTGACTGAGTAAACTTATGACCAAGTGTTGCACTACATTCAAACTCTATGTAGTTCTTGTGTGTGTGTGTGTGTGTGTGCAAGAATTTTTCCCTATGTGGATCTTGTGTAAGATGCACTTGATAGTGAATAATAACTAGATGAAGTAATGTAGATAGATGTGTGGATGGAAAAGTTAACTTCCCCTCTTATGCGTGTATGCAGAAAATGCAGTCCTTTATGCCTAGAATGAAGCTAGATGGATGCTTTGATGCTCTTAAAATGCCCTTGGATGCAACCTTAGGTGATAATAGTAGATGTTTGGAGCTTGGTCCTTTATTTTAGTCACATAGTTTTATATTTATAAGATTCCCTTGGTTGAATTTCACAATTAACAACTATAAGTCTGACCCATAAGAAAACAAGATGCCCAAAAGATAAAATATGCCCAAAAGAGGTGAAAAAGTAAAGATAGGTCAGGGCGACCAGAAGGATGGGGGCACCTGGGCACTGGTATCTTGTCTGGGAGTTGTTTTCTAGAGTCATAATAGATGAAACAATAAAGTATCGACTAGGTTATAGGGTGTAAGAGTCTAGAAAGAAGACATGAAACATAGACAAAAGGCCAAAGATAACTGTCAATTGCTATTTTTCTCACTTAGGAATCATATGAATAGTAGTGTGTGATTAGGACCTAGAAATGTACCCAAAGTGCGTGATTTAGTGTCTACATTTTTTGCCACTTTATGTTGCTGAGCGAATACTCGATAACATAAATTAGATAAGTGATGCATACTTGATAACCATGTAGATCGATGACGAAATCGTGTTGAAGAGACAAGAAAAAGTGTGAAGTGATGTAAATGAAGCGTGGAAGCTAAGCTAGGAAAGAGGAAGTGACCCTAGGGGTTAAAATTGTAATGTGTGTACCACGTTGTACCTATTTTCATTGTCGTGATTGTGTTGTTCTTGAGAATGTTGCTTCTTATAAGGACAAACCTACAAAAAGAAGCGAAAAAAGTAGTCAAAGTCATGTATGTGAAAAATTTGATCCAAGTATGTAACAAAAAGCATGTAAAATTATGTAAAATGTGAAAAGGAACATGTGCACATGATCCGTGATGAGTGAAAAGGATAGAAAGTGTCCTAAAAAATGTTATAGGAGAACGAGTTTTTTGGGCGATCTGATGCTAAGACCAAGCTTTTTGGGTGATCTCAAGCTAAGTGCAAGTTTTTTTGGTGATCTCATGCTATGACATAAGTGTGTTGGGGAGAAACATCTAGTTTTATTATCCATCCCTGATTACTTCCCAATGATTTATACACCACTACAGATGGGGTGATACTTCTTTTTTCCAGTTCAATCCAACATAAATAGAAAAAAGGAGATAACATACATGCTAATTTATGGAAGACTGTGCCTATTCTGTGTAAACTGTTGTGTAAACTACTAAAAATTCTTCCAATATGAGAAAATAGTTGTAACCTCCCCTTGTTATAGGCACCCATGAAAGTTCAGGAGCACCCAAGCATTAGTGTCTGGAGCTGGGTGCTGGTGTCTGTAATAAACTAAAGACCCAGTCACATTTTGGGTCATTTCTTAAAATGTATACTATGTTGATTATGTATTGAACTATTGTTGAGTGTGGAGTAATGTTGACTATGGAAAATGACCAAGTCCTTGAAAACAGAGGTTAGCGCACGTAAAAGGCATTATAGAATAAAGGTGCATGAGGAAGTGCACATGAGGAGAACAAGGTTTGCACACTCTAGTTGGATATGAATGTGCATAGGAGACAAATGGAACACTTAGCCATATTTTGGGATGCGGATCTAAATATAGACTTGGAGTGGTGGGAAAGAAAGGTTTTAAAGATAAGATTGAAACACAAAGACTAGCGGTTCAAGGAAGGTCTATTTTTGTATAAGGAGAAGTCTAAGCAACATGCATATTTCTAAGCTAATAATAGGATCTGAACTAAGAGTTAACTTTATTAGATCTATTATTAGGAAATCTTGCATGCTTTTGTAGTTAGCTTGTAGTAGCGCATGGATATACTTATCATGCAACGTATTTTGAGGATGCATGAGCAGTGAAGGGAAAGTCCCCACCCCTATACATATGTATGATCTGCATAGTTTAGGAGGACTACTTCTATAATAGAGTTATGTTGTTGGATTGTGTACATGCATGGCTCATGGTGACATTATTATGTATGTATGAAGCTTCTGTATTTTACAACAATTAATGTAATGGATCTTTGTAGCTAGATATTGATTATTGACACATCTGTGACTAGTTATTGCATGGTAAAGTTAATTTTGATTCTTGTATGAGTTAAATCTTACATATGGTTAAGATCTAGATCTAGTTCATGTTGTGCTTTGTTCTTGAATGAATATTATGAAGTTGAACAAGCAGATTTGCACAGGGAAAATGATCTTCATTCTATTTAGCTTCACATTATGAATATCAAGTACATATATAATAAAAATGCACTACTATCATTAAGGATGTTTTTGTAACCACTAACCTCCTCTTCTAATGTTAGTGAGATGTTAATACAACTCACGTAACCATACACTATATATTATAATCTCTAATTGTAATATTCCAAATACAATCTTACTAGACAATGTATTTATCCACATGCACTATATTAATACTAACCCATACAAAATATATGTGAGCACTAATATATATTCCTAATATTTCCCCCTTAGTGTGAATATGGGATAAAAACAATCACACTTCTTTTCTAGCTTGTCACCCATGTGTGCTCATGATCTTGGCTCACCAATGGTTTTAAAAATGTTGACCAACAACCTTGGAATGAACCCATGTTCATCCGAAATGAACCCCTGCTCATCTGAAATGAACCCTTGTTCACTGTATGAACCCCTATTCGACAAAAATGGACCCCTGTCCACCAAAAAAGGAACCCTTGTTCCAGGTATGAGCCCCTGCTCATCCTCTTTAAGAAACATGATGTTGTTTTTTCCTTGTGCTTTCATCTTTCCACTATATTTTCACATTGGGAGAGTACATAGGAATCTACTCACTTTATTACAAAATTACCATATTGAATACAAAAAATAACAGGTAGACTATAACTGAAAAACACATTGAAACAAAATGCCATAACCTCATTTTGTGGCCATGTCACTTGCGGCTGGCGAGAGGACGCTTATTGTCCTCCATCCTCCTGTGCCTCCGACCTCTAGTGCATGTGTTGCTAACTCAGCTAGATTTGGATATGAAGCTAAATGATTCCCACATTTTTAATTATTCCCCCCCAAAATGTGAAATCATTTAGTTTCTGGATGTCGGGTAACATGAAAAATGCATATGTAAGGCAATTTTATTTATTTTTAACAAATTTTGACTCTAAATATGAACATAACAATATCATTTAACCTGTTAAAAATGACTTCGGTAACATTATCAATACAAATTTGACTCACAATGACTTACTTTACAAATGCGACATCACAAATATATTAACACATACAAATATTGGACACTTTTGACAACAAAATGACAATTCATTTATTTTACATTGATGACTCAATTTTAAAGACCTACCTAATCACCTATACTCAGCTTTATCTCCTTGACATATAGTAAACCAAACCACTATTGAAAAATATACACCCCTTTATATTTATATAAATTTTCAAAAAACTTGCTCCACGTGGTATTACCAAGACTTTACCTTTAACAAAAGAATACTTGCTACTCGGGCTAACTGCGACTCAATGTGTAAAGATTGTTAACAACCTTTAAAATCGAAAACACGCCTTTGTATTGTGATAGGGGAATCGATGGTGACTTTTAATGCATGCTTGGATGATGATGACGTGAGAAGTGGCTATTGGATATTGAAAAACACGCGTGCACCAAGAGAATCTACCATGCCAGCTAACATTAATTCACCCAAAGAATTGAGAGTTGATTAATTCATTGGAGAATGGATTATGGTGCTTTAATAGTATGTCGGCTAGAAATGAGTCGCTCTGATTTGAAGTCACACGTGGATTATAACAATGGTAAAGGAAGATTGTAGCTGCGTTCAAAGCTCCATTCATCAAATGAAATAATTGAAAATAAAGCGTAACTAATCTAAAAATGATAGTCACGCAACACAATGCAAGTCTGATCTCAGAGGCAATGATTGAATTTGGGATTTAAATCAATGCAAGCTCAATCAAAGCCGAGAATACCGATTCACATAATATGATGGCACTTCATGATATAGTTAAATAGACTAGTCAAAATCCACGTATTTCCACGTCTAAAATTTAAATGTGAAATATCTACACACTATGGTTTTGGAAGAAACACGCCCAATCTATAATGTGAATTGCATATGTGTAGAATGGGATAGAGGAAACACATGGTCTAATTAATCCACGTATGATCTAACTTCAAGACTTCAACCACAAATTTCTCACACAACTGCTAAAGAAAATACATATGAAATTCAAATACTAACCTTGGATAAATCTCATCACTCAGGGAAATATATAAAGAGGCCTTACCCTTACAAATTTAAATTACGCTTCCATTACAATGACCTCTCTCATAAACATGCTTTGGTACCAAATGAAGTTGAACAAGTAGATTTGCACAAGGAAAATGATCTTCGTTCTATTCAGTGTCACATTATGAATATCAAGTACATATATAAGAAAAATACACTCATATAATTAATGAGGTTGCTACAACCACTAACCTCTTATTCTAATGTTAGCGAGTTGTTAATACAACTCACATAACCATACACTGAATATTACAATCTCTAATTGTAATATTCCAAATACAATCTTACTAGACAATGCATTTATCCACACCCACTATATTAATACTAACCCATACAAAATATATGTGAACACTAATATATATTCCTAACATATTATGGATATGGAATATATGTATGATCATGCTAACTACTTGAACAAACTACCATAAAAGAGATATGTAGTAACCTTGCGCGCTTCAAGTGAGCGCTCAGTTTTGGCTGAGTGATGTGCTAACACACCTTGGGTTGTTGGTGAAATAATAAGGCTACATTTTGGTTCCATTGTTGGGACCTCTTTTTCAGTTGTCTGTCAGGATATTGCATGATGAAGACGTATCTGTTGACCTTGGATAGTATTGAAGAGTGGCTAGATAATTTAGAGGAAGAGTATGCTCACATATTTACCACTGGACTTGAATTTAATGCACGACTGTGGGTTGAACATAATATGTATCATGGATTGTATGAGATGTTCTTATGCATTTTCCCTATAGAGTTGTATAAGTGACTGGTTGCTTATGCATTGAAGAGAAATTTGAGGTTTCGAACACTTTTTTGGACACAAGAAGAATTCCAAGCTTTGCATGATGCTTATCTGACGTAGAAATGCGTTGTGGATCGGTGGAGTGGTGTTATGAATAGCTATATTTTGGAGTACATATTTTCTAATTATTCCTATCTTGAGGTTACTGAGTTTTAGTTCTTGTGCAAACCCAGAGGATCTTATTTGCGTGGTATCCCTTTAACGATTAAGATCTTAATCGTGACCCTGGGTTTGGAACAACGTCCTATGGATAGCTAAACCCCACCACGAGCGGGGGCAGGAGTAGGTGTGGTGAAAGATGATAGCCTTGGTAGCAAAAAGGTAGAGAGAAGAAAAATGGCTTAAATTTAATGAGGTGCGTGAGAGGGATTTGGAGAAACAATGTGAAATTGTGAAAATAATGATGTTGCGAAGAGAGATGGCTCGAGAAGGATTTGGAGCTCACATGGAAGACATGGAGCCAGAGCATCTGGAAATCCCCCATTTAGGTAAGAATGATAGAGAACCCTCTTTGACCTTAGATGAGAGTGTGCCGGTGGAAATTTCAAGGACCGCGGGTGTGCATTTGATCCCTCCTGGCGACTTAGCCCTTGCACTTGGTTTTCCAGTTTCTACGAAAGTCATTAATAAGCAGGCTATGTGGGTAGTAAAGTAGAAACAAATAGATCTAATTTGCAGTCAAGTTTAGGAGTTTATCAGGTAGCTTATTCATATATGGTGGTGTAATCATCATCTGCATTATTTGGATATCTTGTGGGAAATATATTTTTTGGCACGTCATCATCACATAACATGGGCATGCAGAACATTGGCATAACATTTAGAAGTAGTACAACTTCACATAATGGGAGTTCAGTTTAGAACAACTATTGGGACACAAGGTAGTGCATTCTCTCATCCATTTCTTGCTACAAGAGGGGGATCAAGAGGATCAGGTGGTTTGAAATCTAGTGGATCTAATGGTTATGGGGGCAGAGGAAACACATGAGGCAATAGGTTCTAGATCTGGTGGGCATGCTCCGCACCAACCCCAACAATTATATTTTGAGATGTCTCTTCGTCTCCTAAAATACAGAGGAGTTGAAGATGCAACTAAACACATAAACATGTGTGAGATACTATGGCGTGCGAAGGGGATTACATCTCTAGAGTGTAAGGCAAGCCATTTTGTAACTACCTTGCAAGGGCACACTCATAGTTGGTACAATAAATATGATCCAAATGAGACTTGTGTAGACTATACCACGTTGCGTGATAATTTCTTAGTAGAGTTTCACATACCTGATTTTGAGTAGAAGAGCATCAATGCGTTGAAAGACATCAAGCAGGGCATGGCTACGAGTTTTAGGGAGTATAATGCATGATTCAAGAATCTATTATCGAAGTTATCTTATGATATTCAACTGAGTCAGCATGCTCAATGGTTTTTTGGAGGTTTGATTACACCTTTCAGAAGGATTCTCTCACACAAGACTTATACAGACCCGCACGAGGAGCTTGAGGCAGCTCTCCACGCTAAGGCAGTTGGGAGTGTAGACACTGGTGTTAGCCCATTTTTGGAGTCCTAGATTACAACTATGACCAAAAAGTTAGAAGAATTGTCAGCTAATTCAGAACATGAGATGCACAGTGGTATTTGATGCATAGATTGTGAAGTAGGAGGACATACCAAGGATATTTTCCCTCATAATTCGGTGCGCGCCATGTTTTTAGACTACAAGATCTGTCACTTAGATCATAATTCAAGTAGGTTCCCATTGTTGCAACAAGCAATAAGGAAGAATGTGTCATGTTACTACAAGATTTGCAAGTCTATCACTCAAGATACCGATAATTATAGGTTGATTGATCAGATTCATGATTCCATTGATATTGGTGTACATCAAACCAGTGTTACAAATAATTCTATGGAATAAGGTAAGCATAATGATCATAATCACAATGAAGGGTGCTATGATGGAGGCCGAGGAAGAGGTCAAGGATACCATTGAGGATTCAAAGGCCGAGGTCACAGTGGTGGAAGAATACAAATTCCACGAGGAACATGTTACACGTGGATCCCCTTATCATTATAGGCATGAATGCCCTCAGAATATTATTTGTTCTTTTTGCGTAAAGAACCACAACTATGAAGAATTCCCATATTTTTATAAACACTTGAGTAAGAATCACAAGTTGAATAAAGGTGTGGGAATGGTTAGAATACAACACGCTATGGAAGATCAGTGGATGCTGAAGTTAGCACATGATCCTAAGATGGTACTTGTGTTAGTCACTACGCGCGTTGAGGCTGCGAGTGCGAGGTAAGTTCCAAAGCAAAAGCCTATTATTACAAAGGAGGAGGTCTTGCATGCAAAGTATCCAGACCCTACACATCATAAGGAAGTTTATCAATAAACCATGGAGGTGATTAGAAACATGCAGTGTGAGATTAAATGCTTGAAAGAGTAGTCGAGGAAGATGGAACATGCCAAAATAGCTGAGCTTCCTCAGAAGGATGTTGATGACTTAAAGAAGGTTTGCAAGATGTTATGATAGGAAAACATCATTCCTTTATTGAGGGAATGGTTAAGGGGGAAGATGTCATGTGCTGGAGTTGAGCACGAGAGATAAATTCTACATGTTAACTTACCTCCATGACAAAGAGATCACTCAAAATGTTGTTGTTAATGGATGATTGTTAAGTAACATTTTGATTGATATAGGTGCAGAAGTAAATGTACTCACTTTGGATGCGTGGAATTAGATGGGGAGGCCACCATTACAACCATATTCAAATGTGTTGTTTATGGAAAATAGGACTAAAGCCATGCCCATTGGAGTTTTGAAATATGATATTATTACTATATAAGGGGCCAAGTTTATTGGGGACTTTGAGGTCTTGGCGCTTGCAGAGGTGGACACTTTTCTAGCATTGTTTTAGCGCACTTGGTGTTATGTGAATAATGTTGATCTGCACTTTAATAAAGGATATATTAGTTTTGAGAACAAGAAAGAACACGTCATCATTCCAAAGACAAGTGGAAAAGCTACACCTTATGTAGAACCTTTGAGTGAAAAGGATTTGAATAGAACCTATGTGCGCACCATTAGGGATCCTAAAGTACTTGAGCCATAAAGGAAGGAGTTTTTCAGTGGGATGATGCACAATCTATGAGTGATACTACAAGTGTTACATGTGACAACTGAGCACATGGAACTTATGAAATCGTTGGACATGAGATTATAATTTCAGTTACGTGCATAAGCATGCCACAATGTGTTGGGCATATAGGTAATAACCAAGTACCAAGGTACACTGGTGAAGGAAATCCTGAAGTGTTTTTGTGCGCTATAGAAGTTCAGTGGATAGATCAAGTGGAAAGAATGAATATGCTGGTGTATACCCTACATGGGATGATAGTGCACTGATGGATGGTCCATAGGGATAATCTTTTGGAGTGGCGAAAGGTGAGAATCACCTTTTTTGCAAGATTTCTCTGGAGCAATGTGCCTACCAATACATGTGAATTATACGGGAAGGATTTTGCTTCATATCATGTTCAATAGTGTCAGAGACTTTGGAAAGAGGGGTAGGAGGCCTTACCACCTTCACTATCGGTGCACAAGATTTACTTCACCTTGCAAGGTTACACGCACATGGTATGTTTATGCAGAGTTGAATAGAAAAACATGAAATTGGAAAGAACTAACTGCAGGTATGATTCAAACCTTTGACTATGTTTCCAGTAAACCTCTATTGAATGAGGCATTACAGGTTATGAAACACTTAACCATGGGAGATAGTGCAAATGCTGAGGAAATTATTCAAGATTTATTAGGTTAGTCAGATCTAGAGGCACACTTTGAAGAAGAAGAGACAGATGTAGAACAACTCAGACGCGCCTACCTAGAAAAAGAAAAAGGAAATATGGTCTATGTAATTGATGATAAAAAAGTGAAGAATATCAATGTTGAGCACACTAAGGGTATGCGCGAGGTCTTAGACACTGTAAATGAGAAGGTGCACACGTATCACAAGCCTATGAAAATGAAGAAGGTCAACATTAAGACAAATTCTGAACCTAAGGAGGCCATCATTGGTGATTACTAGTTGGATTCAGAGGTTTCTAAGATAATTGAGTTTTTGCATGACTTCTAAGACTTATTTCCTAGAGGATATCATGAGTTGAAGGGGGTACATCACCCTTTGGGAGATATGTGGATCAAGCTGAAGGAAGGTATGCGCTCGGTTAGGAAGAGGCCTTACAGGATGAATCCTAATCTAAGTTTCAAGGTAAATGATGAGATTGATAAGATGTTGAAATATGGGATCATTGAGCCTATTGAGGAGTCACAGTGGGTTAGCCCTATGGTAATAAGTATAAACAAAGATGAAAGAATAAGAATTTGTGTGGATTATAGGGAGTTGAATGTTGCATGTGTAATAGATCCCTTTCCCACACATTTTACTAAAGAAATCTTGGAAGGCGTTGCAGGGCGCAAGATCTACTCCTTCATTGATGGATTTTCTGGATATCATTAGGTGAGGTTTGCTAAATATGATCAAGAGAAGACAACTTTCACCACTGAGTGGGGAATTTTTTCATGCACAGTTATACCTCTTGTATTGAAGAATGTACCTGCAATATTTTCGTGCATTATTGTGAAAGCATTCTAAGAATTTATTCATAAGTTCTTGTAGGTTTACTTGGATGATTAGATGGTTTATGGGCTAGTGAAATATCACTGTGATAATTTGAGACTTATGTTTGAGAGGTGCCAACAGTTGAGAATCTCCTTAAACATTAAGAAGTGTGTTTTTGATACAACTGTTGGAACTTTGTAAGGACACATTATTTATAAAGAAGGCTTGTCAGTAGATCCTGCTAAAGTTGTTATTTTGGGCTTAGAGGATCCTAATAACTAGAGTGAGGTGTGTGGATTCTTGGGTCACACATGTTATTATATAAAGTTTATCAAATATTATGCTCAGATCGATGCACCCTTGGAAGAGTTGTCAAAGAGTAAAGGAAAGTTCCATTTGGGTGAAGCGCAACAAAGCACGTTTGACACATTGAAGGAAATACTTACTACAATGCCTATTTTGTGCTTTCCATGGAAAAAACATTTTCATGTGCATGTGGATGCCTCTGGCATAACGAGTGGCATGGTATTAGCCCATCCTGGTGAAGGTATTATTGATCATCATATTTGTTTTGCAAGCAGGAAGATTCCACCAGCTAAAAAAAATTATATAACTACAGAGCGTGAGGCCTTATCCATGATTTACGTGTTGCATAAGTTTAGAAATTACATGCTTGTGACCTCGTTTATATTCTATACAGATCACATGTCACTTAAGTACTTGGTGAACAAGCTTGTTTTTTAGGGGTGCATATACCATTGGGTTCTGTTATTTCAGGAATTTTATTTTATAGTGGTGGTTAAACCAAACAAGAGTAATTCTAGACCAGATCATTTATCAAGGATTAACTCAGGTGAGGATGCGCAAAACATTGAGGATACAATGTCAGATGCACAAATTTTTTGATTGAACCATGCACCCTATGATTTAGAAGATATTGTCATATTTTTACGTACTAGTGTGGCACCTAAGTGGATGAAGAGTATAGAGAAGAAACAACTTGCCATATGCATCATGCATTACATGCTGATTAGTGGAGACTTATACAAACTAGGTTGAGATGAAGTTTTGCATCAGTGTGTGCTTGAGAATCAGTGCAAAGATATTATGGAGGAAGATCACGGTGGGATTTCAGGTGAACATTGTGTAGGAGATGGTATTATGCGTAAAATTTTATTTGCTCGTTTATGGTGGGAAACATTGTATAAGGATTGTAAAGAATATTGTAAGGCATGTGACCATTTTCAGTGCCTTGGAAATCCTAGGCATAGAGATGAAATGCCTTTGAGGCCTATTTTTAGTGTAGAACCTTTTGAAAAGTGAGAAATTGACTTTTTGGGTCCTATTTCCCCACCTGCGTGTAGGACTGGATCGTGCTACATCATAACTTATACAAATTATCTTATAAGGTAGGTAGAAGCACTACTTATAAAGGATTGCATGACACCTACGATATCAAATTTTCTGTGGAAAAACATTATCAGAAGGTATGGATGTCCGTTGATTCTGACAAGTGATAGGGGTACTCATTTCCTTAATAAGACTATCAGGATACTATTGAAAGAATTTATGGTGAAACACCATAAAACAACACCCTATCACCCTCACGCTAATGGAACTGCTGAGGCTTTCAACAAGATATTGAGCCACACATTAACTAAGATTTTTGATGTAACAAGGAAAGACTGGGATTATAAATTATCCATTGTACTTTGGACATACAGGACAACCTACAAGAGGTTGAATAAGGCCTTAATGTTACCTACTAGTGGAATTAATGTTACCTTCTATGCGTATTTTTCATGCAGGAGGTTTGGATGATGAGAAAGCACTTGAAAAGTGCATTAATAGACTGATGCAGTTGGATGAAAGGCACGCCATTACCAGATGGAATTAGAAGACAAAAAAGGCTAGGCAGAAGGCATGACATGATAGACATATTAAGGATAAGAAACTTAAAGTTGGACATATGGTTCTTTTGTATGATTCAAAGTTTGTGTGCCACCCTAGAAAGTTGAAGGTGCATTGGTTGGGACCATATGTTATGACTTACATACTTAATTCAAGCACTTGCTAGGTATAGGCATTGGATGGAACGCGGCTTCCCTGTTACTTTAACAGGAGTAGGCTGAATCCCTACTATAAATAATTCTTTGTGGTGTTTGTAATAAGATAATTTTCTAGTTAGATTATGTTTCCCTTAATTTATTTCCTTTATATGTGTTTCCTTTCATTGTTGCAAAGCTTTGTCAATTTAGTTCAGTGTTTTGTGTAATAAGCATGTTTGCGCGCCAAAAGTTGATTACTATATTTTTGAGTTCATGCACAGAGGAATGTGCATACATTTAGTGTGGGGTAGAGTACAAGTAGAGGAAAGCATATAAGATTTGATGTTGAAAATGGCCCAGGAAAAACAAGAGCACTCGATGGGATTCCTAAGTATCAGAGGGGCATTGATGCACCAAAATTAGCAAGAACTTGACAAGGTCATAACTTGAGCTTCAGGTGTCCGTTTGAGTCCATTTTTTTAACCACATGTTTTGATGAGATGAACACACTGGTCAATCAACATGACTATTTTGAGTAGGGTTTGGCACATTTTTAGGCACGAAATCCACCATCTTGAGGCCGAAAATTAGGATTTAAGTTGCAGTTCGATTTTTTCCTATTTTAGGGCATTATTTAATTTTAGTCTATTAGTTGCATTATGAGTTGGAAAGTTGAAAATTCCTCTAATTTGGGAGTGTAGAAGATGCATGGAAATTTTTGTGCCCGTACAAATGAGCATGCAAACTTACTAAGAATAACAGGTTCTAGTAAACTACTAAAAATAGTAATTTCTGCCACCTAGAGTAGATTTAGTCAAAGTTAGTTAGATTTTACTTGGCAACTCGAGTTGGGAGTTTTTTTCCTATTTAGGAAACATTGTAATTCATTATTCAATAACAAAATAAGGATATCTATTTTCTTTTGGAGTTCATATTATTTGCAGTATATCAAATTTGTTTAGAATTTGGCTACATACTCTGGTATCAGAGCTAGTTCGAGTCTTTAAAAAAATGGCAAGAAGAGGAAGAGGAAGAGGAAGAGGAGGTGGTATTGCCTAGATGAATAGAAATATGTAAGATCTATAGAGGAAAGTTGTTGTATTTGCTGCAATGATAACCCATAGAGGAAATCAAGGTGGAGATGACACAAATGAAGAAAAAGTTTGTGAAGAGGAGGAAACGCAAGTGCCACCATTAGCTTTTGAAGAAAGGATGCTTCAAGCATTAGAAGGAAAGAATTATGGGATAAGAGTTGATGTTTTAGTGTATGATGGTAGTCTAAAACTAGAGGAGTTGATAGACTGGTTGACTAGCATGGGGATTTTTTTTGAGTGGAAGGCTATGTCAGAAGAAGAGAAGGTAAAATTTGCATGCACGAAATTAAAAGGTCATGCTATGTTATGGTGGGATCACCTACAGAAAGAGCGGTCAAGAAAGGGGAAAGAAAGAATTAGGATGTGGAGTAATATGGAGAAGAACGTGAAAGATTAATTTCTCCCTATGGATTATGCACAAACCCTTTATAGGAGGTTTCAGAATCTTGGATAGAACTTACAAATAGTGTAAGAATACTAATATGAGTTCTACAAGTTGTCCATTTGTGTAGAGCATGAAGAAACTGAGGAACAAATGGCTGCAAGGTATGTAAATCGATTAAAATTTTCTATTCAAGATAAGATAAGTATGCATAGGATTAAGAGCATGGAGGATGTCTATCAATTAGCCTTAAAGGCCGAGGAAAACAAAATCATCAAAGTTTTAGGAGATCACCTAGAATGAATAGGGGGACTCATCTTCCTTTCGGGGATGAGCTGGTTTCAGCCAAGGTAAGGGAGAATCATATCATGGATTGGAAAAGCAAGAGGATATGAGACAAGATCTCCATAATCAACAAAGAGGTAGATGATTTTCTAGGGGTAGAGGATATGCTAGCGATAAAGGATGGGAGGCTCCACGAAGACCATTTGTTTGTTACAGATGTGGTGAAGAGGGGCATCAGGATTTTGAATGCCAGCATTCTTATACACATGACAAGAGGCAAGGAGATGCTCCAAGAGTAAATCTTGTTGAAGCTGAACAATAGAAGATGAATAGGACCTAGAAATTCCACCAGATGTTGGAGAAAATTTGATGATCAAGAGGACAATGATTGCTCCCAGAAGGATATCAAGGGGGATGCATGGTTGTGTACAAATATTTTTCAGAAGAAGATTCACTTTAGGAGGAAAGGTGTGTAATGCTATTATTGATGGTGGTAGTTGTGAAACATGGTTTCAAATGAGATGGTCGAGAAATTGGCTCTGCATTGTGAGAAGAATCCTAACCCTTACTGTATTGCATGGTTTAAGAAGGGTAATGAAGTTACTGTTGATAAGATATGTTTAATAAGTTTTTCTATTAGGAATAGTTACAAGGATTAGATTTGGTGTGATGTTATTCCTATGGATGCATGTCATATGCTGTTAGGAAGTGTTAGGTTGTGGAGCCTATTTTCATGTGAGAAAGTGTTGAAGACTGTACACTAAGAGTACTGTACACTTTCCACAGTACTGTAAAAGTTTTGGCCTTAAAACATGCCCGATATACTAGGAAACATTATTTTCTCATATGGGTGGGATTTTTGACCCATAGGCTTATGGGACGGTTTTGGCCCATGGTTCTGATACCCATGGTTTTGTAAAACTGCTTAAGCAGTTGTCTACTTATATGGTTTTATGCATATGGTAGGTCTAATGTAACATTGCATATGTGTTTTGAATTTGGGTGTGAATTTTGTAGATTTTTTTTAGCATAGCTCCAAACAAATCTAGGTATTGTATTGAGAGAGTGGTGGCTTGTAATAAAATCTGAGCAAGTGATTCTTGATGGACGTGGCCCAAATTGGGTGAACCACATTAAATAATGTCTCTTTGTGTTGTGTTATTTTATTCTACACTTTTATTTGAGATCTGTAATATTTTCTGCATATTAGTTTCTACTATTGTGATTTTGTGAGGGATTATTCCGCATATTTTATCCCTTATTTCCTAACAGGAAGACCATGGTAATTTGATAGAAAAGTTATTCATGATGGGGGAAAGAATACTTATAATTCCTGGAAGGATGGCATAAAAATAGTTTTGCTACCTCTTAAGGAAGAGGGGAAGGCTGAAAATATGCTTTCTGCAAAGTAATTTGCGAAGGAGGCAAAGTCAACCAGTTTTTGTTATGCACTAGTCACAAATAAGGATGAATCTCCTAGTGCACAAATACCAGTAGAAATAATAGAATCAATAGAAGAGTTTTCTGATGTTATTCCTAATGAGCTGCCAGACAAATTGCCACCCAAAAGAGATATTCAACACCATATTGATTTGATTCTAGGATCTTCACTCCCAAATCAAGCGGCTTATAGGATGAGCCCAACATTGCATGCAAAGTTGAATAGGCAAGTGGAAGAGCTCGTGAGAAAGGGGGTTGTAAGGGAGAGCATGAGTCCGTGTGCAACCCCAGCTTTATTAACACCAAAGAAGGATGGAACATAGAGAATGTGCACGGATAGCAGAGAAATTAATAAAATTACAATCAAGTATAGGTTCCCAATACCTCACCTTGATGATGTGATGGATGTGCTTGCTGGATATAGGTATTTCACCAAGATTGATCTTTGAAGTGGTTACCATCAGATTCGGTTCAAAGACGGAGATGAGTGGAAAACAACATTCAAGACAGGAAATGGATTATATGAGTGGTTGGTAATGCAATTCGGGTTATCCAATGCACCTAGCACTTTTATGAGATTGATGAACACCATGCTGCGGGAGTATAATGGTAAGTTTGTTGTGGTTTATTTTGATGATATCTTGATCTTTAGTAAAACTAAAGAAGAACATTTGAGGCATCTGAGGGTGATATTTGAAGTGTTAAGGTAAGATAAACCCTATGCAAATATGAAGAAGTGCACATTTATGCAAGAGATTTTGGTATTCTTGGGCTTTATTATTTTAGTAGATGGGGTATAGATGGACTTAGAGAAGGATAAAGGCAATTATTGAATTGCCTACTCCATGAATTATAATAGAGGTAAGAATATTTCATGATTTAACAACATTTTATATAAAGTTTATTAAAAAAATCAGCAGTATTGTAGCACCTATAATAGATTGCACAAAAGGAAGGGAGTTTTTGTGGACAAAGGTCGCTAAGGATAGCTTTCCAGTTCTTGAAGAAAGGTGACAGAGGCACCCATTTTAGCACTACCAAATTTTGATAAAGTGTTTGAGGTTGATTTTGATGCCTCACATGTGGGTATTGGTGTTTTTTAAGTCAAGGTGGAAAGCCAGTAGCTTTCTTTAGTGAGAAACTGAATGAGGTAAGAAATAACTACTCTACTTATGATGTGGAATTTTATGCAATTGTACAAGCATTAAGGCATTGGAGGCATTACTTAGTGCCTAAGGAGTTTGTGTTATTTACAGACCACATAGCCTTGAAGTATGTGAATACACAAAAGAAGTTGAATAGTAGGCATGCAAAGTTGGTATCATTTTTGTAGGGTTATACTTTTTTCTCTAAAACATAAATTAGGAAAACAAAATCAAGTTGTAAATGCATTGAGTAGGTGTTTGACTTTGTTTACCACTATGGAAAATGAGGTGGTGGGTTTTGAAGCAATAAAGGGTTTGTATTCTTTTGATTTTGATTTCAAGGATATTTTTAAAAGGTTAATTCATCCATTGTCAGATAATGCAGGAGATGTCTAGGATGAGTACATTTTATAGGATGGCTACCTATTCAAGGGACGCCAACTATGTATTCAAGTTGGGTCTATGAGAGAGAATATAGTGAAAGAGTTACATAGCAAAGGATTGGATGGGAATTTTGGTAAAGATAAGATGATAGCCTTGGTAGTAGAGAAATACTATTGGCCAAAGCTGAAAAAGAGATGTGGTAAGATATGTGGAGAGGTGTCAAATTTTCCAAGTCTCGAAAGGCCATGCACATAATACAGGGTTGTATATGTCATTTCCTGTTCCTAAAGGGTCGTGGACAGATCTGAGTATGGATTTTGTTTTGGGATTACCAAAAACACAATGAGGTAATGACTCAATTTTTTTGGTTGTTGATAGGTTTTCTAATATGGTTCATTTTATTTCCTGCGAGAAAACAAGTGATGCGACATGTGTAGCCGATTTGTTTTTCAGAGAAGTTGTTTGTTTGCATGGTGTTCCAAAAACGATTACTTCAGATAGGGACACAAGGTTCTTAAGTCACTTCTGGTGGACTTTATGGAAGAAATTGGGAACTCAACTATAGTTTAGCAGTGCCTATCATCCTCAGACTGATGGGAAAATAGAGGTGGTAAATAGGAGTTTGGGAAACCTGTTAAGGTGCATCATTGGGGAAAATTGAAATAATGGGACTTAGCATTACCACAAGCTGAGTTTGCATATAATAGTTCCATAAATAGATCCATAGGAAAGTCTCCATTTTCAATTGTGTATGGGAGTAATTGAAATGGGGTGTTAGATTTGGTACAACTACCAGTTGATGGTAGAGTTAGTGATGATGCAGAAGCATTTTCTGAACATATACAACAATTGCAAGAAGAAGTGCGGAAGAAGTTGCAGAATAGTAATGATAAGTATAAGGAAATAATAGATGTGCATAGGCAGAGAAAGGTATTTGCAATTGGTGATTTGGTTATGGTATATTTGTGGAAGGAAAGGTTTCCAAAAGGAACCTATAACAAGCTAAAGTACAAGAAGATTGGTCCCTGCAAAATCATGAAAAAAATAAATGATAATGCTTATGAGGTGGAATTGCCAGGGAATTTTGATATTTCTCCAGTGTTTAATGTTTCAGATTTGTATTCTTTTCATGGGGATGGTGCAGAAGGATAATGTTATTGAAGAATTAGTAGATTGGAGGCAACAGGTTCTGGTGAAGAAGAAAGAAAAAGTGGATTAGATTCTAGATAAGAAAACAGTGGACATGCGACATGGGAAATACAACAAATATTTGGTACATTGGAAAGGACTTGAACAAGAGGAGAATACTTGGGTCATAGAGTGGGAGATTAAGACGTTGGATACAGTTAAATAAAAGCAGTTTGAAGAAGTCAACTTGCAGGAGCTGCGTTTTTTCAAGTAGGGGAGAATGATGTGCCAAAATTAGCAGGAACTTGACAAGGTCATAACTTGAGCTTCGGGTGTCCATTTGAGTCCATTTTTTAAACCACGTGTTTCAATGAGACAAACACACTGGTCAAAGCTTTATTGCTTGTTGGAGTATGTTTTGACACATTTTTGGGCCCGAAATCTACCATCTTGAGGTCGAAAAATTAGGATTTAAGTTGTAGTTTGGATTTTTCCTATTTTAGGGCATTAGTTAATTTTAGTATATTAGTTGCATTATGAGTTCAAAAGTTGGAAATTTCTCTAATTTAGGCATGTAGAAGATGCGTGGCAATTTTTGTGCCCGTACGAATAAGCATGCAAACTTACTAAGAATAGTAGGTTCTAGTAAATTTCTAAAAATAGTAATTTCAGCCACCTAGAGTAGATTAAGTCAAAGTTAGCTATATTTTTCTTGGAAACTTGAGTTGGGAGTTGTTTTCCTATTTAGGAAACATTGTAATTCATGATTCAATAATGAAGAAGGAGATCTATTTTCTTTTGGATTTCATATTATTTGCAGTATATTGAGTTTGTTTAGAATTTGGCTACATTATCTATCCTATAATCCCCCTTATATCACTATGCATTTAAAATTCATTACCAATGCGATTTGATTCCAAAGAAATGGCCTAGTTCACAACACAGAGCACTCGATGGGAGTCCTAAGTATAATTTCCCCTAATGACCTAATACTGGGTTGGAAAATAATTATATAAAGATTTTTCTAATACAGGACGATTCTAAAGGAAAATTCCCCCTACATGACCTGAACTTGGGGGAAACAAATGATAAAAAATCATTCCAGGACAATTATTGGACCTAGTTCTATCAATTGCGCCCCTAATGTACCTAATTTGGGGCAGTGCTAGCGTAAGGACCTCTCTAAGAGTAATCGTATTAATCAATCAATAAGGTTACAATGCATTCATATTCGGTTAGACACGTGGAGGAAATTGTATCATTCTATCAATACAAAGTCAAAACAATTGACTGTCCTAGTATGGATGTAACATTGGGAGTTAATGTGTAAGCCTCTAAAGATGACCTATAAATTAGGAGTTGTGGTACATTCATTTCTCACCTTCCAGATGACCTAACTTGAAAGAGCATCTTGCAAACTAGTTTCATCGCTTGTGAGAAATTACGAAGAATGACCTAACGTTGGAAGCCATTTCTAAACTGGATTTCGAAGACGAACTCGAATTTCCAGATGACCTAAGTTTGGAAAAGCCATCCTACAAGTTTGAATGGTGAAACATGTGGAGAGGAGGGAAATATTTACTGGTTAGGGTATACCACTCCTATATGGTTTCAGAATTTACGTATCAAAACTTGGTTCTAGGTTTGATCCAAAAACCATCAAATCACAAGATCTAATTCCATATGCAGGGGCTAGAACTTAAGGATGTAGTTAGAGATTGGATAATAACACACTTTTCTCCCTACAAAAGGGGGCTTTGGTGATAGGATAAACCAATCCTTCAGTTGATAATTTTTACACATGCAGGAATAGTATTCAGAAATTGATAACTACCCAGATACCCCATTGATGGGAATGGAGTGGGTATCCCATGTGAGGAGACATTTGATAAGTCATTGTAACCATCTAAAATTACAATCATCACTTTCATTTAAGGACACTTCACTCACAACATTATGCTTTTACCCACAGGTATGTTGACAGTCGATGATCAACCATTGTATCCATGGTTCGGTGAAGAACACTTATGGAGAATTTTGGAATGCTTCTAATACACATTTGTGTGTTCTACTATAACAAGGGCTTCTCAAGAGATTTATCTCAGTGGATAATGCATCTCTATCTACTTTATGTTACCTAGATTTCCACTTCGCTGGTTCCAAAATTTACGCCTCCAGTTAGGGCTCAAGAAATTTCAGAAAATAGACTAAGGTTGCTTTTAGGAATGTCAGGCTTGGATGATTTTGCACTTTTTTGATAGCCATGAGGAAATTTCAAAGAAAACCTAATTCATACCAAGATTCAGAAAGGATTTGGGTGACACATATAAAATGAATATCTCAAAGCTATCTTTTAATCTTTGACCGGGGTGATAGAGATGGCCTAAGGGGTAACTTGAAACACAATAGAAGTGGATAGGAATAGGTTTACCTAAGTTAATAAAAGGTGGTTGAATGTGGGCAACATATCACTCTAGGATAAGCGTGCACCATACTACATACATAATTGGCCTTTCAAAATATTTCACACAAATTTATGTATACACTTGATTTCACCAGACACATGTTACTATAAATAGATAAGTTGCATTGTTGTATGCATTGCTTTTGATTAAATGGAATGAAGATCAAGGATTTATTTCATTAATGGGCTGAGTAAATAACACAATAGGATGACACCACGTAGAGGGCTTGTCCCTATACTAATGAGACTTGAATGGCTTATACTTGTAATTTTATAACCGGTATAAGGGGATTTGTAATATAATAGATCACTTAATGACACTACTGCACGATACTTGATCAGACATGATATGACATCCCAGACGATAAAGAAAAATTGATCAATTAGATCAGGCTGAATTTCTAGTTTACCAAGAAATTATGTGTTCAGGTTCACTCTGACTGATACATCAAGATCCCATGGACAAATATTTCACATGCCTTCATTAACAATAATTAGCACAAAAGCTCATGTTAAATATTTTAATGAGGCAAATTTCTTTCTTCTGATCTCAGTACGCTTAAAATACACTCAAAAGCTTACCGAGTTACGTCCATCAACAAAATGATCTACCCGAATAAGGCTCATTTGTGGATAAGGTATGCATTCACATGACATGTAAATTATCGAGCTCACATAACAATACCAATTGCAACAAATGACCAAAGAGTGTATATTCACTAAGGACAAACCTAGTGTGAATTCAGAGAAGCAGGATATTTAGAGGAATTGTAACAAAAAATACACTTAATCGACTAAATGTTCAGTACATAAAATCTAGAATATGTAAGCCAAACTCATGGTTAGATAAATTTCATTTTAATCTACCAAATTCTTGACAAGGGAACATAAAAACAAATCATCTCAATTCCTGTTAATGACTATACACTACAATCATCTTAACATTTGAATTTGAAAGAGTAAACACTTAAAATGTATTTCTTGCAAACAATTTAAGTAGTATCACAGTAAAATATATCAATTATTTTCTTTTTAAAATCTTAAGAAAAAACCACTATTTTTATGAGGACAAACCCCTCCTACTTATACTATTTACTTTGACTTAATTTCCTCGAAAAACATCTTAAAGGATCCTTCAAACTCAACTCTGTGTAATTCAAAAAAAATCTTAAAGGAAGTATATCTTAACTCGATAGATTCCTATTTTCTCCTGATTGGGCTGAGTGAAGGAGGAAACACATGGTGAAAGATGGGAGAAATGAAAATATATATTTTTTATATTTCTAAAAAACAATTGTCTTTTAGTAAACTACACTCTGTTTTGAGGAAATCCTTGATCTAAAATGCATTAAAAAGGTAATTTTGTTTTAAACTCTGTTGATCTTCCTTTTACTTTTCATGGCCCTTTTCAGTGGGTTGATTTGAGCTTTTCCCTACCCTGTTGTTATAGGCATGAAACTTTTCAAACATTTGAATGATAACTTTCTCATCGGGCCCTAAGTGGTAGTTGAAAACTACTTTGTATTTAATACCTTATTTTATCAAGTTCCACACAGACAATATTTTCTTCCTTCATCCTCTTTGACAATTTATCAATTGTTAACTCAAAGAATGCCTAGTACTACATGGTGGAAACATTGAAAATCCTCATCTCTCCTGACTTACCCATAACATAATCCCTAAAAAATTCTAATAGAATTTTCGACGCTCTCCCTTCTTTTGGGGTTAGCACACCAGTTGTACAGACAATATATCAAATCTAAGCATACATGCAAATAAAAGTGGATATTATACCAGAAGATAATATACAAAACAAGATAAATAAATCAACACTGGATTTAATGTGGTTCACCTCAGTGTGGGCTACGTCCACAAAGAAACAATCCAATCTATTATCCAAAGCTTTGAAAAGATATACAATGAATATTTACAATCTTCCAACACCTCTTAGATGTTTAGTACTTTATTCCTTCAAGCTATTTTTCTCTACTCATCAAGAATTCTCTACATGCACCAACCTTTTTCAAGTATCTATTCTAATTCTTTTTTATCATTACCTTCATACAACCCTAGCATTTTGTGCTTATATAGTCTATTTATAGGACTTAGGGCACTTAGCCATGCAATTACAATTAATAAATCTATTTTAATGCTAATTGAATAAATATAATTCCCGAGAGTGAATTAAAACTTATTCACATAGGTAACCATCACTGGTTACTTACTTGACCGGTGCCGGTTAACTGATGTCGGTCTTTACCCTGACCGATGCCAGTCTACACCCTTAACCGATGCTGGTTACTGTGTCTTCCAGAAAGTTCCAATTATATGCTAAAAAAGTTTCTTGTGAAGTAATTGAGCTCCAAAAATCAAAAATATCCCACTTGGAGTTTAATTACTACACCATACCTATAAAATCACCATTCTTGGATCCTTTTCCTTGGCTTTGTTTCTTCCTCTTCAAGTCTCAAACTTGAAGACCAATAGAAGTGGAGTGTAGCTCCAACTTCTCCTTTGATAATGGCTTCGTTAGCATATCTAGCAGGGTTCTGCATCCATATGAATATTTTCTATATTCAACCATCCATCCTCCAATACTTGTCGTATGAAGTGATACCTCAACTGAATGTGTTTCATTCTTGAATGAAACGTTGAGTTCTTTGCCAAATGAATTGCACTCTGACTATCACTAAATAATTTACAATCACTCTTTCTCATTTCCCAACTCTTCCATTAACCTACTCGTCCATATCATCTCCTTGCTTGCCTCTATAGCTGCAACATACTCTACTTTTGTAGTAGACAAAGCCACAACCTTCTACAATCTTGAAATCTAGCTAACTGTCATTCCACCTACTATGAAAATATATCCAATAGTGCTCCTCCTACCATCCAGATCTCCAGCCATATCAAAATCAACATAGCCACGTAATGAAATATCTGAACCTCCATAGCATAACTACATGTTAGATGTCCCTTTCAAATACCTGAGTATCCATTGGACTGATTTCTAATGCTCTTTACCTGGATTAGCCATATATCTACTCATAACTCCCACTTCCTGTGCAATGTCTGGTTTGGTACAAACCATAGCATACATGAGACTTCCAACTTCTGAAGCATATGGCACTCGTGTCATGTATTTGACCTCCTCATGTGATGAAGGACACTGATCTTTGCTCAATTTGAAGTGTCCAGCCATAGGTGTGCTAACAAGGTTTTGCATTTTGCATGTTGAACCTTTCCTAACACCTTGTAGATATAATCCTCCTAAGACAAATACAAATTCTTTTTTTTCCTATCTCTATGTATTTGCATGCCAAGGATTATTTTAAAAGCTCCTAAATCCTTCATAGAAAATGTGTGAGCTATCTTTCTCTTAAGCTCACCAATGTCCTGCATACTAGATCCTGCAATAAGCATATCAGCCACATACAGTAAAAAAATAATATATCTCCCATTTTCAAGCTTCTTGAAATAAACAAAATGGTCAAATTCACATCTCAAGTAACCATGCTCATGCATAAAACTATCAAACCTCATGTACCATTTCCTTGGAGCTTGTTTGAGCCCATATAGGCTCTTTTTCATCCTGCACACTAGTTTCTCCCTACCCTTGAATTCATACCCAAGCGGCTGTTGCATATAAATTTCTTCATCCAAATCACCATGAAGGAAATCCATCTTCACATCTAGTTGCTCTAAATGCAAATATTCTACTGCAACTAAACTCAATACAGTATGAATAGAAGTCATCTTAACAATAGGAGAAAATATTTCACCAAAGTCAATACCTAATTCTATGTGCAAATCCCTTTACTACAAGCCTTGCCTTGTACCTTTTCTGTCCACCCTCTTCTTCCTTAATCCTGTAAACCCACTTATTCTACAATGTCCTCTTACCTGCTGGAAACTTAACCAAATCCCAAATTTGGTTATGTTCCAAGGATTCCATCTCCTCATCCATACCATGCTCCCATTGAACGTGCATCTTATCATGTATTGCTTCTTTAAAGCTCTCTAGTTCACCACTATCAGTCAATAATAAATAAAATAGAGAATGTGTAAATATTTCTAGAAATTTACTTCCCCTTTGTGACCTTCTCATAGGATTTTGGGGTACCGGAGGCTCTATCTGGGCCTCCTGGACATTAGTATCAACTTCTGACAGTGACCGACACTGGTCACCTCTAACCGATGTCAGTTCTACTAACCAATTCTGGTTTTGATCCTCTATAACCATTGGCAGTTCATCTGACTGATGTCGGTCATGGACTAACCGAAACCACGGTTATTGTGTATTTTTGTAGGTGTTTCTTTAAAACCTTGAGAGTTCATTTTCATCAATAAACTTCTCAAATTTTCTCATCCTTGGTTACCCAAATTTGATCCCTGTACATTCTCTTTTCATTCCATTCAACATCACGACTCCTAATAATTTTAGAATTCTCTAAATCCTAAAAATAGAAACCGAAATCACCAGATCCATAACCAATGAAAGTTCACCTCTGGGATTTTACATCCAATTTTTTTCTATTTTCCTTATCAACATGCAAAAAAGCTTCTAAACTAAAAAATTTAAGAAAATAAAGATATACCTCTTTTCCGGTCCAATATTTCTCTTATATTCCTCCATCTAGTGAACTTGAAGGGCCACGGTTAATCAAATAAACCGTTGTATCAACTGCTTCTACCCAAAACTGCAAGGGTAATCCAAAACGTATCCCCATACTTCTAGCATGTTCCATGATTGTCCTTTTCATTCTTTCTGCATCACCATTCTCTTGTGGTGTTCTTGGAACTATTCTTTCTCTACATATCCCATTCACTAAACAATAATCATTTAAATCCTTGCTACAGTATTCACCACCATTGTCAAATCTAAGGCACTTTAACTTAGAATTTGATTCATTCTCAATAAGGGCTTTCCATATTTTAAAAGTCTCAAAAACATAATATTTACGTTTAATACAATAAACCCATACCTTTCTTGTAGCATCATCAATGAAAGTAACATAATACTTGGATCCTCCATGAGAATCTACCTGAGCTGGTCCCCACACATCTGAGTGTACAAGCTCTAATTTCTGCTCCTTCTTAGTTGCCCCAACTTTGAGAAATCTTACTCTCTTTTACTTTCCAAAGACACAATGCTCACAGAAATCAAGATCTAAATCTTTCAAATCTGATAACTTACCCTTAGCCTTTAAGATCTACATTCCTTTTTGACTCATATGGCCCAATTGATTATGCCACATGCATGCATCTGAATCTAAAGTAGATAATGTAGAAAATGAATCATTAACATAGGTAGATAAATATAACGTTCCTACCTTCTTACCTCTTGCCATAACAAAAGCACCCTTGGTGACTTTCTAAGAGTCTCCTGTAAAAGTAACCATGCAACCAGATTCACCTAGTTGCCCTACAGAAATAAGATTCCTCCTGAGGCTTGACACATGCCTCACATCTTTCAATACCCATGTATTTCCATTCTACAATTTTAGATGAACTTCCCCTTTACCAGTAATACTGCAAGGTTCATCATCACCCAAATAAACATGCCCAAAATTACCCTGGACATAATTTATGAAATAACCCTTATTAGGGGTTGCATGGAAAGAAGCTCCTGAATCTAAAACCCATGATTCAATTCTATTATCTAAAGAAAGAATAAGAGCATCTTGCATTACCTCTGATGAAGCAAGATTTCTTCTTTACATTTTTCTGGTTGTTGGTTCTCTTTATCCTTTGACCAACAATTTTTCTTTGCATGTCCTTTTTTTCCACATTTCGAACAAGTAATTCCCTAACTTCTGGATTTATATTTGCTTATCCCTTGACTTTGATTTCCCATTACTCTTACTCTTGGATCTCTCCTTCTACCTAACCCTGCTTTCTACATTCAAAGCATTTCTAGATGATGATTCCTCTGTACTCTTCCTGTGAATTTATTCATTCAAGATTATACTAACCACATCATCAAACTTCAAAATATTATTAGCAGATGTTGTATTACTAACAACCATTACCAAGTTATCCCAACTATCAGGAAAATAACATAAGAAATAAAAGTGTTTTTACTTCATCATCAAATGGTATAGCAACCGATTTTAACTGATTTACAATAGATCAGAAATCATTCAAATGACTAGATGCAGATCCACCTTCATGCATCTTAGAACTAAATAGTTTCTTCATCAAATAAACTTTATTTGAAGCACTAAATTTTTCATATAAATTAGCAAGAGATTTCATTAACTCTACCATAGAAGCCGCTTCTATAATATTGGAAGCCACGAATGCTGTCAGGCTCAATCTTATAGATCCCAAATCCTTTTTGTCAAGAATCTTCCATTCTTCATCAGTCATCTTCGTAGGTCTAGACTTCTCATCCAATGGTAAATAAAAATCTCTTTGATACAGATAATCCTCAATCTGCATCTTCCATAATTGATAATTTCGACTGTCAAATTTCTCTACCTTGTATTTTTTTTCTTCTGCCATTGTTGTAGCTCCCACTCAATCAGAAAACCCTCTGTGAGTAAATATGTCAACACACAAAACCCTCAAACAAATATCTAATACCAGTTGTTGGGGTTAAACCATATAACAATAGTTGCACAAATCTATAATCAAATCTAATCATACAAGAAATGAATGCAGAAATAACCAGAAGATAAAACAAAACAAGAGAAAGATCAACACTAGATTTAACGTGGTTCACCCAGTGTGGGCTACGTCCACCAAGAAATGACCAATCTATTATCTAATTCTTTACAGAGGAAATACAATGAAGATCTACTATCTTCCAACACCTCTCAGGATGTTCAATTTTTTCCCTCACTTAGCTACTCTTTCTTTCTCACCAAGAAAACTCTACATGCAAAACAATTGCTTATACTTAATATTCTTCCTTCTTCTTACCCTCATACAATGCATACATGCATATATATCTATTTTGGGTAACTTAACTTTGCTTTTACAATCAATAAATCATACTTTAAAATAATTGATTGATTCCTAAGTTAATTAAAATACTTGTCAAAAATGTCGGTTGATTAGCCTAAAATGTAAGTTCCTGCTTGCCTAACCTGTTACACCTGTCGGGCTGACTGTCACCGTCGTCGGTTACTGTGTTTTCCTAGAAAGTTTTACATTACACCTGACTGACAGTCGGTTACTAGCTCCTAACTCAACGGTTATTTGGTCACAAAAATATCTTGACCTAGACTTATCGACACACGATCTAACTTAGTACCCTAATTCTTAGATGATGCCAATTACTGTCAGAACCAATAACATGTACAAACAAGTTTCGAATTGTGAAGCAATTAAGCTTCATTCTCAACATAATGCACTGAATAAAGTATTGGTGGAAGTGGAGGCTAGATTATTTGGGAGGAATAACAGAATCACAGCATTGGAAAAGGAGTTACAAGAAATTATAAATAAATTACTGAGAGAGTCAAGGAAATAAAGGGGAAAGTCACATCTTATGGTTGCACCGTATTACCCGAAGGCTGAGTTCGTGTTATGAGGAAAAGGGATAATTGTGTGGAGCATACTATCGACAAAACCTCACAATTGATGGTAGATTAAATCATACTAGCACACCCAAAACTGGCCCCCTTTCACAGAATTATGTAATCAGCTCTCCATTATTTAGAGGATTTAAGGTGCATAATCATAATGCAGAAACAACCCCTAGCTCTAGAGTCTGTGGAAGAAGTTATGGCGTGGTAGAAGCAATAGGAGAAGGAAAAGATTGAGGCAACCATAACTCAATACATTGAGCTTCTTGTGTCAATGAAGAATGTGGATCATGTGGCTGAAGTTGTCTATGAAAACTATGAAGACAAGGATCAGGTGGCAAGTGTGTTGGTTGCCACTCATGAGGGGGATTTAAAGGAGTTCCAAGCCAAGAATAAAGACTCTTCGGGTAGAATGAGATAGGATCCTTGTAAAGGTCGAGAATAAGAGTGGACGATATTGATATATTAAGGAACTCGTATAAAGAATAAGCTCAAGGAATTGTATCCCTAGGTAATGTGCATAATGGATGCACTAACAGACATGGGAAAATAGTTGGAAAATTTCAAGTTGACACATTCAAAGCCAAGGGTGAAGAGATAACATTGGTCGAAGATGTCTTGTGCAATGATGTGGTATTTGTTCAAGCAAGCGCAAAGTGAGATGGAGGGATGGAATGCCATGGAAGCATCTTTGAATAAGAATTTTCTCATTCTTCTTAGACAATGACAATTTTTTTTCGACGGCATATATTATTTTATTCTTTGTGACTATATGATTATTTATTATTTATTCTTGGAGGGATAAGTTAGATTACCCATTTCCGGGGGTGACAATGAAATAAGTGTGGGGTAATGTTAAGGATGGAAAATGACCAAGTCTTTGAAAACAGAGGTTAGTGTGCGTGAAAGGCATTATAGAAGAAAGGTGGCATAAGAGGAAGTGACCCACGTGAGGAGATATTGGATTTGCACGCTAGAGTCGGATATTAATACACGTAGGAGACAGACTAAACACTTAGCCAGTTTTTGGGATGCAGATCTAAATATAGACTTGGAGTGGCAACCAAGCATGTAGTTTTTAAAGATCTTGATTGAAACATGAAGACTTGTGGTTCAATGAAGTGTATATTTTGGGATAAGGAGAAGACCAAGATAGAACATGCATAGTTATGAACTAATAATAGGATCTGAACTAAGAGTTAACTATAGTAGATATATTATTAGGAAATCTTGCACGCCATGTAATAAGTTTTTAGTGGCACAAGGCTTCTTAGTCATGCTAACCTATTTTGAATGCATGGGCAGTTTGAAGGGAACATGTCACGCCACGACCTAATCCATAGATGTATGGTCTGAGAGAGTCTAGAAAGGACTCTCCTGTAATAGAGTTATGTTGTAGAAGATTAGTGTTATGGGCATGCACTCATGGTGAAATTATTAGTGTATGTTCAGAAAGCTTCTACTGTTATTATCCATCCTTAACGTACTGATCTTCCCAGCTAAATATTAAACCATATGAGACATGGTGTGATCTAGTTCTTTGCTTGGTAAGTTTAAACCATTTTTATTCCGAATGTACTGAGTGCTAATCTTGATTGTGCGTGATCTAGATCTATTTCAAACTGTGTTGATATGAGAAAGTATGTCACTATATCTTCCCCTGAACATAAGCACGGGAAGGGAGGGCACCTAGGCACTCATGTTAGATGCTTTGGTGTGGGCATCTGTGAGTTTCTGCTTGACTGATGTGTTATCCAAGTTAGATTCTGGGGTATGTTTGTAAATGTATAGTTGTGTTGACAACTATGTTGAATTGTGTTTGTAATGAAAATTTGATGTGATGGTGTGTGGGGTGAGTGATTCGCTGAATGTATGACCCCTCGTTTGGGGTGAATTCAATGTCACTAGGAGGATGTGGTCCAAAGGAGGACCAGACACTGATCTAAAAATGATACCCTATAGGGGGGAGGGAATGTGATTGGTAGAAACCATGGCACATGTAAACAAAGAAGGCTAGTAACATAGGTGTTAGTGCAAAAAATACAAATACACATGTAGAATACAAAATGTACGCTAGAATGAGAGAAGAAAATGTAGACCGAAAATATCAAGTTTTAAACATGGTACATCACTCACAATTTCACAAGACAATCGGGGCTGAAGCAGCCAAAAGCATACAATGTGCACATGAGACAAAGGGCATGGCCCACAAACAATGGCAAAGAATGAAAAAAAGTGACAAGCAAAGAGAAACAAACAACAATGGTAGCAAATAGTTCTTGCAAGACAAATCATGCACATGCAGCACCCGATAACATGTTAGAAAGATAAAAATGTATGTCAAAGCGTGTTTGGTCCGATATAAAGTAGTGTGCTAGAAAGAATAGGAAATGGTATAAAATGAAACAATATCACTTGTAGTGTGTATGAAATATAGATGCCCCCAAGAGCCTTGGTGGGACTGGTAAGAGGTAAAGTGCCAAACATCCATATTGCGTGTGTAAAGATTTGTAGTAAAGTTCTGCATTCACAACTAGAGAACAGGTGAATTCACATGTGTATATAGAAAAGATATATGGACATACTAAGTATCTGTTTAACATGGGAAACAAAACATACATTTAAGTACGAGCAAACATGAATAAGTGTAACCAAGATATGTAACAATGTTGTGTACCAAGTGATATGGAATAGTATGATGTGAGTGTGATAGGAGAAGTGTGCTCCCTCAGTGAATGTGAATGAGTATGCATGAGATGAGGTTCATTTATAAATGCCCCCTCAGCAGTCAAGAATGAACCATAGAATAAGAGTGCATCATCAGGAAATGGTTTGAATTATGTGTTAGAAAGATATGATCGAAAAAGTGTAGAGTGTAGAGAGTGAGTGAGTGTGGTGAGGTTCATTTCAGATTTAAATGCTTAGCATTCGAGTATGAACCATGGAACTAGAGTGCATCATCATGAAGTATGTTGTGTCACAATTAGAAAGATGTGTCATGAATGCGCTAAGGATGGAATGTGTTGCAGGAGGTTTCGTGAATCACGAAGTGTGAGATGTATGATGTGAAGTTCATGAATGTATTGAGCCATCAACAATCAAGTGTGAAGATTAGCACAAGAGTGTGTCATCGGGTAATGACAATACAAGTGTATCAAGTTGTGTAAGATGCCTGTGAAAGACTAGATGTAAAGTGTAAAGTGGACAAGTAGAAATGCAAGACACTTGATAATGTTAGAAGAGGGGGAGAAGAATGAGCATGATGCCCCCTAAGTGTATGACATAGAGAAGAATCAAGTAACATCATCTAAGATATCATCATTATCATGGTTGAAGCCAAACAACGAAACATCAAAGACCTGCTAAGCAATAGTATGGGGTTGATCATATAAAGAGCTATTACGACGTAAATTGTACATGCCCATTGTGTATTCTTCATCAGTGAAAGGTGGTAGTGGACAACCATGTGCATACCAATGAGTAAGATTTTGTGAATAGCTGAGAAATGAATTATTACAAATAGAAACACATATGAATGGCATAAGAAATGTGATATTGATGTGTTCAGGATCTAGAGTACCTCTAATATAGTCAAGCCAAAATTTCCCAAGAGTAAGTATAGAAGTACGTGTGACAAATACTAATAGATGGAAGACACGAAGACCATAAACAACAGTAATGCGAACATGTCCATGATATAGATGAGAAGAATGGGATGATGGGAGGACATCATCAAGTGTGAATACTATCTGAGCTAAGCCATCATGTGTGAAAACAATGTTAGAGCAAGTGCGATTGAATGTAATGTGTGACAAATAAGAATTATTCATGAAAAGAGTGCATGTGAAAGGAGGAAGTGGAGATGCAGGTGGCTCATGAGAAGATGAGGAAGGTGGTATGATGTAAAATGTATGGACATACCCCTAAGATATTACCAAAGCATTATGAGAAGGAGGGGGGAATTTGAAGTGGATGGGACAATATCCAATGCACAAATAGTTCCTTTGAGTAGAGGCGAGTTAGGAGGATATTCCCCAGGTTGTGGATCATCAATTTGAAGCATAGTAGCAAAAGTTGGAGTAGGTAATGTAGTGGTTGGATCTAGATGGAAATATTGGAATGGGTCATGATCAACGATGATTGTATATTTAAATCCATAATGTAAGAATTTAACACACCGATGCACTGTAGAAGGCACTGCTTGCATGGCGTGAATCCATGGCCTACCAAGTAAGAAATTATACTGAATTGGGATATCGATAACAAAGAATATTGTAAGAATAATTTTTGGCCCAACAATAATAGGTAAAGTAATAGTGCATATGCATGTACTCGTAGAAGAATCACATACACGAAGAGAAATGGAAGTTGGGCTAACATTAGTGGAGGAAAGGCCAATATTCTAAAGGATAATAAAGTACAAATATTGAGCTCAAATAAATTATTGATTATATTTTGATTGATACCCATGTTATTGATGCATATGTTAATATATAGGGGAGGATTATTGTCATAAAAAGAAATATTAGAAATGTTATTAGATGGAAAATTAAGGTGTTGAGAAAATGAATCTATGAATTTCTGATATACTATGTCTAGATGAGTAGTAGAAGGAATGTGAGTATTAGCCAAGAGAGAAATGATTTTAGATTGACAAACATGATTAGCTAGCAAGAAATCATGAATAGAGATATCCATAATGAGAGGAACCTAAAAAAATGAGTACCCAAGAGTGTTTGAATAAGATAGGTTCACCAATTGATTTAACAAAAATAGGCTTTTTGTATAAACCCTAAATATTTCAAAGTCACATATGATAAATAAGCAACAAATTACATATAAGACACAAGTAATAAGCTAAATGAAATTGAAACCCTAAGTGCAAGAGAAGGGATAGAATACTTAGTTGATTTCACAATAAATCTTGAAGTATGCTGGATTGGAAAAATGACAAACAAGAGGAGGAAATTGTTGCAACCGTGCTAAAAAAATTATGTGACTATCGTATGTACCTGGACTAGGGCACTTGGATCAAGTTAGGGGTGTTTGGGGCACTGAAGACTACTTCTGGGAACCCATGACTATGAAAGATCTCAAAAAGTTATTTTTCCTATGTCGCAAGATATTTTCCAACCTTTCCTATTGATCATCTGTGTGTTACACTATGCTCGCAGAATTCTCCTATAACCTACAAAGAGAAAGATAACCTGCAAAACCCCAAAACACATCACATCCTAAAAATAAAAATATGCAAATGGGGAGTTGGACTGAAGCCGGCCGTCACCTAACTAAGTGAACTTATGGCTGAGTGTTGCACTACATTTCAAACTTCATGTAGTTCTTGTGTGTGTGTGTGCAAGAATTGTTCCCTAGGTAGCTCTTGAGCAAGATGCACTTGATAGTGAACAATAACTAGATGTAGAAATGTAGATAGATGTTTGGATGGAAAAATGAACTTCCCCTCTTATGTGTGTATGCAAAAAATACAGTCCATTGTCCCTTAAATGAAGCTAGATGGATACTTTGATGCTCTTGAAATGCCTTTGGATGCAACCTTAGGTGATAGTATTAGATGCTTAGAGTTTGATCCTTTATTTTGGTGACATAGCTTTATATTTATATGATTCCCTTGGTTAAATTTTGCAATTAACAACTGGAAGGCCGACCCATAAGAAAACAAGATGCCCAAGAGATAAAATATGCCCAAAAGAGGTGAGTAAAGTAAAGAGAGGTTGAGGGTGCCCAGAAGGATGGGAGCACTTGGGCACTGGTGTCCTATCTGGGCGTTGGTGTCTAGAGTCATAAAATATGAAATAGTAAATTATCGACTATGTTTGTAGGGTGTAAGAGGCCAAAAAGAAGACATGAAACACACACAAAATGCCAAAGATAGTTGTCAATTGCTGGTTTTTTCACTTAGGAATCATATGAATAGTAGTATGTGATTAAGACCTAGAAATGTACCCAAAGTGCGTGATTTAGTGTCTACAAGATGAAAAAAAATATTACCCATGATGATGCATTCCCAATCTCGCAATGAGAGTGAGTATCACTTTCTCTTTCCTTAGGTTTTCACAATTGTCATCCATGATGCTCGAATTTCTTGACACATGCATCCCTGTTATGCACACTACAATGCTTTGCCTTGCTTCTAGACATGATTGAGCTCAAGATGATGTTTCCAAGACCCTTATGGAGTTATAATTTATTTGTATGAGCTATGAGGTCATCTCATAATCCTGCAAAGAGTCCAAAACATGGAAAGATGAGTGAAAATGAATCCATCTCTAACTTTCTGTACCCACAATGAAGACTTTTTTATTTTTAGCAAGCAAAACCGAGACATGTTATTTTGGGACATATCACCTATTTTGCTTCAATATGACCTTCTAAACATTCTAGCACACTTCATCCTCCTCCCTTGATGATGCATTACTATTTTTAGCGACTTTCTATTTTTAGCAGGTTGTTTTTTCCAGACCTGTTATTTTGGGAAATTTTCCATTTATGTCCTACCTCTCATTTTGCATCTTTTCTGACTGTTCTGGGTGATCAGAGCTTGAAAATTGATGGAATTAATATTTTTATCCCATATAGGGGCACATCATATGCTATTTTTAGTAATTTTACTACGGGATGTCAGATTACAATGAAAAAGGTCTTGAAAAAATCTACTTCTCACCAGGATGATTTCCTTCAATTTTCATAGGTTTTTCTTGTCCGGATCTTTGCGAATTTGAAAATAAAACTTTCAGGTCTGCATGTTCCTCATATGATAGGGCATAATGTTGATGAAAAAATCAGTCCTAAATATCTCTAAAAAATATGGACTTCATGGCTCGAAAACTAGTTCACGCGAAACTATATTTTTTAGGGATCATTTCCTCCAATTTTCACGTGTTTTTCTCATCTAGATCTTTACAAATTCAAAAAGGAAAATTTTAGGTCTGCATGATCCTCATTTGTTAGGGTGAGATGCTGATGACTAAATCATTCCAAAATATCCCTAAAAATAGGGACTTCATGGCGCAAAAACTAGTTCATGTGAAACTAGATTTTTCAGGGATCATTTCCTCCAATTTTCACGTGACTCCACCCAGTAGAACCTTGAGAAATGGAGAGGTGCCTCACTTCCCTTTCAATAATATGTCATAAAATACATTTATGAAGTCTTGAATCTTTGACAATGAGAAAAATCATCCATGTGCTCTTCACCCTTGAATTGACAAGTGGTGTTGTTGCACTAGTCAACGAGAAGGGCTGGAATGAGGTGAAAAGCGATAAACAAACATCATAGAGCCTCACCAAGGTCATATGATGGACTAGAGGGCATAAATAGGGTTGGGAATAAATTTTTTCCCAATTTTCTCAAGAGGATGGGACAGTTGGTGCATGAAAATGTGCCATGCTCCAGGAGGTGAAAATTTCTAACTGCGAAAGCAGACCTTGAGAGAGGCTTTGAAAACGACATTTCCAGAGCTACATGAGGTCATTTTTTATGAACACATATATGATTTTGACTCCTAAGATCCTTATGAAGATAATGGGATTGGTATTAAGACATAATTATTCCTATAACCCCATAAAATTACTCCTTTCTCGGAACAACGAGGTGTACCAGTCAAAAATGAGTTGTGGAAAGAAGCGCCTATATCGTGTGAAGGATTTGAATATTTCATCATGTAAATAATCATAAAAGTTTTATGATGACTGATTTTTATCTCTTAAATCCTTACAGAGCTCCCGAAATCATCCACGGAAGATCATGTACCTATTTTAACGACCTTCTCCTTACATCTTAGGCACCGGGGGTTGAAACTGGGTCAAATGGGGGACCAGAGCAAGGGCTAGGCTTAGGTGCATTTATGGTTCCCAACTATCCCAAGGGTAAAGGACATAAGGTGAAATAAAATTCACTCTCACATGGTGATGAAAAGTGGCAGATGTTGATTTGTAGAGGTGGAAAGGAGAGGGGAATTTTTGGGGTCATATGAGGAATCAAGGTCCAAGTTGGGCATTGGGCACATTTTTGTGTCCCAACTATCCCAAGGGAATGGAACACAAGATTAAAGAAAATTCACCTCATTCTATTAATAGCAAGTGGCATATGTTGATTTGATGATGGGAAGAGCCAAGGATGGGAGTAAAGGGACTTAACTTTCATGTTTGAGCCTTGGTGAGGTCATATAATGGTCAAAAGGGCTTAAATGGATCTGGGAGTAATTTTGTGTGCCAACTGTCCCAAGGGGATGGGACAGTTGGTGCAATAAAATGTGCTTTTATCCTGGGAGTGACATCTGTCCACCCAAAAAATTGGTTGTCCCAAAGCATACCTTGGAGAGAAGGTTGATGACAACATATCTGGAGCATCCAGAGGTATTTTTAGGATCTTATTTATATGATTTTGAGTAGAATAATTTTTTTGATAGGTATTGAGTTGTGGAGCTAAATAGCTTCACAAATGACATGCATTATCGGCTTGTTGGTTTACACAATAACGGGCGTCGATAGCCTAGAGGAATTGACATCGGTTATCTGTGCGTTAATGTTTTTATATTAGATGCAGATTAAATCTGAACATTTGATTTAAAAGGTGATTAAAGGGTTTTAAATGCATAGCTAAGTTGCTCTAATGTTTGTATATGCTTATAAGCTAGAAAAATAGGGTTAGAAGGTGAGAATTGATTATTATTGTAGGAGAGAATTCTAGGAGAAATATTACAGAAGCTTGTGAAATAAAAGTATTGTACATCCGAGAGAGGTGTGGAAGATTACAGATCTTCACTGTATTTCCTCTGTGAAGAAAGAATAATAGATTGTCTATTTCTTGGTGGACGTAGCCCACACTAGGTGAACCATGCTATATCTTGTGTATTTTTATTCTAGTTTAATTTTTGTGTTTATTGCTTGTATGCTTAAATTGAATATAGATATGTACAACACTGGTGTGGTCTAACCTCAATAACTTGTATCAGATCTTTTTTTTGTTTGAGGGTTTTGTGTATTGATAGATTTACTCACAGAGGGATTTTTGATTGAGTGGGAGCACAACAATGGCAGAAGATAGCAAATATAAATTGGAGAAGTTTAACGGCAATAATTATCAGTTATGGAAGATGCATATGGAAGATTATCTATATCAAAAATATTTATATTTATTGTTGGATGTGAATGTGAAGCCTACAAAGATGACTAATGAAGAATGGAAGATTCTTGACAAAAAGGCTCTGGGATCTATAAGATTGATCCTAGCATCATTCGTAGCTTTGAATATTATTGAAGCAACAACCACGATAGAGTTGATGAAATATTTAGCTAATTCATATGAAAAACCAAGTGCTTCAAATAAATTTTATTTGATGAAAAAATTATTTAATTCAAAAATGTAAGAAGGTGGATCCGTATCAAGCCACTTGCATGATTTTTGTTCCATTGTAAATAAATTAAAATTGGTTAATATTTTGTTTAATGATGAATTGAAAGCACTTGTATTCTTATGCTCTTTGCCAGATAGTTGGGATAACTTGGTAATGGTTGTTAGTCATACAACATTCGATACTAATATTTTGAGGTTTGATGATGTGGTTAGTACAATCTTGAATTAATAAATACATAGGAAAAGTATGGGAGAGTCATCATTTAGAAATTATTTGAATGTAGAAAGCAAGGGAAGGAGGATGGAGATATCTAAGAGAAAGAATAATGGGAGATCAAAGTCAAAGATGGGCAGATCCAAATCCAGAGGTAGAGGAATAACCAACTGGAATTGTGGAAATAAAGGACATGCAAAGAAGGATTGTTGGTTCAAGGAAAAAAAAGAGAATATACCAGACAAAGGTAAAGAGGAAAATGTTGTAACTGAGGTAATGAAAGATTCCCTTATTATCTCCTTGGATAATAAAATAGAATCTCAGGTTTTAGTTTTAGGAGCTTCTTTCCATGTTACTCCTAATAAGTGTTATTTAAGAAATTATGTCCATGGTAATTTTGGGCATATTTATTTAGGAGATGATGAACCATGCAATATTACTGGTAAAGGGGAAGTTCATCTAAAATTGTAGATTGAAAATACATGGGAATTGAAAGATGTGATGCATGTGCCAAGCCTCAAAATAAATCTAATTTCTGCAGGACAATTAGGTGAAGTTGGTTGTATGGTTACATTCACAACCGACTCGAAAGTTACCAAGGGAGCTCTTGTTGTGGAAATAGGAAAGAAGGTGGGAACATTGTATTTTTCTACCTGTATTACTAATTTTTTTTTGTTCTATCTACTTTAGATTCAGATGCAAGCATGTGGCATAATCGGTTGGGCCATATGAGTAAAAAGGGAATGCAAATATTAAATGCAAAGGGTAAGTTATTAGATTTGAAAAATTTAGATCTTGATTTTTGTGAGCATTGTAATTTGGAAAGTTAAAGAAAGTGAGATTTCTTAAAATTGGGGCAACAAATAAGGAACAAAAATTGGAGTTTGTGCACTCATATGTGTGGGGACCATCCCTAGTAGCTTCTCATGGAGGATCCCAATATTATGTGACTTTCATTGATGATGCCATAAGAAAGGTACGGGTTTATTGTATAAACCGTAAATCTAATTTTTTTGATACTTTTAAAAGATGGAAAGCCCTTTTGGAAAATGAAACAAATTTAAAGTTAAAATGCCTTAGAGATGACAATGGTGGTGAGTACTCCAGAAAGGTTTTTAATGATTACTGTTCATTGAATGGAATACATAGAAAAATAACAGTTCCTAGAACACCACAGAAGAATGGTGTGGCTGAAAGAATGAACAAAACTATCATGGAATGTACAAGAAGCATGAGACTACATGTTTGATTACCCTTACAGTTTTGGGCAGAAGCAGTAGACATGACATTATATTTAATCAACCGTGGGCCTTCAAGTGCACCGGATGGTGGAATACCAAAAGAAGCTTGAACTTGAAAAGAGGTAGATTTTTCTCTTCTTATATTATTTGGTTCAGAAGCTTTTGTGCATGTTGATAAAGAAAATAGGAAGAAAATGGATGCTAAATCTAAGAGATGCACTTTTATTGGTTATGGCTCTGGTGATTTCGGATTCTATTTTTGGGATTTAGATGATTCTAATATTGTTAGGAGTCGTGATATTAAATGAAATGAAAAGAGAATGTACAAGGATAAGATTTTGATGCCTAAGGATGATCCATTTGATGATTTTGTGGAAGAAAATACATTTTTGGATTTAAAATAGACACCTACAAGAACCATTGTCGGTGATAAAAACTAGTGTCGGCATCCTGAACTGATGTCGGTAGAGCCAAGATGGATGTCGACAACCAGAACCAACATCGGCAGCAAGTGACCGACATTGGTCACTGCAACAAGTTGATACAAATGTACAACACGTACATAGTGAGCCTCAGACACCCCGTATTTTTGTAAGAAGGTCACAATGAGTAAGTAGACATCTAGAAATATTTTCACCTTCCTTATTTTATCTGTTATTGACTGATAGTGGTGAGCCCGAAAGTTTTAAAGAAGCAATAAATGATGATACCCATATGAAGTGGAAGCATGGCATGGATGAGGAGATGGAATCCTTGAAATAGAATCAGACATGGGATTTGGTTAAGTTTCCAATAGGTAAGAGAGCATTGCAGAAAAAAAGGGTTTACAGGATCAAGGAAGAAGAAGGTGGAATGAAAAGATACAAGGAAAGGATTTTGGTAAAAGGGTTTGCACAAAAAGTAGGTATTGATTTTGGTGATATTTTTTCTCCTGTATTAAAAATGACTTCCATTCATACTATTTTGAGTTTAGTTACAGTAGAATATTTTCACTTAGAACAACTTGATGTTAAGATGAATTTCCTTTACGGTGATTTAAAGAAAGAGATATATATGCAACATCCGCTTGGTTATGAAGTCAAGGGTAAGGAGAAAATTGTATGCAGGTTGAAAAAAAGTTTGTATGGGATCAATAAAGCTCCAATGCAATGGTATATGAGGTTTGACAGTTTTATGCATGAGCATAGTTATATGAGATGTGAATCTGATCATTGTGTTTATTTCAAGAAGCTTGAAAATGGAAGATATATGATTTTGATACTGTATGTAGATGATATGGTTATTGTAGGATCTATTATGTAGGACATTGTTGAGCTTAAAGAAAAGTTAGCTCATACATTTACAATGAAGGATTTGGGAGCTGTAAAGAAAATTATTGGCATGCAAATTCATAGAGACATGAAGAACAAAAAATTGTATTTGTCTCAAGAAGATTATATTAATAAGGTGTTAGAAAGGTTTAAAATGCAAAATTCAAAACCAGTAAGTACACCTATGGTTAGAAAATTTAAATTAAGAAAATATTAATTTCCTACATCACATGAGGAGGTCGAGTACATAGCATGGGTTCCATATGCTTTAGTAGTTGGAAGCCTTATATATGCAATGGTTTGTACCAAACCAGACTTTGCACAGGATGTGGGAGTTATGAGCAGATTTATGGCCAATCCAGGTAAAGAGAATTGGAAATTAGTCCAATAGGTACTCAGATATTTGAGAGGGACATCCAACATGCATTTATGTTATGAAGGTTTAGATACTTCTTTATGCAGCTATGTTAATTCAGATATGGCTAGAGATTTGGCTGGTAAGAGAAGCACCACTGGATATGTATTCACAGTAGGTGGCATGATAATTAGCTAGATTTCGAGATTGCAACATTTTGTGGCCTTGTATACTACAAAGGTCAAATATGTTACAGCTACATAGGCTAGCAAAGATATTATATGGATGATTAGGTTCATGGAAGAGTTGGGAAAGGAGTAAGAGGATTGCAGATTGTATAGTGGTAGTCAAAGTGTGATTCATCTGACAAAAAACTCAACATTTCATTTAAGAATGAAACACATTCAGTTAATATATCACTTCATATGATAGGTGTTGGAGGATGGGCAACTTAAACTATAGAAAAATCATACAAGTGAGAACCCTACGGATATGCTAACAAATTCGTTGGCCAAGAAGAAGTTGGAGCTTCACTCAACTTCTGTTGGTCTTGAAGCTTGAGAATTGAAGATGAAGAAACAAGCCAAGGAAAGGATACAAGGATGGATTTGTACAATACAATGTAGAAATTTATCTCCAAGTGGGATATTGTTGAGTTATGGAGCTAAATAGCTTCACAAATGACATGTATTGCAGGCTTGTTGGTTTACACAGTAACCAACGTCGGTAGCCTAGAAGAATTGGCATCGGTTTGGTAACTGGAATCGGTTATCTATGTGTTAATTTTTTAATATTATATGTGGATTAAATCCAAACCTTTGATTTAAAATGTGATCAGAGGGTTGTAAATGCATAACTATGTTTCCCTAATGTTTGTATATGCTTATAAGCTAGAAAACTAGGGTTAAGAGGCGAGAATTGATTATTACTATAAGAGAGAATTATTGGAGAAATCTTAGAGAATCTTATGAAAGAAAATTACTGTACATCCATGAGATGTGTGGAATATTGTAGATCTTCATTGTATTTCCTCTGTGAAGCAAGAATAATAGATTGATTGTTTCTTGGTGGACGTAGCCCACATTGGGTGAACCACATTATATCTTGTGTATTTTCCTTCTGGTTTAATTTATGTGTTTATTGTTTGTATGATAAAATTAAATATATATTTTTACAACAATAATGTGGTCTAACCCCAACAATAAGTATGAGATGGGTCTCATGATTTTATTCTTCCTTAAATCTCGTCAAAAAAGCCTTTTTTCTCAGCACCACAGGTTGTGAATGCATAAAATAGATTATGAGAGAAAAATTTTGTGTCTTGTGAAAAGTATGAAACCACCATCATTTAGATAACTAAAATACCTTTCTAATGGTATCTTTTTTGGCCTCCAATTCATTACAAAGCTCCCAAAATCACTTCCTGAAGCTCAGGTGTTATTTTGAACTGTAAGCTTCTTCACCTTTAAAAACACGCTTTTGTTGAACTTGACCCAAAACCTTTGAAATGTTCATCTTCAATATTTGGAATGTTCATTATGGATTCAAGAATCTCGTTCCTTTTTCATTCATGATCTTCTTCATAAAGTGTGAAGGAGAAAGACATACTTTCACATTTTCTCTCGCCAATTAAGGCATTGGGGAGGACATCGAACTCATCTATTTGTTCCATATCAACATCAAACATTGGTGTACCAAAATGAGTAGAAAAAATTGACTCAAACATGTATTAAATTTCCATAGCTCGAGTCAAGATTTAAAGACTGAGTTGAGGGTCTTCAATTGCTTCTGTAGGCTTCAAGATGTCTTGGATAGATGATTCTTTTGATTTTTCCATATACACATTCTCATCTTCATTGGGAAGGTCATTGCATTGAGCTTAAAGGAGGTGATTGAAAATATGATCCACACATGTCCATGATTCATCCTTGTCTCACCCTCTTACAATCATAGGCATACTTGATTCTCAAAATTTTCTAACAAGGAGAAGAGATCCATGCTTCGTGGGAAGGGCATGCCTTTGAGCTCGAAATCCATTCCATCATCTTCTTGACGGGAAGCATAAAACCATGTTGGGGCAGAAATGAGGGAAGAATCTTCAACTCCATATTGATCGTTCATTATTGAGTCTTTTTGTCCATATTGAAATTGAAAGATTTCATACTCATTGTGATGACCAACATTATGCTCCTTGGGTGATAATGGTGGAGTTAACTCCCTGAAGAGGTTATTCTCAAATTGTTTATTCTCCTTGGCTTCAAGAAAGGAATTTTCCGCTTCCATTTGGTCATCCATGATTTAATCGAGAGAAGAGTTTGATTCTCTAATTGCCTCCATCTCATCATTCATCATTTCTTCATCACTTGAAAAGTCAAAATTGGAAAGAAAATTATCCATGAATACATTGCATTCATCCTCTTGAGTCCAAGGTGAAGAATGGATTTCTTGCACTTATTTATGATTGATGAAGTCTTCAACAAGCATTTGATGTTCTTTTGATAAAAAATAATCCTCCTCGCTTGAATTAATTATTTCATTAATGGGTTGTGCCTCATGATAAAATGAGTTGATGAAGGGAGGATTAACAATCAATTTTTTATTCATTGTTCTCCTCCAAGGTACTGATTTGATTTTCATTAGAGGGTTCAAGGATAATATATTCTTCAAAAGTGTTCAAGAACCTTCCCGGGACAAACACATCGTAGTGTGGACAATGATCATGATCTTTTTGAGTTTCTTCATCCTCAACAACGTGAAGTTCTTTAATGTGTTCACGCTTTCTTTGCAAAGCTAGAACATACCTCCAAACTTCATGATAAGCTTCGGGGTTGAAATTTCATTCTTTTGTGCTCAAAAGTCTTTTCCCATATTATATTTTCAAGATGCCCATTTCTTCATCACCATATGTAAGGGACTCATCTAGAGGAAGGGATATGAAAGACAATGTTATGAGTTTCTTGGTAAGCTGCATGAAGTTGAAAAAATTACCTTTAGTGAACTATGCACCACTCTTTTCTTCATCATCCTCCATAGTGGTGATTTGGTCTTCATTAGAAGGTTCTAGGATAAGACCTTCCTTTGAAGCATCCAAGAATGTTCCAAGGATGAACACCCCATAGTGCAGACAATCATCAAGGTCATCCTTCATATGAAAAATATTCTCTTCTTCCTCCTTACTAGGAAGTGCTTCAAGTTGTTTGTACATATTTTTCAAGGCTTCGACATATTTGAGAATTTCGAAGTATATTTGGGGATTGGAATTTATTTGTACAGAGCTCATAATTATTTGCACATAATCAATATTCAAGGCTCAAATTACATAATTTATATATGCAAGGAAATCATCCCAAGGGAGAGTGATAAATGACATGGACCCAAACTTTTTGTTCAGCTGTGCGTGATTGAGGGTATTACCTTTAACAAATTCTTGGGCTTTGCACAACATCTTGTATCTTCTTTGCATATTTTTCAAAATTTCCCTACCTTCTTCCTCATCGGAAAGTCTCATTTTCTTTCCTTTTTCTAGTTGTAGGTTATTGCTTGAAGCAAGAGACCTTTTTGTCATTTTCACGTGTTCCTCTTTTCAATAACTGGTCTGGAACCATGGTTGATAAAAAATCTGCATTCTTAGCAACCATTTTCTTCTTCTTCATTATCACTCATTGGTACTTCAATCCAGTCTAGAAATTTATTCATTGTGTTTTGGGAAACGAAGGTGATAAGATTTGTTCCTTGACAAAGTTGCCTTTGGAAATTATTTTTCTTTGAGATATATTTTTTGTGGGTGCACTTGGGTGAATCTCTCCCCAACGGAGTCGCCAAAAACAATTGGTGATAGAATTTGTTGGTTAGGAAAATTGGGTTTCTCCACCAACATTCATGGGGCTACACTCCTTTGCATTGAAGGGTGCAGATCCCATTATTGAATGAATAATAATATAATCCTATTTATTGCTATGGGTTGGCCAAAAAGGTTGGGGATGACACAGGAACACTCCACTGAACATGTGGGAAGATGCTTGTATGGGGGTACAAGGGAGGAAATTACATCGATGTATGGAGGAGGGAAATTAGGAAAGAAATGTTATTGTTGTGAGTAGGCTAGTTGTATAGTTCACACCTAATAACCAGAGTATTTCAATCATTCAATATAGATGAAAGCAACAATGAATCTAATGGGACCAATGAATTAAAAACAATTTTTTAATTCATTTATCGAGGAATAAAAATTCATCTCCAACACCATACCGGATCACTATGCTTGCAAAGTACATAAAAGAGAGAAGTAGAGGAATACATAAGAAGAGAAGAATGGAATAAATGTAGCTTTTATTTCATGTGCATTGATGACACAAAGTCCAACAACAAGTCAAAATCCACTATTGCTACCAAAAACTAAATTTTCATGATCCTTTCGAATGGAGAAGTGATCCGAATTTATAGGAATGTGGATTGACCTCTCATATCCCTTTACATGACTCTTCTTGTTCCATATTCCACTTGGGACCTTCCATTTTCCATTAGATAATAGAAATGAAGTATTTATCTTATAATTTTGAGAAAACTCTTTTACAATTTCAAAACATGTCACTTAAGTGAATAAGACAACATTTAATTATTAGACTCAACAAAGAATTAGAAGAAAGGGATATAAGGAAAGAAGGAAAGGGGATTGACTGAACTTGTTGAAGAATCTCCTTATGATGAAGAACTTGCTAACAATGATCATAGTCTCATCCTTTTGCATGATGTGAGGAGTCGAGGACCTCCTGGGCCGTTGAATGAGTGTTTAGAAACATTATTTCAAGACCTCCCAATGTGAGCTTAAGATGAACACAAACCTTACCCATGATGATGCATTCTTGATCTCGCAAAGAGAGTGAGTATCACTCTCTTGTTCCTTATGTTTTCACAATTGTCTTTCATGATGCTTGAATATCTTGACAACCACATCCCTGTTCTACACACTATGATGTTCTACCTTGCTTTTGGACACAATCGAGATCAATATGATGTTTCCAAGACCCTTATGGAGTTATCATTTCTCTTTATGAGCTATGAGGGCATCCCATAATCCTGTGGAGAGTCTAAAAAGTAGAAACATGAGTGAAAATGAAATCGTCTCCAAATTTTTGTACCCACAATGAAGACTTTCTATTTTTAGCATGTAGGGCCTAGACCTGCTATTTTGGAACTTATCACCTATTTTGCTTTAATATGACCTTCTGAACATTTGTAGACACCAAATTCGTGTCTTACGACCCCTTGTGAACCGCATCCCGTTTCGCAACCTAACCTCATTACCTAAACCTTACACAATTATTTATTAATTACCTTATAATTGATAAATCCACATCACCTTACCCGCCACCTCACTTTGCCACCTCATCATGACCTAGCCCTAACCCTAAACTAACCTAATTAAGACTCATGACTTGGTCTAGACTCACATCCATAACTAATGCCTCCTTACTCGCACCCAAAGCCGACCTTCTAGCCACTTGACCAAACCTGCAACTGATCTCTCGGGAGAAAAGCAGGGAAGGTGGGCTATTTTACTAAAAATAGCCTACTTTTTCCTTACCGATGCTGGTTCCTACTCGACCGCCGTCGGTTACGCAACCGCCATCGGTTCCCTGTAAATGGGCTTCCCAAACCAAAACAACGAAATTGGAATTTCATTTGGGAGATCGGTCGAATGATTTTTGAAACAACAGAGAGCATTGCGAGCAAGGAACAGAGTCCAGATCTTCACTTGACAGAGCAGAGACGAGTGAAGAAACCAAAAGTACTTGCAGTAGAGGATATCAACTTGCATCTTCACCGAAACCAGTAAGTCATATCTTGCATGTCCTTTGTTATAACATTTCTTCTGCTCTGTGAATTTCAGTCCTCCTAAATCCGTCTCTGAATCTACTACCCAACGTGTCATTGCATCTAACTGTTATCCTTTTGCTTCTAATCATCCCATTTCCTAATATCATCCATAAACCAGCCTTACAAAACACCATAGCTACCAAGAAGATCCTAGAACCTACCGGTATCGGTTATTAGTAACCGACATCGGTTATCAGTAACCGGCATCGGTTCCTCTGATCAAAACCAGAAAACCAGCCTTTCCCCTACCCAGTTCAACGAAACAATTTAATTGATATTTTGCAGTCTTTTGTGTTAATTCATATTAGTAGGGGAACTGACCACCTTCGAAAGGAAGTTTTATATTTCCTGGGCCCAAGGCAGTTTCCTCATTTATTGTTTAATCAAAATCTTGTGGTCTTGTGTTCTTATTTGCAGGTAGTCCTTCCAAGACAAAAAGGAGTTCTCCGCAGTCAACCTGATCTTTCTCTACGGTACGTGCACACCATCTCGACATTCAACAGGTATTCCTCCTAACCCTAACCTCATCTGTTTCTAAAAGGAATGAAAGGATAGAGCAACTCTATTCCCAGTAGCCGAAACATTCCGAGTGAAACATTTTGGTACGCCGGGTGGGACCCATTTTAGGTTTCTTTCTCTTGCTTATTAACATTTTAGGAAGCATATTTGCTGTTGCTGCTTTTGTTATATATTTCGTAAAGAATTTGTCTTGCTTTCCTAGTTTCGCATTAGTGAAAGTCATCTCTCTTGCTTCATCGAACATAATTTTCGATTTGGGTTTAAAACACATGCATTGCATTCCTGTTTGTTGTTCTTCAATTCTAGTGAACATAGATTAAGTAACAGGTCGTACATGTGGGGGTGATATCCACGGTATTGACAGGAAATTAACCCTAGTTTCACTGCACAACACATACCGAATCACTTCACCATTAACACAACAGCTCAAACATCCCTCTTTTTCCGTGGTATTCCTCCGCCCGATTGAGGTAACCTTATAAGCCAAAACAAACTTGACATTTCCCCTAGGTCTTGTTGTTTAGGGTTCTGACATCATCTTACGTCTAAAGGCATAAGCCCACGGTAACTAAAATTAACCCTAGGATTAGTCTCTAGATTTGCGTGTGCATCTCGTTTGTTTTCAAATTCTGTTTTCTCTGTCATACTTTGTCTTCTGTGATCAATAAGTTGATAAATATACTCAATGTTGCTAAAAATCAAATTAGCAGCCTTTTATATCTTCTTATCCTAGACTTTTGACACCAGCATCGGTTAAGGGACCGACGTCGTTTGCTCTGTGACCGACACCGGTTACTAAACTGATATCGGTTACTGTCTTCATCAGCCCCTGACAAACCAGCAACTTGCCAAATTCATCATTCTGAGGTTGTTTTTGTTCTTGATATATTGAAAATTTCCTATGTGTTCTTGTCCATGGTTGTCATCACTCGGAAGCAAGCCGCCGCCATGGTTTCACATGCCTGCTCTGTGTCTTTTCCTGAATCACCCCCTTCACATTCTATAGGGAACCCTACAGACACCAATGAGATCCCCCAAATTCCTGTAGGAGACAAGGACTTTGCCAAATTTCTGGATGCTAATCCCAGCACTGTACAATACTATTTGTCTCATGCCCCTGACCGTACGCCTGATGGTCAGCTCCTTATTGGCATGCCTATTAGTATAGCTGCTCATTTAGCTCCCACTCCTCCTGATAACACTGCCTTACTTCCTGCATCTCTAGCTCCGTCTCCCAATCCGACGGCTTCAGAGGTTCATACGACCCCGATTAGCTTTCCTTTGGTTAATCTTGGACCCCACGTATCGTTACCACCAACTGCCCCTACCTCATCTCTATTTCAGACCACTCCGTTCATGACTTTCTCTCTGCCACCTATCCACATGAGCTTTCCTTCTCAAGCTCCGCCTACCTTCTCACTCCCATACACGTATCCAGTAACCTCAACACCTTATATGGGACATCCCTATTCTGTTGCTCCAACATACTCATCCTCCATACCTTATTAGCACTTAGCCCCACCATTGTCCAGCGGAAGCCCTTGGTCCAACTTGCCTCCGTTTACCACAACCGCACCATCATCTCATCCAACCACAGATTTCATCAAACAAATGATGGAAAAAATGCAAAACCTGGAGGCTTTTGTTTCAGGAAGTCGTAGCGCCTTGACATACGAGCAAGTTTGTTGGGAGCCCATTCACCCTTCTGTCCCCCTTCATTCATATCCTCCTCAATGGGAGTTGCCAAAATTTACTCGTTTTAATAGTAAAGAGGATCCTCAACAACACTTGCGATCATTTAGACATGCTTGTTATTTGATTGCCCATGATAATGCCTTGTTACTCCGCACCTTTCCCATGTCCTTATCAGGACCTGCCTTGGAGTGGTACAGTGCTTTAACCCAGCACTCAATCTTCTCTTTTAACCAACTAGCCCAGTCTTTCTTGGATCATTTCTCCATTAACATTGCCAAGAAAGTATCTATCACCGACCTCTATGCCATCCGACAATTTGAAGATGAATCTATCGCAGATTTCATTGGACGATGGCGGGGCCTTATCAACCAACTTACGTATGCCTTGCCTCAAACCGAACTTATCGAACTATTTACGCGGGTCTGCGCTAAGCACATCTCCCCTACCCTCCAAATTCAAACTTTCCGCACATTCGACGAGGCTTTTACCATGGCTCGGAAACTAGAAATTCGAGCCTTAGAAGAAGAGAAATTGTGGTTGCATAACAAAAACCCCAATTTCCGAACTCCTGATTCTACCAACAAGCCAAACACCACCACTCCTCACGCGTCCACTTCTTCTAAATCAAAAGGAGCTGTCCACGCGGTAATGGTCAAATCTCAAACACCGTCCAATACTCCGCCAAAAACCACTTATAAGTACAAAGCCGAGCCCACCAATTACACTCCCTTGGGAGAAACTTATGGCGTCATCCTGGAGAAATTGCTCAAAGCTGGGGCTATCACCTTGCCCCCTGTTAAACCTCACTCTGGGTTTGATGCCACCCGCGCAATACCTTCCTGGTACAAAGAAAATGACTTTTGTAACTTTCACCGCGTAAAAGGACATAGTCATGAAAACTGCAAGATGTTGAAAAACATAGTGCAGGAAATGGTTGACGCAGGGGATATAACCCTCGATAATCCTAACGCCCCTGCTAACCGAAATCTGAAAATTTTCAACAAGCCATTCCCGAATCACTCGTCCAACAGTAACGTAAACCAAGATATCTTAGCCGAGGAGAGTGTTCATGAGATCCATGCAGTCTTCGATTCTCAGCCAAAAGCCTCTATTGAAAAAATTTTGAATCAAGCCTCTCCACCAAATAGGGAGTCTGAACCTCCTTCACCACCATCAAGCCAAAGTGAAATCATTCCTTTACCCATACAGGAATCAACCGCCCAGGATTCTCGTTTCACCGATGAGTCTTCTTACACCACATCCCTGCAAGACTGCGAACACCTGTTAGCTAACCTATCTATTTCCCAAAGATCCCCTTCTACAACTCTTGCTACATAAGAGGAGAGCTCGCCACTCCTTTTGTCACCTTTAGACGAGAAACTTCTTACACCGACATCACCAACTTCTTTAACCATAACGGACCCTCTCAAACACGCCGTCTTACCTATTAGTTCTTCATCACCTAAATCTTTTCAGCGACCTGTTGACCTCTTAACATCTATTGATACAACACCTCATCTACCCCTTGTATCACACCCACAGTGGATTGGAATTACAACCCACCTTTCTTCCGTACAACAATTACAAATCACACCTGGAGACTGTCATTCCACAGAAGATAGACAGGCCCTATGGGAACGTTTGAGTACCCCTTTTTCTACTCAAATGCAAATGACTGATCCTGATGTCTCCACCATATACCCGAAGTGTTTACAGAAGCTTAAAATGCCCCTGTTCTCACCTTCACCCCCCTCACCTCTACCAAATGCCCCGTCCACTTCTATCAACTTAACCAGATCTTCCCCTACGCTTGGGACCTCACCAATACCCAGTCTAACGCACCCGCCTAAGCGACTCGATCTATCCAAAAATAAATTCGTCCCGCCACCTAGGAGACAAACTCAATCTGTGCCCCTATCACAATCAAAACCATCATCGTCATACCTACCATCCATATTGGGACCCAATCCCTCTACCTTACATCAATATATCATACCTCCTGCGTTTTCTTCAAAACAACCTACGCCTTCCACACCCATACAGAAATTCTAGGGTATAGCAACACCGTCACTCCGCATATCTTGTCCACCTATCAACCCTAAACAAATTCCATCATCAAAATATTTGTTTTCAGTCACTCCTATTTCCCCGTGGTTGTTTTCTGATACCACATCATCTGCGGCCTCATCATCCAACATAGCTTCTGCGCCAAAGAAATCACGTTTAGTGAAAACCACCTATCAACACCCCTCGACTAAACCACCACCCGTGTGAACCAACCACGCCCAAACATTACCGAAACCCGCACAACCAATACCCTCATCCTCTTCCGATTTTGACCCACTCAAAGGATCTTATGCCAAAATCCTTGCTATGTTGGTGGAGAATGCGACCATTTCCCTACCTCCAGTTAGACCTTATGACCCGTCTAAACCCCGACCTATGGGTTACGATGAGTCTAAAATCTGCGCTTATCACCGCACACCAGGACATGATGTGGAGGGATGCAAAGCTCTAAAAACCATCCTTCGTCAGTCACCTCTCCCGGATAGAAAGATTAAGAAAGACAACTTACGAAGGGAGAGACCTTTAGTTTCCATTCCCTCTCCTATACCATCTGTCCTTACCTGACCAAGATCTATCATTATTACAACCCCACCTCTTGAAGACCATGAGTTATCCCAACCATCTTCCTCATCTCAGGTCTACGAGATTAATATGATTAGTGTCGCTACTCGAGGGCAGAAAAACAATGGGAAAGCAAAAGAAAACACACCTGCGCCATCTCTTTCTCCGTCAAACATCCCGATTGCACCACCACCTAAAGTAGTCATTCGCGGACCCGCCTATCCCATCTCTAATGGCATTGCCCACTGAAATATGATTAAACAGCTTCACCAATCACCCATAAAAATGACACTGTATGATCTCATTCAGACTTCTGAATCTCATCGACAAGCTCTCGTTGAGATCCTTCAAGGGATAGAGGTTTTACCTAATGAAACCCTGCCTGTCGCCTCCATTCTAACACCCAATCACATTTCTTCTCTCACCAAACAACCCCCTGCCCCAACCACTTCTGTCTCTGTACAACAAGCTGCTGCAGTCAGTTTCTTCGAAGACGAAATTGTTGACTTTAGTACAGAAGATCCTGACCCTGCTCTTTTCATCTCAGCTTACATCCGGGACATTCGGGTACGTCGTGTTATGATTGACGGGGGTGCTAGCCTAAACATCATCTCTTCAAAAGCCTTCCAACAAATGAATATCCCTTCTAGTTGCATGTGTGCCAACCCCATCATGTTGCGGTCATTCAATGACGCTATTACTTCTACCTTAGGCACCGTGATCCTCAACATTCGGGTAGGACCACGTACTTTACCCAAACTCTTCTATGTCTTGGAGGGAGAGTTCCAATATAATATATTGCTGGGTCGTCCTTGGATCCGAGCCATGGGATGTGTTCCCTCAACATTACATAGATGCATAAAATTTGAGTACGAGGGGAAGTCCTACACCGTAAAAGCTGACCCTTCCCCCTTTAAAACCTGCAATATGTTATACCACCCTAACGATGTGCTTTTACCAATCAAGACACCCATACATTCAACCCAACCATCCTCTTCAAATGTACCTCAACCATCCACCTCAACCGCGCCTACGCCTTCAACTGATGAAACCACCATCGCAAAAACTACTTCCCTTCCCGCAGCTAACATTCCAACCTCTGACCCCTTAGTAGATTTTTTTTAGCACCTTACGCTGGGGGAGTACCGCCTATATAACGTTAGTTCTTTCCATACCCCGCAGGAGTACGGACAATTACATGCACATCCCACCTACGACCGTCGCGTGGGGGAGATAATCTCTTACGGACCACCCCATTGCCGCACCAACCTAACGTATGGGGGTGTTGACACATCCTCCATTACCCCTGAACCCCCTCTTGGTGTGGTTCCCTTCCAATCTGATTTTCAATACTTGACAAATCGTCATTTCGCCCTCACCTTCTTGACTCGTTGTGCGTGGAAAGGCTTTGGTTTTGGCCTTTACGAACAAGGCCGACATACACTCATTCCCGTGACTACCCGTAAACATAATGATTGTAGTGGTCTCGGTTTTCCCGAAACACCTACACAGGAGACACCTCCTGTCAGCTGTATCCTGGAAGAAGAAGATGTCGCCCCTACCAAACTATCATCACCCACTTTGCCATCATCACCCACAAAATCTATAGACCCTGAATCCATCCCTCCTAACTTTTTTTTTTCATAAATGCTATCTTCATAGGTCCTCTCACTTATCAATGTGATAATGAGGACCCATCTTCTCTTCCCCTTCTGTATCCAGACATGATCGAAGAGGATTCACCTTTGATTAATGTTGTTGAATGCCAGGATGATGACTCCATCCTCACTTACCTTGGCGCGGATGATTCTTATATTCAACGAGCCTTACCATCTGAAACCCAAACCATGCTGAACGAATCTACTATAGAAATCAACATCCACACGGAGGAGGATCCTCACATTGTGAAGATTGGACAATCCCTTAACACATCAGAACAAGCCGCCTTTACTACCTTTCTCCGTGCTCGCAACCAAGCTTTCGCATGGTCTTACGCTGACATGCCAGAAATTGATCCTACCATTGCCGTCCATAACATCACCCTAAACCCTGATTCCAAACCAGTCAAACAGAAATTGAGAAAAATGCATCCACGCATTGCTCTCTTGGTCAAAGAGGAGCTCCAACGACTCCTTTCTGTTTGCTTCATCTTGCCTATTGACTATCCTCAATGGATTTCTAACATCGTACCTGTCACTAAAGCTACAGGGGGACTTCAGATATGCATAGATTTCTGGGATCTTAACCTTGCTTGCCCTAAGGATGACTTCCCCTTACCTAGCATTGACCAACTTGTTGATCTAACTGCAAGTCATGAGATGCTCTCTCTCATGGATGGCTTTTCAGGATACAACCAAATTTTGGTTGCCCCTGCCGATCAACACAAAACTGCCTTCATAACTCCTTGGGGAACCTTCTGTTATCGTGTCATGCCATTTGGCCTTAAGAATGCTGGTGCTACCTATCAGCGGGCTATGACCTACATTTTTCATGACATTATGCACACTATCCTTGAAGATTATGTCGATGATCTTCTCGGCAAGTCTAAACATCGTAGTGAACATCTCGACGTTTTAACCATTATTTTTGATCACCTGTTACAATATTTTGTCCGCCTTCAACCAAAGAAATGTGTCTTTGGTGTTCTTTCGGGAAAACTTCTTGGCTTTATCGTCTCTTTGCATGGCATTGAGGTCGATCCATCTAAAGTCAAAGCTATCCTAGAAATGCCCCCACCCAAAAATCTCAAACAATTACGTAGTTTACAAGGTAAGCTCCAATCTATCCGACGTTTCATCTCCCAACTCTCGGATTGGTGTCAACCTTTTCATCACCTCCTTAAAAAGGATATTGCATTCCAATGGAGCGAAGAATGTCACCAAGCCTTCGAAGCTCTCAAATCTTATCTCTTGCAGCCACCCGTGCTTATCCCACCCCAAGACGACCGCCCTTTCTACCTTTACCTTTCTGCCATCGACCACGATGTAGGAGCCATGCTTGCACATCGTGACTCTGAGAATCGCGAACAAGCTGTTTATTATATAAGTCGTACTTTGGTGGACTATGAGACTAGGTACACACATGTAGAAAAATTGTGCCTTGCCCTATCATTCGTGGCACCAAACTCCGACACTACCTTCTAAATCACAAGAATTTCGTCATCACCAATACAGACCCCATCCATTACATGTATGCCAAACCTCATCTGAACCAACGCATTGCCAGATGGCTCATGCTTCTCACCGACCTCGACCTTGAGTTTGTCCACCAGAAATCAATCAAAGGACAAACCATCGCAGACCAACTTGCGGAAGCTCCTTTACCTGGGGAACAATTTAACAATTTTACCTTCCCCGACGAACTCATCGCCACTCTTTCACTCCGGGAAGAGTCGTACCCAATGACCCTCTTCTTCGATGGATCTAAATGCCAGCGCGGCGGAGGAGCCGGCGTTGTTCTTATTCCTCTCGACGCTGAGCCTATGCCTCTTTCATTCCAGCTTGATTTCCCTTGCACTAATAATACAGCGGAATACGAGGCCCTTGTTCTGGGTCTCCAAGTTACGTTACATTTAGGCATCAAATCTATCAACATTTTTGGCGACTCTCAATTGGTAGTCAATCAAGTTATGGGCATCTACCAATGTAAAAATGAGGAGCTTCAAAAATACAAACACTACGTGGATTCACTTTTAGCCTTATTTACTCACTATTCTATACAAACCATTCCCCGCTCCACTAACAAATTTGCGGATACTATGGCTTGCTTAGCCTCGCAAATTCCCACCGCGCCAACTGACTCTGAATTATTCATCATGGTCCAACAACTTTTTGCCCCATCCTATTCAACCCCGGTAGTTTGTATGATAAATATTGTGTCTACTAATTCACAGGATACCTGGTACCACCAATTTCACGACTACCTTACAATCTCTGTCCTCCCACCTGACCTTACTAGTAATGGCAAACGTGCTTTTCTTAAAAGTATTTCGCGTTATGTTGTCATGGGGGGACTCCTCTATAAACGTGGCTTTGATGGCATCCTCCTTCGCTGTCTAACTGGCGCAGAGGCCACTCATACCATCCAACAGGTCCATGACGGTATTTGTGGTGGACATTTTAGCGGCCTTGCCGTGGCCAAACGAATCCTTCGCCTTGGTTATTATTGGCCTACTCTCAATAACGACTGCTACGAATATGTTAAGCGTTGTGTTATGTGTCAGCAACATGCCAACCTTCAACATACTCCTAGCCATCCGCTCCAGGTCGCTCGAGATCTTTGGCCCTTCTCATAATGGGGTTTAGACCTTATTGGTGAGATTCACCCGACCTCTTCACAACGTCACCGTTGGATAATCACAGCGACCGAATATTACACAAAATGGGTGGAGGCTATTCCACTCATTTCAATCAAAAAAAGAAAAAATTGTCGAATTCATTAACCATCACATTATCTGTCGTTTTGGTATTCCTCATCGCCTAATAACAGATAATGGTAAATCTTTTAAAAACAAGTTGTTACAAGACCTTTGCGACAACTTTGGTATCAAACTTAGCTTCTCATCACCCTACTATCCACAAGCCAATGGGCAAGCCAAGTCCTCTAATAAAACACTAACCAAAATCCTCATGAAAGTTGTCAATGAATCCGGAAGAAATTGGCATGATCACATTCCCTTTTCCCTTTGGGCTTATCGTACTAGCATTCGTACCTCTACTAATGCCACACCTTTTTCTTTGGTATACGGTACCGAGGCTGTTTTGCCTCTCGAAATACAAATACCCTCCCTTAGAATATCTCTTCAGGATATTCTCACCAATGATGATTTCCGCCAAGAGCGGTTAGCCCAATTAGAGCTTCTTGACGAACGCCGTCTTACAGCTCTTGATCACCTTCAAATCTATCAAAAACGCATTAAACGTGCTTATGATAAGCGACTTCATGAGCGTACCTTTAAGGTTGGTGATCTTGTCCTCAAAGAGAATCAACATGTAACCAAACTAGAAAAGAGTAAACGTGGAAAATTTGCTCCCAATTGGATTGGGCCTTATATAATCACTCACACCTATGGATCTGGTACTTATCATTTAGCTTCGCTTAATGGTAAACCTGAGCCTGAACCCCTTAATGCCTTGCATCTTCGACCATTCTACTATTGAAATTAGTGTTATATCACTTCTTATCTACCTGCCGCCTCGTCCCTTGAGCTCACTTACCACTACATACACTCTGTTTCCTACACCTCATAATAACAATCAAGCTCACATAGTTTGATTCTCACCTCCCCTTGATGATGCCTTCCCCTTTTTTAGTCTAGTCCATGACTTCAAAGTATTAAAATAAGCCGTATTCTTATGGGATTTTCTTGAGTCAAACTTCCTACTAAACTAGATGCTTCACGCCAAAAGAACATCTAGTCATCTAAATTAAATATAGACTGCTCCCTCGAAGGACAGCTATATGCCGAACTATTGCTGCTATTATATATAGACTGCTCCCCCGAAGGACAGCTATGCATTAAAATCATATCTGCTACTATAAATAGACTGCTCCCTCGAAGGACAGCTATACACAGCTAGCCTTTATCAGAAGCTGCTCGCATTGATCAGCTTCGTGAAGACCTCAAGAATAAAACAATCAATATCCCTGGTAGACTTCCCGCATCGATCAGTCTATATTCAATAAAATAAAAGCCTCATTCAGAAGAACTTTTGAGTCATGGACTTGTCTATTTAGGGTAGGTTCTCTTTTGTCAGAACACTCACTTTGTAATGAGTTCTCTGTACCTCAGCTATACCATCCACCTCACCTCACCATTTGTTTCAACTCAAGGGACGTAATGTACGCTCGATATATTGTGATCACACAACTCTTTTCACCTATTGACTTCTCGTCTATGCACGGTACCTAGGGCTCCAAGCTCGTTCTACGTGGTGTGGTTTGTTTAGCTCTCTTCATCTATGGAGCACTCTTTCTGCTTTGCCTCGCATCTAGGATTGTGTGTTGACCTTAATCAGGACACGATTCCCTACTACTTGGGTAGGCTAACTTTTGCTTCCCTTATACCTTTTACAACATTACCAATTCGTTACCAACATCCTCAACCTTACCGTACCAATGTTAATATCAATATTTTTACCAACCAACCAATTGCCTAACCGTACCAAATTGCCTAAATTCACCTCTCCCTGGTCCTAAGGGAGAACTACATCGGTCTGAGGCCCCTCCTTGCTTTGTGCAAAGGGCTATGTAGGCAGCACTTTGGAGACATGGGGTCTCCCAAGGTTAGCTCGACCATCCCCTACCATAATCTATCATGTGTGGTATAATAAATATTTCTGTGTATTTCTATTTAATCACATCCTTTTTCAAAACACAAACATTCTTATTATTATAACTCAAATCAACATACATATTCAGCTTTATTTAGATGTTAAACAAATACATCTTCTCTATCAACGACACACAGGTCGGCATCCTTATTTATTCTTATACCTTGCTAACATTTACTCAGACCCTCACGCCTCATCCCGAACTAGGTGATGATCGTGATCGTCGACCCCTCTCGCCGGGCCTCTCTGTCCTCAAAGGTACCACGGCTATTGGTACCGCCCACTGATCTGCCAATCTCTCCTGTAACATATGAATACGCCCTCTCGCATGGAGGACTCCAGCCTCTAGTTTCTCCGCCCGTGACTCCACAACCACTAACAATCCTCTTGTCTCATTCACCTGCGTTTGGAGCTGCTGAACCAAACGCTGCAGACGATCCCTCTTTGCTGCAATCACCGCTATGTCAGGGCGCTCACGTATACCTCACAGTTCTGCTACCCACCATAATCTATAGGCCTCTGTCGTTCCCGCATCCATTACCTTGCGATCGGCTGCTACCTCTTCAGGCCCTTCTGGAGGTGTTGGCCGGGGAGGTGAGAATGCTGCCTCGGCGTCGATCCTCATATATGGTCTATAAGCCAGGGGTATATCCTGCACAAATCCAAATTGTCGCTGCACGCGATCTATAGGAATCCTCTCATATTCACCTGGCCTGTGCCCCGCGATCCACCTCAGTCACTCTACACCCCCCAACTCCTCAGTTATGTTCTCTGTTACCATATAGTTCCCGTAAGGCCTCCAACAGATGTCCGCAACTGTCACCCTCTCCCATACTTGCCTGTAATACACAATGTCACCCGTCACGGCCTGAGATCTTACCTCTTGTTCTGTCTGGACCCATCGTCTGAATCCCAACCTCTATACTCCGGTCTCTCCTGCCTGGAGGGATTGGCCTATTGGTTGCACACAAACAATGTGCTCATAGGCCCAACAGTGTAATAAGTATGAACAATCCAGCGTCGTCCTGTGATTTCGCCTACAAGCCCATAAACCCCTGTATAGCTCTGCCAAATATGCAGGTGCCCATGCAAACGTAACGTTCCTTTCTACCATCTCCCAGATAACACACATCAATGCCTTTGGAAATCTTCCTCCTTCTACCCTCGGTAATGCATAATACCCTACCGCTATCATTAATATCACTGCTAACCTTGTCTCCTCAGGGTGTGCTGCATACATTACCCCATACGTAAAGGATAAACCTCGATGTGTCAAATCTCGTGCGTATGGACCAAATACTGCTGTTATCGCTCCCCATGCCACGCTAGGTAGTGCATGATATACTGGTTCTCCGGTAATAGGGAGTCTCAAAATACGGAACACATCTTCCAATGTTACTGTCATCTCTCAATCAACGCCTGTAACATACCATGATTACGTGTGATTCGTGAATAATAACGGATTCCACTTAACCCCAAACGATTTATCAATGTCCATTCCGCTGGTGTTACATCTGCTCGGATCCGTGACAACAGTGCTGGCACATTATCATTCATCCTCAAACCTGCCTCTGCCTGCATACACCAAAACAACAAACAACCATTCAATCCGTCAGGGTTTTTCAAACATTCTCGAAATTCCTCCAGTAACCGGTATCGGTTATACATAACCGATATCGGTTGAGTAACCGATACCGGTTCTCCCTAACCGCTACCGGTCACTGTCAATTACATACATCTTGCCTAAAACAACCACCTACGACAATAAATTGCTCGTTTATTCCTCTCTGTATACACAGACATACCCGAAACCCTTGATTACCTACCACGTAACACTCACCTCATTTATAACTCTTGTTATCATCTTTTCTTTCTCATATCTACCCACATACTCTCCCCCATCTTATTCACAAAACATGCCAAAATCAAATCACAACCAAAACATTTACCTCTGGGGTTGTAGTAGCTTGAGGTGGCCCTTGTCTTCCCTCTTGTCCCTGCCTGCTGGATGTTTCTCCTCGTCCTGCCATTATCACCACTCTTTTCAAATTCACCTTTCTACTTTCTGAATCTCCGATTGCATTCACCTTCCCAGTCTCTTTTCTTATCACCCAAATCTCTCATACAAATTCCTATCTCTCTTCTCCTTATCACTCAAATCTCTCATGCAAATACCTGTCTCAGTCGTCAAAAAGCATCGCGTTCGCGTATTTAACCTCTTGCATGGCTCTAAAATTAAAACTTAAGTTGCCACCCTAGCTTTTCTATTTTTAGAAAAGCTCATACCTAAATAACCGGTATCGGTTACTTAACCGATATCGGTCTATCAGCTACCGATATCAGTTACACACCTATCTTTTCTCAACAGCGTTCTTTTCTTCATTTCTCACCTAAATTTTTATCGCGCCCGCCTCTTTTCCTGCATAAACAACACAATTTACCACATTTGTTCATCCACCACATATAGCATTACACTTTCATTAACATCATTTATTTTATACAAATACACAAACCATCAACTACGGATATCAAGCAACTATCAATCTATACATCATTTGGATCCAACTCATCAGTTACATATATCACAATGTCACAAAACCAATAATTCATCACATAACCTGTCATTCATATATACATGCAAAACCAAAAACATCAACATCATCCATCTATCAACATGTCAACTAAAACTTATCATACATTATATATTACCAACCATTAACAAAATATTTAAACACATTTTGAACACTGCATGTGGATCAAAACATCGTCTCTATATATATACAAATTTTCAAAAATACAATGTGCCCTACATCGGGGCCTCTATGATCTCATAATCCACCAAAGCCGGCACGCAGGCCGCAATAACTGTCAAAAAATCTCGACTCGGCTCGCAGGCCGGTCCCTCGTATCAAAACTAGATATATACTCGGCTCGCAGGCCGGTATCCACTATATAACCCCTACTCGGCTCGCAGGCCGGTATCCACTATACAACCCCTACTCGGCTCACAGGCTGGTATACAATAAATGAATAAATGAATACATGAATAATACATAGGCACGCAGGCCTCTATCAATACACCCGGTTCGCAGACCGGTGCCCATCTCTAAATACAAAAACCATGTCTGGGATCCCTCAGCTCTCCCCACCGCCCTCGGCACCTCTCCCCGTTGGTCCCTGTGGTGCCTCTCGCCTCCTGCCTGTGACGGACCCACCAGCTGTGGCTGCACCTCCCTGAGACCTCTGGCTCCGAGAGGTCTCTGCTCTATGTGCCGCATAGGGCTGATAATCAGCCCCGGTACCATCAAGAATATCCTGATAGTATCGGGCCTTTGCTCTAACCTCCATATAGCGCTCTCGAGCCACTGACGGAGCTGGGGCTGGTCCCCTGGCACCTACAACCAATGCCCCCTGAGCCTGTGCTGGTGCTGCTGGTGGTGCCTGTGGCCGCGGTGGTGTCGGTACCTGTGCTGCTGCCTGTACCTGCACCTGTGGCTGTGGTGCTGGTGGTGGTGCTACCTGTGCCTGTGCCTGAGCCTGGGCTAGCTGCCCCTGTAAGACCCCTATCTGTGCCTGCACAGCAGCTAGCTGCCCCTGTAAGAGCTGCATCTGACCCCTGAGCTGATCTCTCTCTCCTATAACTGCAGCCAAGTCTGGCTGTGCAGGCGGTACTATCCTGGCTGCTCTCTGCCCAGCCCACCACACTCTGTATGCTCCCGTGCACCCAGCATCATCTACACCCTCACCTACTGACCTCTCCGCTACCCAATCTGGATCCAAAGGCTATGGTGCAGGCAGTGGGGCCTCTACATCATCCCTCCTGTACTGAGGGAAGGGAGGTGGCTCGTCCTGTCGCAGCCCCATCTGCCTGCGTACCCTCTCCAGGGGTATTCGCTCGTACTCTCCTGGCCTTCGTCCTGCTATCCAGAATGTGTATTGGATTAGGCGCAACTGTAAGCGGGCTCCTCTGCCAGGGTGGTGACCTCTGTAGGGTCTCCATACAATGTCTACTGCTGTAAGGCCCTCTAGCAAATGTCTATAGTATGCCACATCCTGACCTGCCATAACTGCTCGTGGCTGGCCCACGACCCCCAACCACCTCTGAAAGCCATATCAGTATATGACCTGTGGCCCTGGCTGCTAGGGTAACCCTACTGGCCTGATGCATACGATGTGCTCGTATGCCCAACAATGCAACAAAAATGTAGAACAAATACCAAATCGCCTCCTCCGGTGATAGCCCCATAGCTCCCTGTATAATTGCACCAGATATACTGGTGCCCAGGCGTAACAGGTGTGCTCCTCCACCATCTCTAGCAGCACCCCCATCAATGCTCGTGGGAAGCGGCCTCCCTCTGAGTCCAGGAGGGCGAAGCAGGTGATCCCAACCATCATCAACACAGCCAGTCGTGTCTCGTGTCGATGCGCACGGTACATGTCACCGTACCTGATACTCGCGCTATGGTAGGTCAGTAGCGCGGCTGCATCCCCAAAAACTTGCAGTATGCTGTCCATGGCAGTCTCTGAATCTACCTGGAAGACTGCCTCTCCCTCGATAGGTAACCGAAGGATGCGATACACATCCTCCAACGTGACGGTCATCTCCCCAGTCGGGAGATGGAACACATTGGTCGCCAGATCCCATCTCTCGATGAGGGCGACCATCAGGCTGTGATCTCTCTCTATCGCTCTGTACCTCTGGACTCCACCGAGTCCCACCTCGCGCATGACGGCCCAATGAGCCGCAGATACGTGTGGCCTCATCCGCACCAACAGCGGGGGCATCCTATCCCGCATCGTCAACTACTGACGTGCCTGCAAAACCAACCCACATCCTTAGACCTACTCTTTATTACAACATCTACTTTATCATCTAAATACCCTTTTTTATCCCCCCGACCATACCCCGACTCTCTCCCACCCCCCTCTAGCAACCTACCACCCTAAAAACCCAAAACCATCCCACCCAAAACCAACAAAAACAAAACCCCAACAAAACACATGCAACCCAACCCTACACCAAACCCTTCTCCACCCCTAACCCAACCCCCAACCCAACACCCACACCGACCCACAACCCAACCCAAAAAACCCAAAGCCCAACCCTACACCAAACCCTTCTCCCACCTCCACCTCAAACCCAACCCAAAAGCCCAAAAACCCAAAGCCCAACCCTACACCAAACCCTTCTCCCACCTCCACCTCAAACCCAACCCAAAAGCCCAAAAACTCAAAACCCAACCTCCAACCCACACTCCCCACAACCCTACACCCAACCCCAAAAACCCACAACCCAACCCTTCACCAAACCCTTCTCCCACCTCCACCTCAAACCCAACCCAAAAACCCAAAACCCACCAAGCCACCGACGCCGGCCGATACATGACCGATGCCGGTCACCAACAACAGCCCTTTTCCCTACAATTTTGCAACCGATGCCGGTCGCTTAGTGACCGACATCGGTCACTGTCCTCTCCCGGAGCCGAAACCCCGCGCGGCCCCCAAAACCCATTTTTTTACCTATTTCTACCCATCTACCCACCCAAATACCCTAAAAACTTACCCACCTACCCACCTTAGCCTATCTAGCCTATCTACCCTCTCCCTTTTTCAAATCATTTCCATTTTCTCATTATTTCCTAAAAAAGGTTAATTCCTACCCAAACCCCCAATTTAGCATAATACAACCAAATCACCAAATTAAAGAGTTTCGAATCTACCCGAACGATGACACGTCGTCGTGGTGGGATGGGTGGTGGCGGTCCAGCTGGTCCAGCCCCTCCAGCTCCTCCTGCCTATGCCATGGCTCCAATCCTGATCTGCTGGGTCCCCGGCCAATCAACTGCTGCCTCCTCCTTAATCGGGCCCACTATCAACTCTCTCCGCCAATACAATAGCTCCACCTCACTCAATCAAGCCTCTAATCCCAACTCTCCACGTCAGACAAGTCGATTTGGTTTGCAAATAACAAAAGTGACAATGACAAGCCGTATTTTTCTTTTTATAGGTTTTTCACCTTTCACCGATATCGGTTTCATTTTGCCCTAAGGAACCGGTATCAGTCCCTTAACCGATATCGGTCAGGCAGAATCGACATCGGTTCTCTACCCAACTTTCCCCCAATTTTATTTTTTGCCCCTATTTACCATTTGCCCCCTTTTAACCACATATCACATATATCCACCCTTGTTGAACACCATTTGTTTACCTATTTGGCCCGACCCAAGGCCTCAACCTACCAATTGGCCCGACCCAAGGCCTCAACCTACCTATTCGGCCTGACCCAAGGCCTCGCCCTACCTATTTGGCCCGACCCAAGGCCTCGCCCTACCAATTTGGCCCGACCCAAGGCCTCAACCTACCAATTGGCCCGACCCAAGGCCTCGCCCTAACCATTTGGCCCGACCCAAGGCCTCACTCTACCCTTATGACCTGACCCAGGGCCACCGCCCAACCACTTGGCCTGACCCAAGGCCGTATCACTTCAATACCATACCCACAATCAACGTTTTATTTTATCCATCCATCATGTACCTTTTGTTCAATCGAGCTCACCTGTTCGTTTTTTAGCATGATTAGGGTCCTTGACTTGATCTGTCGACCAACTTTGCCTAGACCTAGACCGTGACATTTATCTCAACCAAACCAACCGTTTGGTACTGCCGAACATGCCTAAACGTTCATGTACCTCACCTGTTACATACCCTGGAGCTACTTCCTATGCCTTGGATACCAGGATTATATCACCCTTGTTTGGATAAACTATCGACCTTTGCCTACACATTGCTGGTTTGCTTGTCAAATCATGTACCCTCGTCATACTATTGCATTTCAACATGCGTCTGCTTCCTTGGCCCTACCCCACCACCTTACCATCATCTCTACAACATGTACCCTTTATCAACCCTATCCCTGATTTCCCATTCACTCAATCGGCGATAGATTTGAGGGGGATTACCTACATCTTTAACATGAGAAACCACTTCATATTATTGTCCGCGCAGCTTTACAGAACAAGCTACACGATAATAAGGGGCTAATGTAGACACCAAATTCATGTCTTACGACCCCTTGTGACCCGCATCCCATTTCGTAACCTAACCTCATTACCTAAACCTTACACAATTATTTATTAATTACTTTATATTTGATAAATCCACATCACCTTACCCGCCACCTCACTTTGCCACCTCATCATGACCTAGCCCTAACCCTAAACTAACCTAATTAAGACTCATGACTTGGTCTAGACTCACATCCATAACTAATGCCTCCTTACTCGTACCCAAAGCCGACCTTCTAGCCACTTGACCAAACCCGCAACTGATCTCTCGGGAGAAAAGCAGGGAAGGTGGGCTATTTTACTAAAAATAGCCTACTTTTTCCTTACCGATGCCGGTTCCTACTCAACCGCCGTCGGTTACGCAACCGCCATCGGTTCCCTGTAAATGGGCTCCCCAAACCAAAACAACGAAATCAGAATTTCATTTGGGAGATCGGTCGAATGATTTTTGAAACAACAGAGAGCATTGCGAGCGAGGAACAGAGTCCAGATCTTCACTTGACAGAGCAGAGACGAGTGAAGAAACCAGAAGTACTTGCAGTAGAGGATATCAACTTGCATCTTCGCCGAAACCAGTAAGTCATATCTTGCATGTCCTCTGTTATAACATTTCTTCTGCTCTGTGAATTTCAGTCCTCCTAAATCCATCTCTGAATCTACTACCCAACGTGTCATTGCATCTAACTGTTATCCTTTTGCTTCTAATCATCCCATTTCCTAATATCATCCATAAACCAGCCTTACAAAACACCATAGCTACCAAGAAGATCCTAGAACCTACTAGTATCGGTTATTAGTAACCGACATCGGTTCCTCTGATCAAAACCAGAAAACCAGCCTTTCCCCTACCCAGTTCAACGAAACAATTTAATTGATATTTTGCAGTTTTTTGTGTTAATTCATATTAGCAGGGGAACTGACCACCTTCGAAAGGAAGTTTTATATTTCCTGGGCCCAAGGCAGTTTCCTCATTTATTGTTTAATCAAAATCTTGTGGTCTTGTGTTCTTATTTGTAGGTAGTCCTTCCAAGACAAAAAGGAGTTCTCCGCAGTCAACCTGATCTTTCTCTACAATACGCGCACACCATCTCGACATTCAACAGGTATTCCTCCTAACCCTAACCTCATCTGTTTCTAAAAGGAATGAAAGGATAGAGCAACTCTATTCCCGGTAGCCAAAACATTCCAAGTGAAACAACATTCTAGCACACTTCATTCTCCTTTTTGGTGATGTATTACTATTTTTAGCAACTTTATTTTTTTAGCAGGTTGCTTTTCTAGACCTGTTATTTTGGGAAAATTGTTATTTTCATCATGTCACTCATTTGCATCTTTTCTGACTATTCTAGGTGAGAAAACCTTGAAAATTTAGGGATTTACTATTTTTAGCCCATATAGGGGCATATCATATTCTATTTTTAGTAGGTTTAATGTTGGGTGTCGGATTGCAATTAAAAGGTCTTAAAACTTTTTACTTCTCACCGCGATGATTTCCTCCAATTTTCACTGGTTTTTCTTGTCTGAATATTTGTGAATTCGAAAAGGAAACTTTCAGGTCTGTATGTTCATCATATGACAAGGAAAACTGTTGATGAAAATATAATTCCTCAAAATCCTTGAAAAATAGGGAATTCATGGTGCGAAAGCTAATTCACACAAAACTAGATTTTTCAGGGATCATTTCCTCCAATTTTCACAAGTTTTTCTCATCCCGATCTTCATGAATTTAAAAAGGAAACTTGTAGGTATGAATGTTCCTCATCTGATATGGGATTATGTTGATGAATATTTCAGTTCAAAATATCCCTAAAAATAGGTACTTCATGGTGTGAAAACTAGTTCATGTGAAACTAGATTTTTCAAGGATCATTTCCTCCAATTTTCACGTGATTTCACCCACTAGAACCTTGAGAAGTGAAGAGGTGCCTTGCTGAATTTTTTTTTCTGTTTCATTACAGCTATTGATGAATTCTTGAAGCTTTGAAAATGATAAAAATCATTCATGTGCTCTTCACCCTTGAATTGATGAGTGGCGTTGTTGCATTGGTCAACGGGAGGGGCTGGAATGAGGTGAAAAGGGCTAGACATACATCATGGAGCCTCACCAAGGTCATATGATGGACCAGAGGGAATATTTGGGGCTGGGTGTAATTTTTTGTCCCAAGGGGATAGGATAGTTGGTGCAAGAAAATACGCCATGCTCCAGGAGGTAAATGTTTCTTACTTCAAAAGCATATCTTGAGAAAAGCCTTGAAAATGACGTTTCCGGAGCTACACAAGATCATTTTTGATGAACCCATATATGATTTTGACACCCAAGATCCTCATGAAGTCAATGGAATGGGTATAAATATCCAATTATTCCTAAAAACCCCTCAAATTTCTCCTTATTTCTTGGGACAACAGGGTGTGCCTATCAAAAATGAGCTATGGAAAGAAGAACATGTATCTTCTGAAGTATTTGAATATTTCATCATATAGATAATTATTCAATATTTCCAATTAGTATTTTTTTCCTCTTAACTCCTTACAAAGCTCCTAAAATCATCCACAAAAGATCATGTACATGTTTTGACTGTCTTCTCCTTACACCTTAGGCACCCCAGGGATGAAACTGGGTCACATGGGGGACCAAAGAAAGGGCTAAAATTGGGTTCATTTTTGTGTCTAAAATTTCCCAAGGGGATGGGACATAAGGTGTAATCAAATTTTCCCTCACCTGGTGATGACAAGTGGTGGATGTTGATTTGTGGAGGCGAAGAGGAGAGGGGGTTGAAAAATGGCTTGCAGAGCACCTTCTAGGGTCACATGAGGAATCAAGGTCATGGTTGGGAATTGGGAACATTTTTGTGTCCCAACTATCCCAAAGGGATAATAAAAAATGTCCAAGAAAATTTTCCTCATTCTGTTGATGTCAAGTGGCACATGTTGATTCGATGATGGGAAGAACTGAGGCTGGAACCAAAGGAGCTTAAATTTCATGTTTGAGCCTCACCGGGTCATATGATGGTCCAAAGCTAGCTTGGGTTGAAGGATAGCTTTCCAAACTATATGAAATCTAGCTTCCCATGAGCACCATCTAGAATTGACGAGCCATCTGGAGTTAATCAAGGCTACCGCAGAGCATAACCTTTTCCTGGGGAGTAATTTAAGAAAGGGGTATCTGGAAACCATTTCCAATCCTTCCACCAAGGCCTAAGAGAGACAACACCAACTTTGTGAAGCATCTCAACAAGAATGGAATCAAGAACTTCCTGATAAGACTCTTTGTCAGTCAAAGCAAGCCGAAACTTGGCTTTAGCTTGAGGCCAAGTGAGAAGTAGTCTGGACTGCCTGCAAAAGATGTCTTTAAGAGTGTGCAAGCCTCAATGATATAACTTAAGAGCATGAACCCAAGGTACTTGGGCAAGTGGCACATCATGAAAATTGATGAGAGGAGACCAGAAGATGTTGTGGTCATTAATGGAAAGCCCATTTCAGAAACCATCCCCTTCCTAGATTAAAAAGGGTTTGAGAAATTCCCAAGCTTTCCATATGCTTTTGACAACAAAGCTACCCACAATCTTAACCAGGGCTTTGAGAATGAGCAGACTGTGAAAATCCAACCCTTGCCAAGTTTTGCACCCTTGAGGGGAGCCTTGACAAATACAATCACTTGGCTGTCAGCGCAGTTCCCTGGTGGCCAATGTCGGTTAGACTGAGACCGTCAAAATCCCTAGGGAGGCAAAAATATTCCCATGCAACTCTGTGAAAGCCTTTTCCAAGCTCCACGCTAGCCCAAAGAAAATATTTGAGAAGTTTTTCCAATTTCTTGTAAGAGGCTTTAACCAACACCCAACATAAAGAATAATAAACATGTGTGGCAGCCAATATCTTGGAGAAAATATGAAATTTTCCTGCCAGTGAAAGGGGTTTAGTAATCTAGTACTCCAACTTGCGGGAGACCCTGTTAATAACATATTACCAAATTTGACTGGGAGCAACATCAAAAGCAAAGGGGATACCCAGAAATTAAAAAATTTCTCCATGCTGGATGTATTTCTAGTCATAACGATTAAACCAATCAGGATTAGGGAGAAAAGATTGCCTGAAGCACTAGGTATTTCTCCATTGGATACTAGAACCTAAAGCTAAACAATATGTGTCCAAACATTGCATGGCATTGTTTATATTTACTTCTTTCTCTAGGAGCACGAGGAAGGATACATCTACAAAATGCCCATTGACACATTAGAGTCTGGAGGGGAGTCAGGGAAGGGAGTTGGATTCCTCTCACAAGCCCTTGATCCCAAGCATGGGCAAGGAGAAACCCAAAACCTTCATCGGCAAGAACATAAAGAGCAGGTGCTAAAGGACAACCTTACCTAATAGAGTGGAAAATCCTAAACTGCTCGAAAGTATGACCATTTACAGATAGAGAGGCAATGGCATCTGCAAACAACATTTTGATAAAGGCGATGAAAATTGAACTGAAGCTCAGTGCTTGAAGCATCGCCAGAATGAAATGCCATTCAATCTTGTCATAATAATTTTCAAAGTCAATTTTGACAAACATGGTTGGTTGTTTAGAGGTTCTCTCCCACTCCATACCTTCCCAGATAACCAAAATGTTATCCAGAATGTACCTGCTATGTATGAAACCAGTCTACTCAGGATTGATGATAATGAGCAAGATGGGTCAAAGCCTAAGAGCTAAAGCCTTAGCTATGATCTTGTATGAGACATTGAGCAAGGTAATTGGATGCTAATTGTAGATGAACTCTGGGTCTCCTGCTTTAGGGATGAACTTTATGTGACCCCGATTAATAAGGGCATCGAGGGACCCTGAGTGGAGAGCCTCAAGGTAGACTTGCAGAAAATATTGACCAACCATGTCCCAACGGGCTTTGTAAAACTTACAAGGAAAACCATCCAATTCAGGAGCTTTATCATTGGCCATGAGGGAAAAAACTTCATATAAGTCCTCTAGAGTAAGCAATTTGTCACATACAACTCTGTGTGCCAGTGAAATTTTGCAAGGAACTACCGAGAGGCATTCAGAGAGCGCGGATTGTCGCTCAGGAGACTCCTCCTACACTTTAAAAACCTAAACATAGTTCCTAACAAAGGCTTGTACCATCTGAGGAGCATCTGTAATCCAAACACCGACATCAACAATAGCGAAAATTTGTTGGTTCATGTGCTTGACTTTGAGCTGTTGGTAAAACTCTTTGGTGTTAGGGTCTCCAATTTTAAGCCAGTGCAACTGAGCTTTGATCTAGGCACCCCGAGCTATGTAATCATCAACAATGCAGAGTTTTTGCCACAATTTAGCAACTTGGAGTTGTAGAGAGAAATTGAAAGGAGCCTATTCAAGCACCACCGTCGAGTGACTCAGCTCTGTGGAGGTAGTGGAATAAGCCCGCCACTGGAATTTAGCGAGCTAGACACCGTACATCAGGAGGAATTTAGTGAGAAAAATTATAGCATCCTTCCATGAACTTATCCAACCAACCTTACCAAGAGGGTGAGGTGCTAGGTTCCAAATTTGGCGTATGTGCGCCAAAGTGGGGTCATGATGCAGCAAAGTAGTATTTAAATAAAATTACATCTTTTTCATATTTGGAAGTTGAAAAGTCCATTCAATATGGAACTAGATCAGAATGTGGTCGGAAAGGACAACAGATAGTAATGCATCCATCAGAAGAGAATAATAGCTAGAAAATTTAAAGAAAGGTTGTAAGGAGATCATGTCACGATACAACCTTTTAAAAACCCGATCTTGGATATTTCTAAGATTAGACCAAGTGTACCATCGCAATGTGCTGGTGTGGTGCGAATAATTAGGGTCATAAAACCCAAATTTATTATGCATGTAAAACCAAGCCTCCCTTTTGCCAGCTAGCCACCTCATGGGTAAAAAGGCCCAATTTATCATTGGGTTGCTCCACCATATTAAAATCCCCATTGATTAGCTAGTGCACATTTGAAAGTTCATCAACCACCCACCGCCAAAGCATTTTCCTTTTTTGACATGTCATTAGGCACATAAACATTGATAATCCCAAAGGAGAGATTTTCAATATTGAATAGCACCCAGAGAATACGGTTTTCAGGGTCACATCCATGATTGACATAATACGGTTACCATTTCAGAGAAATAAATGTGATCATTCCACCTCTTCCAACAACATGGTTGCTAGAGATAGCTAAACTTTCAAGCCAAATAGTCCTGGCGATAGAATCAAGTAAAAAACCTGAAACTTTGATTTCCTGTAAACACAGAATATTCATATCCGAGAAGCCTTTCCTAAAATATCACACTATGTATTTGCGAGTGGATTCTGTGAGACCCCGAACATTCCATGAGTAGAAATTCATGAGGAAACATTGTCCAGATGCATTTCTAAGTCTAGCTCACTCAAACCATCAAGGGCCCCAAAATTGTTCTACAAAAACCGTTGCTGGTTAACTAAAAAAATCAAATAGTTGAGCAGCCCATCGGTTGTTAGGGCTATTATACTCTCCTTCCTTGCGATCGTGAGGAGGGCTACGAGAATTTCGAACTTCCTTCTTTCATGAAGAAACCACTTTGTTAGAAACAAGTAATGGTTGAAGACCACCCTCATGCTGCAAAAGATCAGGCTAAGAGTTTGAGGGCCAAAGGTGCCAATTTTCTTGAAGAACCAACCATACTACCAGCCAATACCTTCGTATGAGGCTAGAGGTAACTGGGTATCAGAAGGTTGCTTTGTAGCTGAGCTGGAAGCATTTAGAGGAACCTTTCCGGCTTGAATAGCTGAACCATATTGTACAGGCCCGACATGAGTGACCTTGTTCTTATTGGTTTTACGACCACCCACTGTGTGCCAGCCCTCCTCTTCAGGTTGAGGGCGAGGATCACCCATAGGATTTGAAGCAGCATGGCGAGTGCCCAACAAGGGACAATGTTGAATTTTATGCTTAGAAGATTGACAGCGAAAGTAAGTATTTAGAAGATTGATGTATACCACCTTCTGAGCAAAAGACACATCACCAACCTGAATGGTAATAGACTCTTTCAGGTCCTTCAAAAGATCTAGTTCTATGTAAACCCTCTTTTATGGATGAGCTGCAAAGAACCTAGTAGGCTCAGTGTATATAACACGATTGAGAGTGGTAGCAATACGCCCTAAAAAATTCCAGCAAGGCATAGGAAGCCCTAGGAACTCAACCCAAACGAGGACCTTAAGAGCCATCTGGTCAGAGACAACAAAGTCTCTGGTCCATGGTAACAAAACCAGCAGGGAGCTTCTTACATATCAGGTTTGATGCTTATGTAAGATAAGGGAAGCATGACTAGAATCTGCAAATCGAAGGCAAAAAAAACCACAGGTTAGGTTTTGGATGGAATCCAGTTTAATACCATGCTTCGTCCAAGCAGTTTGCACCCATGATTAAAGCATACTTTCAGAGGGAGTCCTTCCAACAAAATACCCTATTAAACCTAATTGTTCTAGCCATTTACAGGAAGAATAAAATTTTGAAAGCTGTAAAACAATATTAGGGGAAGTGTTATTACCTCGTAGAATACTTTCAGCTCGAACTTTCAAGGGTGTTTCCCCGGAGCCATTCTTTGCAAAATCACCGCTCTCTGTCGTAATTGAAATAACTGGACTAGAGTCATGCGAAGTCATATTTAAAGCCCGAAAAATGGCTACGATCTAGAAAAGAGGCCAAATAAATGCGTTAATGGTAATAGATCTCTCACTACAGATGAAATCATTGTTCTTGACATGTAAAACCCTAGTTTCACAGCCATAACCCTAAAAGCTTTGAAAATGAGAGCTCCCACGCATTAGAAATTTTTATTGTATTTGTTATCTTTTTTTGATCGTATCAACTAATTGTCTCCTTTCATTTTACATGTGGCCTCTACCACGTTGCGATCATCGATTTATGCTGTTAAAGACTATTTCTTTACAACACTTACATTATTCCATTACTATTCCCCAGACCCTTCCACATTTTTTAACTCATCGTGAATGGTGCCACTTTAGGGTCGTTGGATGTTTCTTGTCACCGAGTACCATTTTTCAATGCGTCATTACTATTTACTCACATATTCATCTAACTCTATTTTTGGTGCTTTTCATCCACACCTTGTTATCATTTTCTTTTTCTTTTTTTGAGAATCTAATCGTAACCCATCACATGTATGCTCTTCTCTTATGCTTATCACAAGCAATCCTAATAATCAGAAACACGACTGTGGTATCCTACATCATCTTTTTTTCGTTATCGTAGAAAACTACTAACCACCTCTACAGGATCCTTGACCACATAGTAGTTTTCCCTATTTAATCAACATACTCACATTGATAACCCCATATTTTCTTATGTATTTATGTTGCACTAACTGTGTAGATAGTCTAAATTACTTGCTTGCTCACATTAGGATTGCTTAGAGCCTACTCTTTGCTTGCATCAACTTGCAACCAAATAAAAAGGAACTGTGATATCTAGGTATTCCTCATTTTCCCATATTTTCTCCTTTCTGCATTGTAATTTCCCTTTCATGTGTGTGTCCTCATCGAAAGATCACACTTCAATTTAGTTTTAAAAGAACCTTTCTTTTTTGCATCTTGCTTGCTCACATAGCTTAAATAGGGGTTTAACCTTTTGTATCTCACATTCTACCACACACAACCTAAACTCACGAACACAATTGACACATCTAAAAAATCATCTTGCTCGGTGGACTGATTGGGATTTCACCACCCAACAAGAAGCCACCTGAGACTCTCCCTAGCCAAAAATACCAGAAACCATCCTTATATTTTTTTTCCCTAGATACCTTTTTTATCCACTTTTCTTTTCTTTTCTTTTCAAGTGTTCTAATTAATCATGATGATAAGAAACTTGTTGCTTGATCTTGGTTTGTTAAAAAACTACATAAAAAAATGTTCATCTCTTTCATGCCTATCGTCAATATTTCTCAAATCAAAACAACACAACAATGCGATCCATATAATCAAATCCCTTCCTCTAACGGTCTTTCCCAACAAGTTTCCAAACTTGAGACCATGCCTTCAGTTAATCAACCCCTTATTTCCATGGTCCCACTTCATGAGAACTATGTCATCCAAAATCATCCATGTCTTGAAACTAATTCTGATATCTCTCACCAATCCAACCTTTCTAGACCAACCACACCCCCATCTTTGGCTTCTTCATAAATTCATAGACATCCTCCTAACACCATTTATGACTTATTATTTCATAAATATCCCACAATCTCTCAATCCTATTAATCTACTCAATTGGTGGATCCTACTCCGCACACGTCAGTTTATGTCAGTTGTATTCCATCCGTTATTATTATACATATCCAACCATCTACACATATCAACATTTACATTCTTACCCATAATATTCTCCAATCATCTCAACCTCTTAAAACTCATATCGTCACTCATCATTTACCATGAATACTTGCTCAATATAAATAATCAAATCATGTCCCAGTTTCTCAACATCAATCATTGTAATAATTTATGGAATATCAACCCATGACAATATTAATCATTATCAAATGATTCCCCCAAACACTTTCACATCTACAAACTTATCAACTTCCTTATCAAGCTACATTCCATTCTACACATCCAATCCAATCCTAGCCTATCATCACATTGAATGATCATATTCATGCCCTAATGAGTATATTACCTAGTCTAGAGGCCGTGACGTTAAGGCCCAAGGTCACATTGTCTTATGAAAAAAATACATAATGAAACCCATTCATCCATCAGTTCAAATTAAACCTAATCTTTATCATTGGGATATTCCCATGTTTATAAAATTTAACAGCAAGGAAGATCCCGTACAACATCTCTATGCATTTAAACATGCATGTTACCTTATCACACATGATTAGGAACTTATGCTTTGCACCTTCCATATGTCCTTGGCCGATCCAAAATTAGATTGGTAAAAAAATATTCCTCAAAATTCCTTATTTTCCTTCACCCAAGTCATGCAGTTATTCTTAGAACACTTTTTTATCAACATTGCATGCAAAATCACTATCACTAACCTATAGAACATATAAAAATTTAAAGATGAGTCCTTTGTGGATTTTTTTACACAATGGCACAACGTTATAAACAAACTATCCTTTTATCTTCCACAAAACAAACTCATTGAGCTCTTCACATGTTCATGTGTGAAGCACATACCATCTACCTTACAATTTCAATCATTCCAAACATTTGAGGAAGCCTTTACCATGTCCTGCAAACTCAAAACTTGTGTCATTGAGTAAGGTCATCTTAAACTAGGATTAAATAAACCTAAATTTGAATTTACCAAACCATGCACACAAAATGATAAATATAAGAGTGCGGCTAGTACCATAGTTTTCAAGTCTTCTTCTACATCTACATCTAGCTCGTGGCCTCAACAACGGGCCCCTAGACAATGCACAACTACACCTCCTTTAAAGAATCATATAGTTAAATCACACTTCCTTATATCGAATAAATTGATGAATCAATACCAAAACCATGTGGTATCGTGAGGACCATTATTTAAAATACCCCCAAGTCTAAGGACATGGCACAGAGAAATGTCAAAATTTTAAATATTTTGTGCAAATACTCATTGATCGAAGGTGACCTCAAAGTAGACAACCCCAACACACCTGCAAATCAACCACTATAGGTATTTAAATAACCATTCCTTAACCCACACACCGACAAATTCAAACCACCACCTCTACAACCCAAGAAACCATTACTCATACTATAAAAAATATTCACACCATGGACCAAGATTCTATCCCATCCATAACTTCCCATACTTCATCGTCAATCGCATCCACCTCCTTATACATTTACCCTACATCTAAAAACTCAGTAGCGCTTATACACAAAACTACACCAGATCATACCTACATCTTATCTCAAAACATATTCCTACATCCACAACTACCACATCAACCCCAATTCATAAACATATCATTATTACCACTCGAGACACTTATGAAAACCCATTCCCACCTACTTCTACACCTGATTTTAATCCTACATCTACTTCATTACCTATCATATCTAATCCCTCAGTTATCAAGTCCCTTCATTGTATTTTAACACCTTTTCTACATCCATTCGACCTTTACAAATTATACCATCCTTAGATTTATTCCCATTTCATCCTTCCACACTTTTTTCCATACCCACCACATCCACTATTGTGAATACATCTACATCTATCCATACCCTTACTACATCCGCATCGACTTCAACTATACATGCCACTTCATTAATATCTATCATGCCCCAACCTATCATATCCAACCCCTTATCCACATCTACATCAATCATACCTATCACTGCATCACTTACATCTCCAAATTTACAAATTATTCCCACCCCTCTATTAATCCAAACTACCCCTATAATGGTCATATCAAAAAATACACTTACCCCTCCCTTGAAATATTTTTCCCTTATACCTATATCCTTTCCCATGGCTGCATCACCCATTTTATCCCAATATTATATACTTAATCCTTCAATGTTTAAACCCACTATCACACAGACCATATCCTCTCGATTTTTCATATCTATCAATGATACCCCTTGAAAACGTTATGGAACAAGAACCTCCATCTAAGTTGAAAACAAACAGTTTTCATCCTCCCATTACAAAAAAAGTTATTTCCAAATTGGCTAATAAAAAACCTAGACGATTGAGATCTCACATAGACCTTATTAACTACATCATACAAACACCTCTTTCTCCATTAATATCCACCCCTAGACCATAATATTTATATCCTCCAAATGAGATTATTATCATCCCTACCAAGGGTAAACCTTCTCGACCAAAACCTAAGACTCTTAAGTACCTTATGCATCCTCATAAGAAGTTAGATCTTATCCCTCCTCAATAATCCCATATCACCAAATCCCTCCTAGGAAAACACCCACAAATTTTAGGGCCATGTCCTTTTGCCAGAACATTTCCCAATGATCAATATAAATCCAAAAATTCCAACCTTCCTCCAAAATTTGTTTCATCTTCTAAGACGCGTAATCTACCCATCCAATATACATCCATCCCTAAACATACTATTAAAAATGACAACATTTTTCTTCCATGTACCACCTTTATTAGATATTTCACAGAGATCCTTAGACACTTAATCTAAATTTCCACCATAATGTTTCCTCCCATTAGACCTTTTAATCCATACAGTAGTAGACCTTCATGGTTCAATCCAAATTGCATTTTCACCTATCATCATGCTCCAAACTACAACATTAAGCATCATAAGGCCTTTCATACTATTTTCCATGACCTTATAGAGAAATATGATTTCCTCACTCAAGGGTAACATCCTTCCCTAGCCACAACCAAGACAAATCATATTTCTACACTCCCCATACATAGGGTTTTCCTAAGATTCCCTCATCCACATCTATTATTCATTTACCTATCATGTCATCCATAGATTTTATCCCACTTCCTCTTTCCACACTTATACCCATGTTCAACCGCATCAACTATAGTAACCGCACCCACATTATCCTTTCCTTCCACATCATTTGAAAATTATTGAAAAACACTTCAACTTGAGTAACTTCAAATGTTCCTTCTATCTCATCGACAGATACTTACACGTCAAATAAACCTTCACCTTATTTTCAAATCATCATAAAAATACCACTCCATCCACCTGCATCAACCACAACACAACCTTAAGACCCTCTACTTTAAATCATTGTCATCCCTTCTAAGAGCGCTCCTCTGCAATACATATCAAAGAACCTTGGTAAACTTCCACAAAAATCTCTTGTGCATCCCCAAAATAAGATAGAAATACCTCTAACAAAGATAAAATATACATCATCTATTTTTGGGCAGCATGTATCTATTCTAGGGATACCTCCTCCATCTAAGGCATCACAATCAACCAACTAATGAAAATAAAAACCATGAAACATTCTTTAAAGATCTAAATCTTCAAATAGATATTCAATTGTCATTTAGATGGACTCGAAACCATGAAATTCCAAGACTCAATCCTCCAAGACATAACATACATCCAAATCCCAAGCATGTGCATCAAAATCTAAGTTTAAAGATTACAAAGAAAATACATCTCCTAACATATCAATCGAAACATATGCAGAAGTACATCAACACTTACTACAAATTTTCACAATCGCACTTCCACCTATTAAGGCACTTTATCCAAGTAGTAAGAATTCATCATGGTTTTATTCCCACCTCATTTTTGCCTACCATCGTACATCAAGTCATGACACTAAACATTGTAAGGCCCTGTAGACCATTATCCATGATCTCATTGAGAGGGATGACCTTTTCGTGGATTGTCCCTCTCCATCTACCATTTTATCTACAACTAATCAAATTCCTACTTCTACACCCTCATCTATCAAAATCACTAAGTATCCTCATTCATTCTCCATTACCATCCCTTCTTCACATATAATTCCTCATAAAGAGGGTCCACCCTTATTCATCAACATTGTTAGCTTATGATCCCCGACTATATACCAAATACAAATTCAAAGTTATCATCAACATATAATCTCTTTCGACATCCACTACCTCATTTACATCTCTCAGGGAATATCCTTCCCTAGTCATTTACCCTCTTTCTCATCCACACATCTTATCATCGTGTCTCCCTTGGCGCTTGGAGATAAAATCCTTTCCTTTACATTGTCTTTTCTTATCCAAATCGGCTCATCTCATCCTATTCAATTTTATCTATCCACCATCTACTCACCCTATGTCCACCTTTGTGGCAATATATGTGATCCCCTTGGGGGACAGCATGGATTTATCTAAATCTCACCTTTGTGGCCATTCTCATGTCTCTTTTAGGAGAACCATATCCTAATCTTAAGTATGCTCTTGTACCCATTATTCTCGCTTCCTCATCGCCTAGGTCTTGTGAATATTTTTTTATCTTTATCTAATTCATCGCAAGTTGTTTAATATTGTCCAAATATTATTATCATCTCATCCAAAGTCCACCGTTGAGGCCATATTTCTCCCTTCCTTTGGGGACAAAATTATCTTAAGCCCACACTTGTGGCCATTATTTTGTCTTCGAATACGCATATTTATCGCTTCTTCATTTTTGAGATCTAACACATATTTTACCTTATCTAATTTCATCCAAACTATCCTCTTGTCCTAATTCCATTGTAGTGCCCATAGTTTTCCTTCCTTGGGGGACTAGTCATACCTACCCTAAATCCACCATTGTGGCCATATTCATCCCTCCCTTGGGAGAAATTTTATTTTACATCCAAATTCCACCATTCTGGCCATACTATTATCCCAAAGTCCACCATTGTTGTCATATTTTTACCCCTATTGGGGGTACCATTTCTCTTGGGGGAACCATTTATTCTCATCCTAATACCACCTTTGTGGCCATTTATTCACCTCATTAGGGACACATATTTTCTTCACTTCGTTAATTATAACACATAATTTATATCTTATCTCATCTATCTCATCGCATTTTTGCAAGTTATCTTCCTATCCTAATGTAACTTGAACGTTAGTGACCTCATCCTTAAATACCACCCGGACATCAATTTTCTAGAAGGCAACCAACATGGAATTTTATCTCCCAAATAGATTGGACCTTACGTTATCATGCATAATTAGGGGTTTTTTGGCCTATAGTTTTCCTTCCATCGACTGTAAACTAGAAACATAACCTCTTAACGCATTGCACATAAGGCCATTCTATTGTTAACATATCTAATAATGAGAAAATAATAATAGCTTTAGTTCATTCTTCCATCATTATTCCCTTCCATCGATCATTGTAATGATATGGAACTATGCATTCTAACATCACTTCCAAGACATGACCTTAAATATGGGAACCATGGCTATGTCCCTATCATTTTTCCATAAGGACAATTTATCCCTTTTTGGTGATAACTTAGAGATCATTACACCCCTCACATTCTCATTTACCTATTAAAACCATGGTAAGGGTCCAAGTATGTCACTTGTAAAATCATCACCCCCTTCTATGTGGTCTACCTAGCTATATTCAACTCTTCCCCATAAAAAAAAAATAAGAAAGAAGAAAGTAACAATTATGGATGCTGTTATCCAAAAATAGATTGGTGCCTCAAAGGAAATTTGTTCATTAAAAGCATATAATAACATAATACCGGTCCCCCAAAGGATGACTTTCATGCGTATGTTTTCCTTTCATCTACAAGAAAAATTCAAAAATCCAAAAGAAAAAAAATGTGGACATACCCTCGAAGGATGGGTACTCTATTTTATCATGGAAGTGAAGTCTTCCAACATTGATCAGCCTTCTATATATCATAACATCCTAAGAAAGATTCCTGCATTAATTATCGTTATCATAAAAATTTCTGACTTCCCACATCGATCAGTTTGAATGATTCTACTTCCTTGAGATGAGGCATAGTCCTCAGAACAACCACCTATGGATAACCCTCTTCTCACATACACATTACATCATAAACCTATTTTTTGTGTTGACATTAGGTCTATGAAACTATTGCATCCATGTTTCCATCATTGTATTATGATATAACTAACCATCATTGGTTATGTGTTAACATATGCTATTGGATGCAAGTGCAGTGTCCTCAGTGCTTCCTTTTTCTTTTTTAACTCTAATCCGGTTCGAATAATGGTTTACTCGTATACTAATTACTATGATTATGTGTCATTTATATCATTAAGGTAAAAAAAAATTCAAGTTCGCATTCTTAAATATCTAATATTTAAATATGCCATCTATATCCATATGTTTACTTTTAAGGATGACATCTATTCACATCATCCATAAATCCATGAAATATGTTAACGCCTATGAACACTTTCTCTAATTAACTTTTCTGTTTGGGAATTCTACTTGATCTCCATTGTAGTTTGCAAATCCTACTTGAGGATCCATTTCAAGGAAAATTTGTTATCCTGTAGCTCCTCATCCACAACCATGGCCAACATGTTTTTCTCCATCCATCTTTCCGCATCACCTTTATCTTCATGTCAATTATCCGCACATCACCCTTCTCACCATTCTCGTCCCCTTCTACCACTTAGTGCGGGCATCACCCTTCTCACCATGAACTTGCATTTTCATCTCCAACTTGATGATTTTACTTCAGTATTCACGCAAGAGGACAATTTTACTCAAATTAAACCTGTCATTCTGGAAAATGCCTTCTGCTAACTCACAATCCCCTCCATTGATTGTTCCTTCCTCCTAGTCTCCCCTCCCAACCCATATTTTTCTCCTACCATTACCCTTTCTCAACCTATCAAATCATAGAGTATGTCCACCATCTCTCCCTTTACAATTATACTCATTTCCCCCATTTTCCCCTTTGGTCCATCATCCTTCATACCACTTCCTTCTATTATTTTCATGTCTTGTTTCTTCACCTTCACCTCATCCATCCTCATCCTCTGTGTTCTATCATCACCTTTAACCTTTTCATAAATCAGCATTCCTCCTTTCTTTACTCTTTCCACCCCTCGAATTCTTCCACATATCTGCTCTCGTGTATTACCGTTATTGTTTTTTGTCTCCCCCTAAAATTATTTCATGAAAATCTTCGGTTTCCATGCTAATAATTATTATTGTTGGTTGACCCCTAAAAATTACTCCGCACCATTCTTTTCTTCCCTTCTCACTCTCTTCATCCTTCTCCATTTTTTCTCCATTACATCCCCCATCTTTCACCAATAATAATCATTTTTGGTCTTCTCCTAACATCCCTTTATCGGTATTTCCTCCTCTGCTTCCCATTACCTTTTTCTCTGTCTTCACTTTTCCCCTCGTCCTTCACCAACAATAATTATTTTTGGTCTTCCCCTAACATTCCTTCACAGACATATCCTCCTCCATCATTGTTTACCTCTTCCCCCCCATCCTTGTCTCCATCTCCACCCTTTATTTTCACTTCTTCCCCACCTCTCCATCTTTCCTCTACCCTCTTCAATATATTTATCATCTTCATCATATAACCCTTTTATCTTCTTATCCTCATCTCATGCATTTCTATAGCTTTTCCCCTCCTTCCCTTGTGCCTCCTTATTACTTTCCTATCGTTCCCTTGTTCCTTCCTCACTATCCCATATTTTTTATCCTCTCACCTTCCACATGCATTCCCATGCGGTATGTACCACTCCAATTTTTGATCTCTTTATTCCCCATTATTTTCACCTTCAACATTCCCTCCCCTTCTCTTCTCTACCACCCCTATCTCTTCCTTTCTTTTCCTTTCTCTGATCTTATCCACATCTTCCTAAGTTTCTTTCTTTTATTTGTTTTATTGTCTCTTTAAAATCTTCATATTCCTCATCTCTTCCATGTTTTGATAATTTCTCTCCCTTAATTTTCATCATCTCCTTTGTTTTTTCATCATTTCTCTCCATTCATCTTCATCACCTCCCTCATTATATCTTTTCTATTCTGCTACCTCCATTATGCACATCTCTCTCCATTTTCTATAATTTCACCCTCTCCTCTATCACCCTTTCTCATCTCGTATTCCCCTTCTTGTTCTCCATTCAACATTACCTTCTTCTCCTATCATCCTTCTCTATTTTATTTTTCTCCAGACCCCTCATTTTCATTCTATTTCCTACTCCTATACTTTCTTTCTTTTCTATCCTCTTCTTTAACTTCTTCATCTTCCTCATCTTCTCCATGTTTCGATAATTTATCTCCCTTCATCTTCATCATTTCCTCCATTTTTTCCAATATTTATCTCCCTTCATCTTCATCACCTCCCTCTCTTATCTTTTCTCCTACCTTCATATTGCACATCTTTCACCCTTTTCTTTACACTTTCACCCTCTCTCTATCGTCTTCTCACTTCTCATCTCATCTTTTCCTTGTTTGTTATTCCTCATTCCCTTCTTTTCCTATCATTTGTTTCTATTATTATCTTCCATTGTTTCTCTTCCTCCACCACGTCCACTTTCTTCCATACCATAGTCTTCCTTATATTTTGTACATCCTGTAGTTTCTCTATGTCCTCCATTCTTACACCATCCCTCTTCCTTGATTCATATCTGTCTCCATCCTTTTGTTACTTTCACCATCCATTTTGTCACGTTATCTCTCCTCATTCCTATCATCTTCATCCCTCTCTTTCATTCATTTATTCTCCTCCTCAACCACATCCTTTCTATTTTATACCTTTGTATTCTTCACCTTTGTCTTTTATCTTATTTATCAACCACTACTCGTGTCCATTCTAGTTTTTTTCAAATTATGTCTCTCATTCATTATATCGTTCCAGAACATCTTCACACTTAATATTCAAGGTTGACCTATTTAAATATCTTCTCCAGTTGTGTACCATAGCACAACTTCTCTATTCCATTTATACCATATTCTCGTCCTCCTCTCTGTATGAAATCAACATCTCCTCTCTTGACGAAGGCATTGTAATACCTCTACCTGATCACATCTTCCATGTCAGTATAATCTTGGAATGATACACATAAAGTTTGTCACTTATCATATTCTATTCTCCCTAAAAAAACATATGCTCTACTTTTTTAAAAGTAGATTGAATTTTTCACCTATTCGCCAAAGAAAAGGGACATACATTTATCTTTTCTTTGTCTCACATCATGTTATCATCAATGGAAAACCTTTATTAAGAAACATGTAGCTTACAGTAGATCATGATTTACTCCACCTTGGGGCATTTTATTTTGTAGATTCTATCCACTATCTGCTTAAATTCCACCTTTTTTGCCATACTCATTACCTTCTTTGGGCATTATATTTCAATATTTCATTTATTCCATTCAAATCTCATAGTCCACCTTGGCGGCCATTACCTATTCCCTCATTAGGGAACTATCACTTTTCACCATCTCATTTTGCTATTTTCCTTTATGGCCATACTCATTTCCCCGTTGGGGGCATCATTATTTCACTACCAATCTTCCAGTTTTCCTTCTTGGCCATTTTTCATGCCCTGAGCTTGGGCCATCATTATTTCACATCCTCGTCTATTTGTACAGATGCTTAATTTTTCACTCAATTCCTCATGTACCAAGGATTTCACATTACTTTTTGCATTTGGTTGTACATACTTTAATGTTTTCCTATAACCCATTAGTCATCCTAGATCACATCCTATTTCACAGGTTTCCCATTAGATTCCCTCAATTCCACAGTGATTTTCACCCACTCACTAGTCTGTAGATCATTATTTTTGTATCCATTGAGACTGCCCTTTGTCCCCTACCAACGTGATATCAGATTCACCGCCATAGTTTTTATTGAAATCCTTTTTGTTTGAGGAATCTTGCCTTGCCTCATCATTTTACCGATTTATCTTCACCCACCCAACCTTTAACATCTATCTCTTTCAAATTTTTGATTTACTTCCTTTATTTCATCAATCCCAAGTTTGAGGGGGAACACTTGATCAATCATATTTTCATTACTTCGTCATTTTTGTCTCATGACTTGACCAATACAAACCACTCATTAAAAAGGGGCAAATGTAGATACCAGTTTTTGGTATCGTTCCTCCACTTCACCCCACATATGCTCTCCTTCATTAGGGTTTCCCATTCAAATTACTCTTCCCTCCTAATTTCATTTGAATTCCATTTCCCACGAAAAATACATATTCAATTAATCAATGTTAATTGGTTAATTGATCCCTTTTAAATGAATAATCCTCATTACATGCTAATATGTTCCATGTCAATCCACTTAATAATTTAAAATTCCAATTTAATCCATGTCACCCCACTTCTGAATTTAAAATTCAAAATTAATCCCACTAATGAATTTAAAATTCATAAGTAATCCATGGCATCCCACTAATGAATTTAAAATTCAAAAGTAATCCATGTTATCCCACTAAAGACATTAATATTTAAAAATTATCTATATCCAATCCCACTCATGAATTAAATATTTAAATATAATCCACATCCAATCCACTCATCAATTAAATATTCAAATATAATCCACATCTAATCCACTCATGAATTAAATATTTAAATATAATTCCTATTTAGTCCACTTCTGAATTTAAAATTCAAAAGTAATCCACATGAAATCCACCTTTGAATTTAATATTCTAATCATGTCCCACACTCACCTAATTATAGTTACTTTTCCAAATCGCGATTACCTAAATTAATCTCCTCCTCAGGTTATAAATAAGAGTCTTCCCCCCTCTTTCAAACAAGTTAGAAGTGATAGAAAAACTCTGGAATTATAGCTCCATTTAGATCATCACCTTACCATCATAATTCCCTTTTTATCCCACTCATATCATCATCATAGTACCACCCCAATTCCCTTGTTATGCCACTTGTATCACCATAATAACATCTTGATCATCCTCATGCCCTTGTGGTTCTCTTAACAATCCTATTTTTGGGCATCCTTACATCTACAACACAAAATCATGTAGGTTTATTTCACAAGTTCCTCGCATCCATCCTAATTTTTCATTGAGCCATACAGGTTTGGTTTATTTACATCTATTGTGATTAAACTTGTGCTTTCATTATATATCGACATTTCCAGCTTCCATTTTATATCATATTCTACATGTTATCTTATCATTATCAGAATAATTTCTTGAATGTGAATTGACACCCTTGCAAGGAAGTCCATTGAATTACGGCGACTGGCCTTTGCCAAGAAATATGCCATATGTCTGTCTAATCCCACCGTCTTCTAAGTGTCTATGATCTGTAGGTTCCTCCATCCGTAAAATAAGGAAAGATATTTCATCCATCAACATCATCATCCATCTCTACGGGTATCTATAAACCCCACATCTTCTGAGGTTGGTTTTGTTTTTATTATTTCACTGCATTAATGTGAGTAGAAAGGTAAAAACATCTTTGAATAAGAAGTCGAAAATCAATGTCTCCCTTATTAAGAATGCCCTGAATGATGTTTTGAAGTTGGGGAATGACCATAAATACCAAGATAGGAATACATTTCATGGAAGGAACACTAAAATGGTAGGGGCATTTTGGGAGGTAGAGTGATGAGATGGGCATCAAACAATTTGTGGAGAATAGAAAAAAGTGACTCATTTAAAGGAGTGAATTTTCGAGGGGGTTGGATGAAGATATTAGCCCGATGAGAATGCAATCAATGTGAAGATGTGGGTGTAGAAAGTGATGAAATGTGAGGAGGATGTGGTTGCATGTCATTGTTAACATGAAAATTTGATGGTGGAGTAGGTGAAGGAGAAACTAAAAGACGTGGAAAAAAATGAGGATGATCAAGACGGATATCCTCAAGGTGTTGTGTCATGTGCACAACCTTGTTAAAAGTGCATAGTGGATGAATTTGTAAGTGGTGTGAGATTTTAGGGACACAAATTTTAGAAAAGAGGTCAATGATTTTAGATTGTGGGAGTGGAAATAAGAGGTGGTGAATGAGTGCACACCAACATATAACAAATTCAATAATGGACTCGTTATGGGACTATCAAAGCATGTGAAGGTCAATTAGTGTGGCTTTGGGTATAATATGGATGGAGAAGTGGGATAAGAATGTGTCAACAAGTTGTATGAATATGTAAATATTATGTTGTGGGAGGCGGGAATACTAATCAAGTGTTTGGCCAGTGAGTGATGTAATACAAGTAAAATCAAAGACATAGAAGATAAATAAACAAATAAAAATTACCTTCACTGCATACTTCTTGAAAACTTCAAGATAAGACCTGTACAAGCTTGAATCTTGTTTGATCTTGTTATAGTTTGGATTGTGAATGCTATTTATATTTTTATCCAAATGTTTTTGCAAATGCTATGAGAAGATTTCACAAGGATGGGGGAACAAATTTAGGAGAAGTTGGATGCAATTTTCTCAAAGATATAATTATGGATTTGTAAAGGAAATGGCCAAATTTTATAGCTGAGGGTGAGGCCATGAGAAGTGGATATTGGGTTGAATTAGCTCCGAATGTAATAATTATAATTACTTGAATTAGTAAGATGACCATGTCTATGCAATTACAACTTTGTATGGGCAATCATTATCTTTGATTTCATTTGAGAAGTGGTTACACATGCATTATTGCTACCCCCACCATTGTAGGCTTCTGGAAATAGAGTGAAGTGGTGTATGAGTGGATAAAAGGAATTAATTAAATAACTAAATTAATTAGTATTTAATTGTGAGGGAATAATTAAGCATTATTCAATTAATTTTTTAATTACATTAGCTAGAAGGGTGTACGAGTTAATATAATTAATTCTATTAGGGGGTATTTAATTAATGGAATTAATTCCAAAGGGGGATGTTACAGTAAGATAGAATTAATTTAATTATTTATAATTGGATAATAATGAGATAGAAATATGTATGTATTTTTAGGGTGTCTACATTTTCCCCTCTTTAAATTTCTCTTACGAAGTAATAGTTCTTTAAAGATAGTAGATACATACAGATTAGTGAGCGGAAAGTGGTGAAACATTTAGATGCCCAAGTATAAGCGGTGAAGTATTTGGGTGCCTTATCGAGATAGATGGTAAGGGAATTCCCCCTCAAGCGGGTGGGTGACACAACAAAGTGGTGGAAAACTGCTTGATAGGAGGAAAATGGTAGGATGGAACAAGGATAGGAGGGAGTGTGCTCATAGCATGAGCCTCATTAGGAGAATGTGAATATTAGAACAACCTTTATTTTGTTGTTGCACAATAGATTTGTCACCATGATTAGGAAGGAATCGATATGGTTAACCCAAATGCACGTAAAATAAACACATACAAAGGAAAGAAAAAAAAATGAAAACAAACCCAATATGAACAGTACGTGTAGGCATCAAGGTTATAAAGGAACCAAGATGTTATCACACTATCTATAATTGGTGTAAAATGCAAACCTCAACAATACAACACAATATTGTGAAAGAAGAAAATTTAGCTATGCCCTAGAACATGCCACAATGAAAAGAAATCATATTCAAATGCTCCCAAACACTAAACTTATAAAGTGAATAGGAATAGGGCTACTATGAAGAGTGAATTATACTTAGAAACTCATCGTGATACACTTGTAGGACCCACGTTGCAAAGCAATTTGATATTCATTTTCCCCAACAAATTTATATCACTAAAGGAGTAATAAATGGTGATAATCGTAATATTGATACGAGAAATAGGGTAGAGATTAAAAAAATCATCAAAAGTGCATCACATTGGTGAAGTTGTGAAAAAATTTCCATTTTTAGGAATTTTTGCAAATATGTATTGTTTTTGAATTTTTTTGATAAATTGTGATTTGGTTTTGAGTTTTGTAAAATATTTGATTTTTTTGAAGATTTTTTAGCGTTGTTGGAAGAATGTGGTGTGATAGAAGGGAAAAGTGTGAGTACCCCTAAGTTTCCATAGAAGCATTAATATGCCCCTATGAAGAGAAATAATGGCCAAAAAATGACCATTTAAATAAACAAGCCATCACAATGAAACACAAGTATTGTGCGTAAGAAAATTCTCTTGAAAAATGAATGATAGAGAAAAATTATTAATCGTCACTATGTCGGATGAGAAAAATGATTGATTAGGACTAAATAGGGTATATATAGAAGGGTGGGAGGGTTAAAAATTATTGCAACCCATTTGTGTTATTATACCCTTTTTGCCATTTGTGAGATATTTGATCTATGTGTCCTGAGAGAAGACATGAAAATAATAGAGAAAACATCATGTAGATTGAGTTTGTGAGTTTGGGTGAACTCCAGTTGACTAGTGTCAGTGGTGAGTACTTCAAAAAAATTACTTTTGAGTGCATTTATTGCGTTTTTTAGCTAGTAGAAAAGACAAATTTTAATGCTAGAACATGCACTTGTGTGCACTAGCATAGCCCAAAAAATGTGTTATCATGTAAGTGCATCGGCTAGTGTTGAAGTGTAAGTGTAGGTGTTAATCAATCTATACGCTAGTGTCAAAGTAAGAGCATTAGCGTTAGAGTGCACGTGTTAGAGTGCATGCGCTAGCATTTGATTAAGGGTGTTAGTGTTGAATGCACTAACGTTAAAGTAGATGCGCTAGCATCAGAATGCATGTGCTAGTGTACAAAAGGGTGTGCTAGCGTCATTTTAAGTTTTTTAGGAATATTTTAAAGGTTTAGGAGAGAATAAATGAGTGTTATTGATGTTTTGGAGTGATTTTCAGGAGAGACCACTAGCTTTAGACGTGCAGAAGTGTCATGGGCGACTACAGACTTTTCAGAGGACATTCTCTGATGATTGGAGAGAGGATTAGTATTTTTGGAGTTGCAATGAGGTTATTATATATAGCATAGCTCACATATGATACTGGATCACAAATTACTTACTACCTTGGCAGAGTGATGACACAGTGAGAGCCAGACATTTTGGCTTCCGACTAGGGAGATGACAGTGACCTTGGAAGACATGTATCAGATCATATAGGTACTAATATAGGGGAGTTTGGTGGAGTATGATGAGAATTTGACCCGTATACATAGACATATTTGGGATATTTTCTTGCGAGAGGATATACCTAGAGAGGGGATGGTGATACACTTGTACTGATGCTTTGATGAAAGAAGGATACATTGGCTGCCAATATATCAGATAGCTCTTATCAACAGCTACTTACTGCCTAACAAGATGAGTACTCACTTTCATCTAGATTTGATAGGAGTAGTATCCAAATTGATGGATGGATATATTTTTTCATAAGGCCTGTGTATACTATCACATTTATACAAGGATCTCAACTTGATTTCCTATAGGACGATGAGGAGCCTAAGTCCTGTGACCTTGCTACAGATATGGTCATGGGACCACATTTCCATTGGTGGCCACTAGGTGTTTTGAGGGCTACACAACTATATGATCCCTCTTGTAGAGGATGGGAGATAATGGGGGCAGGCCATAGAGGCCATATGGGAGATATCACCTTTTATAGGAAAGCTTTTAATGACTTGTAGTTACGAATGATTACATGGAGGTCGTATAGGTTATATCAGTGGCCGAAAGATGCATTTGAGTTAATCACAGTGGAGGTAAACCATTTCATTATAGGCATCATTAGTCACATTATGGAGGTATACAGAGTTGACAAGGTACAACACATACAGGGGATACCCGGCGGTGAGTAATGGTATGTGCACTTAGCACATGAGACTTTTGACTTTGGGCCACAAATTAGAGTGCCCATTTCCAGAGAAAGATTTTTTGGATTCATCCCACAGGATTGGGATGCATGGGTGCAAGTAGTATATCTGAGCACTATTATAGATTACACTTCATGGTATGTAATGATCATGCCTAGGAGGATCACTATTCCTCAAGAAACTATAGTAGTAGTTATAACAACAACAACAATTAGGGGTGGTGGATAGAGATTGAGGGATAGGGATAGACTTGGCCAACATGAGGTGGAGTCATAGGTACAGGGTCAAGGAAATGCCTAGGGATAAGGTCCTCATGTTTAGGTAGCACATGGTCCACCAGGAGGGGGTGATGGTATTCTAGTCACCACAAGTAGTGCAGTAGGTGGGCCATTGTGGCATTTTACAGGTGTGGTATAGGGCCATAGATACACATTACAATGTTTTGCAGTAGGTAAAGCAGAGGGTTACAAAGTACAATATAGTATAACAACAGTATGGACCAATGTTGTAGAGGTAGGTAATATAGCAAGTACCGTTACAGATGTTTCCATCACCACTGAGACTAGGTAGTCCAGGTGAGTTGGAAAGATAAAGGCAATGGGGGAGATAATTGAGATGAGGTGGAGGTGTTATAGGTACACCATAGAGAGTAGTCAGAGGAACAATAGGCGGGCCATCATTGGAAATTTTATAGGTGGAGAGGGATAGGTCCATGTTGATGGGGGGATATTGCCCTTATTAGGCATATTTTAGATCACTACAAAGGTAGCTAAAATAGAGGGTTACAGAGAAGGTTTTCCTTAGAAAACAGGTACAACAACATATTATAGAGAGAGACCAAGCTACCGTAGAGTGATACAGGTTGACTACAGAGAGGGACTAGTTGATGGTCTAGGTATAACAGATCACACCACAATGGGATGCCTTTCAATGCATAATACCAGCTAGTAACCTGGGTGATGTCATACCAGAGCTTATGATAGCATCTAGTGAGGCCATTCATTACAGAGGATTATACCAGGCAGTTGAATCAGAGGGTCAGAGAGCTCTGAAATTTAACTAGATATAGTGTATCATATCTATGAGGTCTCATCGACTTTCGAGATTAATGAGATTGGCACAGATACCACCACTTGGTGGTAGGATAGACAATCCTGGCATGGGAGAGAGTCATGGATGATGACTCAGGTTACATGATGAGATATGATATGTTTTCTGTATACACCTTGTGATGAAGGCATATTTTTAATCAATTCCCATGGTAGCGTACCGACATGTATATGATTTTTGTTGAGATACATTGGTCTATGGACATTATACTTTTGATATTGATATATGATGGACATTTGGTATACCTCATTTTGATTATGAGATATTATATTTGTCACATGTTTTATCATGAGTAGATGATATGATGTTATGTGATGTATAGAATAGATGATGATTTACATTTTATGATGATGATGATAATGTAGCTTAACATACATGTTGATAGCTTAGCATTTATTTGTGATAATGTATGATGATGTTATAGATATGATGATGCTAAAAAAATTACAAGTAATGAACAAAAATACAAGCAAGAGTTAACAAATCTAAAACACACACATACTAACAATAAGGAAGAAAAAATATTGGCTTATATAATAAACCAAAATGACAAGACAAACATGTAAAAGAAGACAAGGCAAATGAAAAAACCCAATATGAACAAGAACTAACTCACACCAAAGTTATACATGAACTAAGATGCTAATAATTCAGTTGTAATTGGTCTATAATCATAACAATGGTCCAGATACATAGAGCATTGATTAATTTGACTAATTAAACACAAGATTTATCTAACATATACGAAAACATTTTGTATGTACACACAACAAGCAAGGTAAGTGATAACCAAGCAAGTGAACCTGGGGTAATAATATTAACAATTAGCTACCAAGCAACAATATAACACAATTCAAAATAACAATGTCTGAAGAGACCCCTAATGTGTTCCACAATGAAGAGATAAATAGATTTTGAATGCCCCCAGGTGATAGCTTAGAACGTGAGAAGATTGAATCAGAATAAAGAGCGGAGTGATTCTTAGATACCCCAAAAAAAATCTTGTCGAATCGTATTGAAGTATGATCTATATGAGGCCGAAGCTAAGTGTGACCCCAAGTAAAGTTATAGTGCAAAGGGTAATGTGATTGGTTTGAAAAATGCAAATGATTTGGAACAATTAGATGATGAAATTAGCGAACTAAGTTATATAGTTGTGAATGTTTTTGTCAAACATTTTCAAAAATGCATTTGTTTGTATTTTTGGAACAATTTTATGTATGTTTTTGGGAACAATCTCATTATTAGTTTGGAACAATTTTTGTATTTTTAGGTTTATGAGACATATTTGAATTTTTTTGTTCTTTTTTTGGATTTTGACCACACACAAAAGGAGAGGGGAAATGGGTTTCCAAGCCATAACCAACATGTTATACATGAACAAGGTGAATGGAAGCATGAAATAAGGTGAACAAGAGTGGTAGAAAATAGACATGAAGACCTGATAACGAGAACATATGACATAAGCTACGGTAGAATGAAACAAGTAGGAGACAAGGAAAAACAATGAAGCAAGCGAGAGCACTGAAATATCCCCAGCACAAGGGTTACTCTCAGGAGTATAACTTCTTCAATTGAATGGAATTCATAGGCTCTTTCAACTCTTTTCCATCCTCATTAGATAGTTTATATGCACCATATCTAAATTTCATAGTGATAATGTAAGGACCCAACCAATTTGGATCAAACTTTCCTTGTTTTTCACTTGGCTTGGTTGTGTTCTTTCGATTTTATTTTAGGACCAAGTCACCAATCTTGAACTGCCATGGTCAAATTTTCTAGTTGTAGTTATGACGTAGTCGATTCTTGTATACCTAAAAATGATTCAAAGCACAAATGCATCTCTCGTCCAGTAGCTCCAGCTCTGCAAGACATGTACAATGGTAATCCATGCATGAGGGGTTGGAGGGAGACATGATGTGAAGGGAGTTTGACTTCAATGGGTAATATGGATTTAGAGCCATATACTAGGGAAAATGGTGTACTCCTACAGGAGTACGATAAGATGTGCGATAGGCCCAGAGAGCATGATACAAGTGTGTATGTTAATTATGTCCATGCTTATCAACTATCTTTTCCAATATGGATTTGATAGTCTTGTTTGAAGCTTCCGATAGGCTGTTGCATTATGGGTAGTACGGGGTGGCCCATTTCAAGTGGATATGATATTTTTTTAGCAAGGTATTTGAAATTATTATTTTTGAAGGAACCACAATTGTCAGTGACAATAGAAGTGGGAATGCCAAAATGACATATAATATGGTTAAAGATGAATTTAGAAATATTTCACCTAGAAATGTAGGTGAGAGGCATAGTCTCGACCCACTTAGTGAAATATTCAGTGGCAGTTATAATGAAGGTATGACCGTCAGAAGATGTGGGCTTTATTTTGTTGATTAGATCAATCCCCCATTTAGAAAAAGGCCATGGTGAGGTAATAGGCTACAAGGTTTGGGAGGGTGCATGAATTAGATTACCATGCTTCTAGAAAGCCTGACATTTCTTTACATAGTTACATGTGTCTATTTCCATTATAGACCAGTAGTTTCTGACACATAAGATATTATTTGCAAGGACCATTCCAATGGTGTGTGCGCCACAAATACCTAAGTGTACTTCAACTAGTGTTTTATTATATTCATCTTTATTGAGACATCTTAAGAGATTCCCATCATAGCCTCTTTAATACAGGGTGTCAGTGAGGATGGTGTAACACGAGGCACATTGTGCCAAGGATCTTTTATTGGTTGAGTTTAAGTTTGGAGGGTATGCTTTATTTTGAATGAAAGTGTATATTTCATGATACCATGGGTGATAAGTACGAACAACCTTACACACCGTGGTGGACTCCAAAAAATCATATGCATGCACCAAAATATGTTCAACAAGGAACTCATTCTGAGTTTGATTAATGTTGAATACAAGATGATATGCAATAGGTGCCATGGCATCCACTGCTTTATTTGGTGCAAGAGGAACTTGTTTAAAATTATTAATCCAGAAATACCCTTTGAGACTATCAACCATGTGTTTGTAGGGTAGAAGATTCTCATATTTTACTTGATATTCACCATTCACTTGATTGATGATGAGAAGAGAATAACCAAAAACTGTCAATTCTTGTAAGCACTAGGAGATGACATAGCTTAGGTCTGTTATCAATGCTTCATACTCGGCTATGTTGTTTGTGCAAGGGAAGCCCATGTGATAATATTTAGGTATTAGGTCCCTTTCAGGTGTACACAAGACAATTCTGAATCTTAAATGATGGATGTTTCCAGATCCATCAAAGAATAAATTCCATGAGGGGATTGTGTTTATGTACAACAAGTCTTCATCTAGAAACTCAAATTGTAAGGGGTGATAATTTTGTAGTGGTACTATGGCCAATTGATCTGTTACTGCTTGATCTTTTATAGTTTTATGACTTACAAACTCGATATCAAACTCACTGTGGAGTATGATCCAACTAGACATTTTTCTTGTTATCACTAGTCGTGAAAGTAGATACTTGAGAGGATCAACCTTTGCAATTAGCTTAGTGGTTTGATTTAACAAATAGTGATGTAACTTACCAAAAGTTTATATAACTACTAAGAAATATTTTTTGACTTGTGAGTATTTGAATTCATGTTCAAGAAGGGTCCTTCTCAAATAATACACAACTTATTCCCGACCCTTTTCATTATTTTGCACCAATAATGCCATGATGGCATGTTCTATTGCATAAGTGTACAAAAGCATAGGCTTGTCTTGTTCTGATGGCACGAGTACCAGCGAAGAGGATAAATACTCTTTCAATTTAGCAAAAGAGTCTTGACAGTCCAATGTCCACTTGAATTGGACATTATTCTTAAGTAGTTGGTTAAATTGATGGCACGTATATGTGAGTTAAGAGATGAAGCACCAGATAGACTAAATGTTACCTTGCAGTCCTCTTAGTTGATGTAGATTCTGAGGGGGCAATATATCCATTATATAATTGACTTTGGTAGGGTCCTCTTTGATTCCACTTTGTGATACAATGAATCCCAGAAGTTTTCCCAAAGTGACACCAAAGAAAGATTTTTTAGATTAAGGTGAACCTTGTATTCCCTTAATTACTCAAAGATACGCCTAAAAACTATTGGATGATCAACTCTAGTCTTTGATTTTTCAAGGATATCATCAACATAGTCCTCCATAATTTCATGAAGAAGGTCATGAAAAATAATAGTCATGGCACGTTGATAGGTAGCACCAGCATTCTTAAGGCCAAAAGGCATGACCTTGTAACAAAATGTTTCCAAGGGGTTGTGAAAGTTGTTTTTTGCTCGTCATTTTCAACAATTTAAATTTGGTTATATTTTTAAAAAAAAATCATAAGAGATAACATCTCATAGCCCGCAATAGAATAAAAAATCATGTCGATGTTGGGTAGAGAAAAGTAATCCTTAGGACATACTTTATTGAGGTCATGAAAGTTTGTGCAGATGTGAATTCCAGGGGTCTTATTTGCAACCAGTACCATGTTTGATATCCAATCTGAGTAGTCAATATACCATATGAAGCTTGCATAAAGCAATTTCTGAAGTTCAACCTTGACAAGTAATGTGACGTAATTTTTTCTTAACAGGCTTGGCATCGAGGTGCACATCAAGGTGATGAACCACAAGATAAGGGTCAAGGCATGACACATCTTTATATGACCAAGTGAAGACGTCTTTAAATTCTACTAGAAGCTCCGTAAATTCCTTGATTTTAGTTTCTGAGAGACTAGCACCAAGCAGTAACCGTTTAGGTTGTTCTTCTGTGTCGATGTTGATAGTCATCGTTTCTTCCACCAATAAGTTAGAGTGTGGTGTGATTATCTTGAAATTATATTTTAGGTTTATATAGGTCATCAAATATTTCTATATCTAAATCTCCTCTCTTTATCACCTCAGAAAGGTTTTCACTAGGAGATGTGTCCTTGTCTTTCTTTTTCTTTTTCAATTTGTGTTGCTCGCATAGCACCTCAAAAAGGCTTTCACTATGTGCGATATGATTTTTCTTTTTTCTTTTGTTTTTAACTTCTTTTATATTTAGTATGGATATTTCAAGTTCTTCATTGAAATAATTAGTAGCGTTACGGTTTATATCAAAACCCTTCTTATGATCCGATAAGGGAAAAGGTCTCAATCCCCAAGGAACTCCTGGATGGCCTCATCATTTTGAAAGAGGTCCATGGAAATATGACAATACTAGTCCTAATCAATAAGGGAAGGGTAGAAAACATCAATAGTTTGGATGCATAATTCTTCAAGGAAAAGTGTAGTTTCAACGAGGTCTTCTAAGAGGCTATGTGTGGAACTGGTAGCAACTTTGGAGTCCAAGTCTCATCACTAGGTAATACATCGAATATAATTGGTCTCTTCTCTAAGGTCTCATATCCTAGAGCATGCGTGTAGAGGTTAGATTTTATTTACATAGGTTCGAGAGTGCCATTTCCTTGTGTGCCTAGCCCTCTTCCTTTCTAGTTCATGTTTTTCATCATTCTATATGCCTTGGTATAGTCCATGGATTCGTACCATTCTGCCATATTATCTTCATATAGATAAGATTCGTATGTACCTTGAATATATGCATCTTCTAAATATCCATATTATCTCCAAGGAGTAGTTCCCAGATAATAAGTTGTACATTCCCATAAGTGAGGAGCATTATGACGTCCATAAATGTGAGGCAATAATGGAATTTGGCCAAGAAGAAATGAATTTTTAAGTGTGTACTCGCCAAGACCTTTATGAGAAAATTTAATCCCATGTGATGCCTTAGATGTAGATGCTTTAGGAGAATATGAAAAGGCATGAGAGTGCAACATCATTTCAAGATCAATATGGTTGTTATCAACAAAAATGATGTGAGGTTCTGTTATATGATTAGAAGATGGGAAATAATTGGTTGTATTGTACCTTGCTTCTAGAATTTTACAATACTAAAATGGTTTAGTATCAGCAAGTAAGGTGAATTATTTTCCATTGTGTGGGAATTCAATACACTGATGGAAAGTGGAAGGAATGTATTACATTACATGTATCTAAGGTCTACCCAAAAGGAGGTTATATGATTTTTTCACATCCACGACATGACAAAGGGTGTCCAAACGTTGGGGACCAACTTGTATAGGGGGGCTGGTCATACCAAGACGAGTGTCACTCAATATTTTCATAACCACAAATGGTAATGAAATTATCATCTAAGTTATCCATTGTATGACCAAGACAACGTAGCATTTTCATAGAGAAGATTTTAAGAGTTGATTCATTGTCTATAATGAATCTTTTGACCTTATGGTCCATTACATAGGCTTCGATATAAAAAGAGTTGTTATGATATTAGGCTTGAACAGATCTTGAGGACTAAAAGACAAGATAGGAATTTTAGACAAAAGGTTTGCAGTCGTATCTTGAAACTGTTGAAAATTAAGGGTCAGAGGAATACGTACTTTATGAAGAGCACAAGTGAGGATGTCTTACAAGTTAGACGAATCTTTTAATAACTCCATTAGAGATATATGCGCAGGTGTGGTCACTAACTATTGTATAAGGTCATATTAACTGGGAGTAGAAGTTTTATAATTGGAATTTGACTTCTTATTTGAAAGAGTCAATGGTTTGGAAGTTTGAGGCTCTACAAAAGACATAGACGGTTGGTTTTCCGTGGGAACTCATATATTCTTTTAACATGTGGCTAAATCATTAGTTGGAGGTTTGAATTTAATGGTGGAGACTATAAGAGGAACTTCCTCGGTAAATGAAATAATTGATTTAAATTAAACATTATTAGAGGATTGGCCTTTATCAAAGTTCTTATTATCAGCACTATATTTTGGGAATGGGTTTATAAACACATTAAGATTATCATTTGTTTTTATTTGATGAAGGTTCGTCAACGATATTTTCCCTGTTGTCGATAAGGTATTGAACAAAGTGTCATAAACAAACACATCGATCAGTTATGTGACCATCAATGTGATGAAATTCATAATAAGTGTCTCCTTCAATCCAAGGTTTTGTGATAGGATATGTTACAATGTTGGCATTAAAAATTTAGCATAGGACATTTGATAGAGGTTCTCCCAAAGGTGTAAAATGACATCATTTAGATTTGTGTGAGAAGGAAGCCTCTTTGCTAGAAACAACAAGAGGTTATTTGGATTTTTTTGGTTTAGCCTAGTTGTTTTGAACATTATGGACATTTTGGTTGCCTATAACACCATCATTTACAACATTGCAATTTTGGTTAATGTTTTTAGATTTGTATTCATGAGAGATATTATGATTGTTTATATTTTCCCATTATCCTTTGAGTGGGGTTTTATCAAACCTTTTGTGATAAGGGATTTTTCAATCTACTATCCTTTCTCAATAACTTCCTCAAAATTATTAAGACAATTAATTCGCATGTGAAAGGATAGTTCACTATTAAGGTTGGCATAAAGATGTTCACGAGCTATTTTTGGAGAATTGAGTATGCGAAGTGACTAGCAATCTCGTGCCATCTTTGTATGAATTGTGCAAAGATTTCATTGGAACATTGTTTAGCATTACATATATCCATCATTGTAATTTCAGAGTCTAGATTGAATGAGAAATTTTTAACATAGTGTACCTTGGTCATACTGGTATCACATTTCTAAGTTGAAGAAATTAAATTTTCTTTACAAAATCCTCTAAGATGGATTATCACACACAATCAACAAATATTACTTTATGTCAACCTTCACAATTATGAAGCATGCACACATATTTTCATACTCATATGAGAGGTTCGTGAAAGTTTATATAGAACCCTTGGGGAGGTGTAAAAACTAGTCCAAGGCTTGTCCCCTATACTGTGTGGAAAGAGAAGTAATAAGAAGATATTGTTGGAGATAAAAATTACACCCATGATAAATCATAATAATCTAGGGCTTTGAGCAAGCATGGGATTGTCTCCAAGTTGTAGGACTTGCACTGAGATAGACCTCTAGAGAAGGTTCACTTCCTCTACTTATTTCTATTGTTAAAACTACTCCTAAGAAGGGAAATGCAGCTATCTAAATCTACTCCATGATTACAAGAGACTAGGGTGAGAAGGAGATGCATAAAACTGAAATCCTAGACTAAGGGGAGGTGATAGCACTAAGAAAAAGGGGAAAGACACTCTCAAATGAGTCAAAATGGGATAAAATGAAGGAGGGGAAAATTTGCAAGCCATGGTTGAGAGAAACATTCAAACTTTAATTTCCACACAATACATAACAAAAATACACTCTAAAAAATGGAGAAACACACACAACATACATGCAAGTATATGAAAAGGAAAGGAAATACAATAAAACACTAACTAGGGAAGAATAATAGCCACAAAACAAGAATTTTATATCCTTAAGAAGATGCACAAATCATTACAATAGAGGAAGAAGGAAAAAACACACTGCAAAATCCAAATCTCAGGCCTGCAATTCAGCAAAACTTGTGCAACACTTTGAAATGATGCACTTGCATTCTAAGAGTATCCAACCTTTACAAATGAGCATCCTTTTACAATATATAGAAGATGGGACAGAGAGAGGAGGGAAAAAAGAGGGAAACTCAGATTTCAAATTTCAACCACCAACAACATGTATTCCATGTTTGAAAACAAGCATAGGTACCCTACCAACGCTGTTTCCTCATGATACTTTGCTTGTGGGAGAAGGAATGGGCACCATACTTCATGAAATTAGGTGGTTTAGCTACCTAGAACTGAATTCTTAAATGTTGGATTATATTTCCTCTTATTCACTAACCTACCATCACCTAAATTAATAAATCTAATTTTTTGGTGTAGAATATGCTGAGAGATTTCCAACGGTACCAAGTTGGTGAAATTTGGAGAAACAGGGCAAAAGATATGGCCATGTGAAGTTCATGGGCTTGGGATGGTTGTGACTGGTTCCTTGTGTGATACTACAATCCACATTAATGCACTTTGTTCCTTTTGAGGATGAAGTAGAGGATTGGAGAACTGAGGGAACACAAGAACAAATCCATTGTTTCCTTTCAGGCTTGTCATATCCGCATTGGTATTTGGTTTGTGTTGTGGGTGGAGAATCAGACTTCGTGTGGAACTATGGAATAGTTCCACCCATTGCATCAATGCATGTATTATTCACTTTACCTATAATACTCTATTCCTTTGTCCTTTACTCTATTCCCTGTTCCATTATTCAGCTGACTGACTGATTTGGAGAACTATTGAATTGATGAAATTGTTTCATCTGTTACGCCAACGCCTGTTTCGTCCGTAACATTACCTTCTTACCTACTATGTAACTAGATTAGCTATGCAAAGAACACAAGGCCCTGTGAAATTATTCCACCTATTCCATGAAAACCTAATTTATCTACATAACACTTCCCCCAACCCTCAATGAGGATGATATGATAATGGGGGAACAAGAGGAATGAAGGAATTGTTCCTCAAAAACCTAATTTGGCTGATTTTTCTTGGATTTGCCCAATTTTAATGATATTTTTTAAGTGTTTGGGCTTTTAAGGTCTGCAAAGAGGGAGAGGGATGCCCCAAAATGATTGCACCTACCCCAAATCATGAAAATTACCTATTTTTCCTAGTTTCTTCTCTAAGGCTTCGTCATAATGCCTTGGTCCACATTTGTCAAGTGGGCCAATTTGCAAGGCATATAAAATTGGATAATAGTTTGATGAATCAACGGGGCTATCTTCCTACTAAATGAAGATATCAGTGGCCTTAAAGCATCCATTGGGAATGGAGTCAACCTGAAAGACTTGGAAAATGAACTAAAACTTGAAAAAGTGACCCTTGAATCTGCATGAAGAACAATTTTGTACCCAGAGTTGAATTGTCATGCTTGAACTAATCATTCTCATTATAAAAATTATTCTGAATTAGGTTTTATGAGAGTGGAAAACTATTTTGAATTGATCTTTTCACCATGTTTTTGTTAGGAAAATAATGTTTACTATGGGATTTTATTGTATGGTAAAATTGTATGTTAGTAATTAGTTATATTATTATTATATAAACAATAATATATTATTGGAGTTGTTTCAACAACTTGTATGATTTGAGTTGTGTATTGTTACGTGAGTAACAATCACAACTAAATAGGATTATTTTTAGAGAAAATTCCTAGTTTATAGGAGTTTCATATACCTATATATTTGTAATCTATTCGTATGAATAAATATAGAAGAAGAAGGGAGTATTACATTTTGTTAAGCTCTATCAAATCTGGTCTTGCTCTTAGAGTTTTCCCAAAATATATGATGAAACTAAGAAGCAGAAAACAAAATCTCGATTGTATGTCATTTTGATCTGAATTATGTTCAAGTTCTCCTTAAAATACTCTTAAAATTTTATTTTAGTTTCTTTGCATTTGATTCTCCAAAATATTACAGCTGATCCTTGAAACCTTGACATTCTTCCCAACTCATACTTCCTCTATAATCCTCCATGAAAAATTGTGCAATGGAAAAGCCACCCAAAGACAAAAAACATTGTGCAAATCACTTAGGGAAAGGAAAACTAATCTACCATCAAGACCATGTGCTACAAGCAATTGGAGGAATTGAAAACTAATCTACTATGTACAAGATGCACTATAACAACTTAATAGGAATGTTTGAGATAAATCACATTGACTGGGATTTGTAATGTATTTTCATAAAGGTCAGATAACTTACAAGATTTATCTTCTTTGCAAGAACTGATGATATACAACCCACTCCAAATTGCATCAAACTTAGATTATCTCCCAGTTTTACCTCTTCCCATATCCCATTTCAAGACTAGATCACCAAATTTGAATGTCTGAGCTCTAGACCTTTTATCATACCATTGTTTCATTGATTTTCTATGTTGTTCTAACCTAATCATGGCATAATTTCTTAATTCTTAAAGCTTAAATAGTTCTTCCATTATGATTTCTTTTTGATCTGCACCCTCAAATTCTAATTTTTGATCTAATTCAAGTGATAAAGGAAGCATGGCTTCTTTATCATAGACAAGTTTGTAAGGGGAAGTACTAATTGCCTTCTTCATTGTGATCATGTCAGCCCAAAGAGCATTTATATACCATTGTATTTGATTGATATCCATTATTATCTTCATGATCCTAATCAAGCTCTTTTTAGTGGATTCTACCAAACCATTACCTTGGGGATAGTAATTGGGTGAAGTCTTCAAATAAATTCCATGTCCAAAATCCCAATCAGAAATTCTAGAGCCTAATAAATCTTTTGCATTATTAGAGATGATAGTTTGAGGAATAGCAAACCTTGTCACAATATCCTCAAGGAAGTCCAATATAATTGATTTAGTTGCTTCCTTCAGTGGCACAACCTCTGTCCACCTAGTAAAGTAATATGTTGCTGTTAAAACCCATTTGTAACTAGCACTTGATGGAGGATTTCTCATGCCAATGAAATCAAGATCCCATTGGGAAAATGGTTGACCTTCTTGAATTGGGTGAAGTGGAAGGGCATCCAACCTCTTCTTACCAATGAATAAAGCACATTCACTACATTTTTTGACCCATTTGTGAGCATCAACAAATATTTTGGGCCAAAAGTAACTTGCTTTTATAATTTTCATTGTAGTAGATTTGGTAGAGAAATTTTCACCAGAAAAACCATCATGGAATTATTGTAAAAATTTGCTTACTTGTTCACCTTCAATGCATCTCAGCAATATTCCATCAATGTTTCAAATAAAATCCCATCCTCTAATGCATAAGGAATATATTGTATCTTAAAGTTATTTCTTTTGGTTTTTTCCAAGCTAAAAGGGATACTTGTTTTGTAGACAATAATCTTGTCATATTATTTTTTCTAACAATTTCCATGAGGTACACCTACTCTCAGTTGTTATTCCTAGTCTTTCAAAACATAACAAACTTTGTGATTGTCACTAGAATCCATATCAAGTTGTTTATAAATTTCCTCTACCTATGACCTACTTTTATATCCTTAATAGTTACATTATACTCCATAGTTTTTTGTTACTGATCTAGCTCTCTTCTAATTAATCTCAACTCCAATCATGAAACCTCCATCACTAGGATGGAGATACCAAAAACTTCGATATGGTTGTTGGAAAGATTACGTTTTAGATCTGTTTGAGGGATATTATGATAAAATTATACTTTATTTTCTATGTCACTGTATGTCAATCTATAATCATTTAGTGTTTTGGCTAGAAAAGTTAGTTGGTTTCTCTAAACCTTCATGATTTTGGTGAGTCAAATATCAAAGATACTATTTTTCAGCCCCATATGTATACAAGATGAATTCTTTCCTATAATTTAGGTTGATGGTGGTAAGGTCTTGGGAAATAGCTTCATTGATCTTATTGAATCTCTCTTTTATTTCCTTAGTCCACTTACAGGAAACATCCTTTTTTAGAATAAGAGTGATATATATAACAAGTCCCATAAAGTTAAGAATGCATTTCCTCACAAAATTGATCTTTCCAAGGAAAGATGATAGTGCTTTATTATGCACTAGAAAAGAGAGGGAAAGGATGGTTGAGGTTTTATTTTAGATAAATAGATATACCCAGTTTTGATACCATGCGACCCAAAAAAATTCCTTGTTGCAAAAAAAATATGCACTTATTTTTGTTGAGCGAGACTAAAAACTCCCCACACCTCTGGAATACTTGTCCTAGGTGTTGCATGTGATCTTATCCTTATTTTGAAAATATTGTAATCTCATCAAGACATATAAGGATGAATTTATTGATGAAACATTTGAAATATATGTCCATGGCCCTTTGAAAAGTGGCTCTAGTAGTGGTTTTTACAAAATTCATTGTTCCATAATCAAGTTTCCCCCACTTGGTCATAATTTTTTTTTTGTATTGGTATTTTTTTACTAATATTTTATTCTATTTGGAAAATCCATCCAAAAGAGAACCTATGAACCCCTGCTACTGTTTCTAATATTTGGTATATGGATGGAAAAGGATGGTGATCTTCCAAGGACTTTCCTTTGTTTGATAGATCTACAATGATCTAATCTTTGTTTTTGGCCTCTTCTTTTGGTCCACACTTTCCTTCTTGTTATGTGACTTTTATTTGCATTTCATGTCCTTCCTACTTCATCATTCTTAAGCTCACTCAATTTCACATAATAAATTTTTTATGGCTTCATTATGTTCCATGACTTTCTAATTTTATGTGACTTTCAAGAGCTATACACATTTTCAGAGTTATACATATATTTAGTATTGTGTGACTTTCCAATGTTGCACAACTTTCCATAGTTGTACGGATTTAAAAAGTTGTATGGTTTTCCATAGTTGCATGGATTCCTAGTGTTGCACATATTTCCAATGTTGCATGGATTTATACTGTTGCATGACTTTCATGTTTCACATGAATTTCCTTCCCAAGGACATTAATGTAAAAAATATCCAAGTCCCTTTGATTCTTTTGGAATATTTAGGAGGAAAAAAACTACGCAAGATTGGATTTTAAGCCACCTAATTCTATAAAATTTGAAGCAAGTTATCCAAATAAGACCATGTGTTTATATGACAAACAGTTTCCATATATAAATATGTCATATTAACCTTATAATCATACATAATCTAATGTTTATCAATTAAAAATTTCCATTTAGTTGATTCATTTGAATTGTTAATTGTCATAAAACTTATGCATGTCCACCTTCAGGATTAAGTTTTGTAGCCAGTACTTAATATTATCTGTAATGGAATATTGTACAATATTTTATCATGATTGGGGTACATTTTTGACACAAATTTGTTTAATTGAGAGGATACCAATAACTCAATGTTTTTTGAAATCTTATCCATATCTCCTATCATCAACTCCACTCTCATTGGATGTCATGAAACATCATGTCCAATATTCTCTTATATTGTTTTGAATACTCTACCATTTCAAAATGTATGGTTTTCACACTTTCTATTGGGGTCATATTTTTTCATCCACCAATAAATACATAGCATTATAAGTTACACCAACATTTAAAAATATTAATTGACCTCCTCTTTGTTAGGATTTTTTACAAGAGTGGGTCGTCCTTTTCCCTCTCATTTCCTTGGCCTCAATTGTATCTCCCTATCAAGGAAATCAGGTCTTAAGTATTTGGGCTTATGTCATATTCATAAAAAAACACAAAGAACAAACCCTCATTGAAATTTCAGATATTTTTGAAAAAAATTATAATTTAAAGAAATTTTATAACTTGCAAGATTTGGAGAATTTCTTAGAAACCAAAAAATGGAGATAAATTTTACAAAATAAGTTGATAATTAGAGGGTAATTTCCTATAATTCTATAAAACTTCAATAGAAAAATTAAAGAAACTTTTGAAATAGTTTTTGAGATAGAGGAAAATTGTAAAAAACATCATTTCAACCTAATTTAAGACCAAATCAAATTTTTGATAGCACTTGTAAGGAAATTACTTATATAGATCAAAAGAGTAAAAAAAATGGAACACCAAATAATTCCAAAATACAAAGATAATATTATAATATTCAAGTATAGATGACTTAACCAATTTAAAGGGGAAAAATTCACACCGTATAATAAGAATCAAATTCTCAATATGACGATCAAGTAATAACTAGTGTCTCCTATATATACCTTACTTATTATTTAAAAAACACCAATTCTGACCCTACCACCAATATAAAGTATTAGAAATGAATATATGACAAGGAAAGATATTACATTAACCATAAGTCAGTGATAAATAACTTGATATTGATGAAACATTTGAAATATATGTCCATGGCCCTTTGAAAAGTGGCTCTAGTAGTGGTTTTGACAAAATTCATTGTTCCATAATCAAGTTTCCCCCACTTGGTCATAAATTTTTTTTTGTATTGATATTTTTTTACCAATATTTTATTCTATTTGGAAAATCCATCCAAAAGAGAACCTATGAACCCCTGCTACTATTTCTAATATTTGCTATATGGATGGAAAAGGATGGTGATCTTCAAGGGTTTATGTATTCAGGTCCCTAAACTCCACACAAAACATTATTTCCCCATTTTTCTTCCTAACATGGACTAATTTTCCACCGAAAAAGAGTACTCAATTGGATATATTATTTTGACTTATATCATCTTTGTTAGATTTTTTTCTCATAAGAGGTTTGATTTTAGGATTCACATGTCTTTTATCTTATCTTATGGTCTTTGAATTGGGGTCTAAATCTATGGTATATTGAAAAACATTGTGATTAAAAATTTTCAGGTCCTCATAACTCCATAAAAAATACATCACTATAATTTTGAAATAAGGAGATAAGATTATTTTGATCTCTTACACCATATACATTTCCTAGTATTAACTCTTTGTCTTGTGTAATGGTAACTTTCTGATAATCCTCTTACTTTTCTATCATGTTCTTCCTCTCCCCCTTAAACTCATCATCTGGGCTAAATATGTTTTCAAGTGTGACCAGTCCTCTCAGTAACTTGTTTTCCTTAAATTGAATAATTTGATCATTATAACCTTCTTGCAACCTTGACTATGGTTATGATGATAAGTTTTCCTCATTTTGGATGAATTAGAATATTTTCTAATAACTATAAAATACTTTCCAACTTACTTCATTATTAGGAATGGATGGTCTAACACCATCCTAACATGTTTTCCAAGGCCCTGAATGATGTCCTTCTAGTAAGCTTAACAATATAACTCTTCTTGGCACCACTTGTAGGTTGAGAGAATAATATTTTCCAATAGATAAAAAACTCTATGCTTGTAATCCTTTACGAATTTATTCTTGGGAGCAAACTTCCATCTTACTTGATAGAAAACTAACTCAATGTCCCAAAAAAACATGTTATGCTTGTAATTGTCTCTTGTAAAACTAATAATAGTCCATAAATCAATTCCTCATACTTTTTACAATGTTTTTGGAACATTTACACTACAATCTAGAGTTTTTTTTTTTATATATTATCCACAAGGGAAAAAAACCACACCTACTCCATCCCCATTTCTAATCTTTGATCAATCAAAAAACATTTTCCATAAGCCACCTACGTCTTCATCCTTGAGTGACATGGGCACAATAAGATCTTCATCTTGGATATAATAAGTACCCAATACATTCACCTCAACTATGTCATAAGGATCAAAATCATAATTCTCTTTGTTTGATTAATCTAACAAGAGGTAATGGTACTAAAATAGGTGGGGTAGATTCTTTTATTGCCACTAAATTGTTTTTTCTAGTTCTCTTAAAATATGAAATTAGATCTAATAGGGGCGGGTCATAGGACTTAACATGATAGGATGAAATGGGCTCAAATTTTATGGTAAACCTTGTGTTATACCTTAGTACTTAAGAGCATTTGAGACCAATCGAAGGATAAGTACCCCCAAAACCTTGGTTGTGAAATCTCTCGACATGTAGAGGGAAAATAAGTGAGGTAAGTCAATAACTGATATGTCTTGGGTGATGCTCAAACTCAGAAAAACATAGAGGGTCAGACCAATATATCTTATGACTCCTAATTTTTTTTACCTTATTGTATATAGTTATAGAAAACCTTTTATAAACTGGAGTATATTCAATTCCTAAAGTGTATGTCATTTTCATGGGCATTACAAAAGTACTGACGCACAATTCTACCATGTAATTATATACTGAATCTATCCAATAATAAAATAATCATAAAAATGTGGTGGTTTATTGAATATCCCATAGTTTTCATTCTTAGGTTATCACAAACTAACTAAAGAGTTTGGATTATGTATGACAGGTTTCATATTGACAAATTCAACTACTTAAAATCTTCCTACAAGAGGTCCCTCTGAAATGGGATAGACAATAGCATTACACATGGTTACATTCAATTTTATGTTCTTCATCTATTCTATAATGTTTAAAGGTATAGGCCTATAGTCTTGTGCATCATGAGGTGTTGATGATTCATTTCCTTTCTTTCTCCATCAGTGGGATAAATATGTTTGTTGGCTAAGAAACTGGCTTGTTTTGTATAGGTCATACTAGGAACCTAAACAATCTGTTTGATTCCTTGATCCTATCATAAATCTTCCATGGGATATTTATCCTTGTTGAGGAGTGTTGGGTATGATTAGAAGCTAAATAAGATGGATTGAGAATCCTAACTTCCTCTTTTTAGACCTTTTGTTATCAACAACATGAGTATGAGGCCTATTGCGAACTTCCCACTATTTGATTCATTGCACATAAAACTCATCAGGCTCCAAATAACATAAGATTGGTGTCAAGGGTTAGCTTCTTGAATTCCTTCTCATATTATCATTGACTGATTCAATAAATGGTTTTTGTTGATTAGAAGAATTTTGAACCATAAAGAATTGAGCTTTAAATTCATTTGCACAAACATATTGGTTATGTGGCTGGTTGCACGAGAAACACTACTTCTATTTCTTATATCATATTGTTTTGCACTAGAACCAATGCTTTACTTGATCTAGCAGTAGGAAGTGACTAAGTCAGGAACAACTGTTTAAAGTGGAAGATGTGCATTTTGAACTTGCCACCTATCATTTTGTCTAATTTTTCCCATATCTTTGGTTAGGGTATTGGTTTCTATAGGGCTGATAACATTTGTTGAATCCTTGGTTAGAAGATTTCCCCTGATTAGGATAATTTCTATAAGATTGAGGTTGTACTGTATTTCCAAGGACATGCCTTTGTTTGAATTTTTTTTGATCAAGGCCTGGGCATGTCAGAATCGTCTTTTTACTTTAGGGGAAATAGGATGTGGAGGGAGAAGTTTGGGAATTTTTCTCAAGAATGGGAACAATGGTAGGTTTGTGAAACTTGAGTAAATGCAGGGAACAAAGGCATAGGCAGCCTAGGGGACTCTATTTCTAACTTGTCTCAAAGCTACTATCAGCCTATAATGTACTATTTGATAGGCTTTTGGAAACAATAACAGACAGAAGCTCTCCATCATAATGGGAATCACTCAAACTTGGTCAATGTTCCTAAGAAGTAAATAAAAGCACCTTGCAGACTTTGTGTCAAGAGAGTTGGTTTTTTATTCTCCAGTGTCTTCTAAACTCCTTATGATTGAAGTCACCCATGAGCTCATTGGGATCTCTTTTGATCATTGTTAGTTTTTCTAACAAGGATATATTAAATAAAGAAAATAATAGAATTATAACCTAAACTACAATAATAAATTATAAATAAAATTAAATAAATGAAAAAAAAAAACCCTAAAACTAAAACTATAAGTATGTCTCCAAAATAGCTAGTTGAAAAAAGTCTCCCTAATCTATCCTCTCCCCTTGTGTGTGCATCATGTAGGTGGCCTTAGGGAAGGAGCTTAGTGTGGGGAAGGGAGAGCTAGGGATGGCTTGGTCGGGGTGGGAAGGAGCTCAGTTGTGGAAGGCTTGGGAGAGCCAGGGAGAGAGGGAGTTAGGGTCGGTGGGTACTTACACTCATAGGGCAGCATTGAGGCGAGTTGGAACTTAGCAAGGGTCTGACGGTGTATAAGTTGTAGGAATGGAGTTGGGGTCATGAGAGATTTCGAGAGGTGAGGGATTTAGATATTTGAATTAGTGAGAGATGGACCACCTTCCGACGTGGTAAGGATGAGATGATCCGACTCAGATGGGATCACCTGCAGGAGGCTTGTGTGCAAGGTTAGGGGTTAGGGTCTGTGGAAAACAAGGAACAAGGAATGGGATTGAGATTTGGGGGAGTAAAGTGGGAGAGGGCTCAATTAAGAGTGGGTAGTGAGTGCTCGAAGAGAACCCTCTGAGTTGAGGACAGGGTTCGAAAGTACATGGGTAAGGTGAGGATACTGGGGTCTGTATGGACTTAAATTTTAATAAATGCATAAATGACTAATTGTTTCTGACTCTGTTTTTTTTAGAGTATGGAAAATCTAATTAATTAGCTTCTTTCCTTCTTGGATAACCAAGAATTTGAATTGTGTATATATATATATATCATATATAGATCCATATATAGATAGATATATTGATGGTGCAGGTTGTGTAGAAAGTACCTAAAAGAAATGCAAAAGCTCGACTGTATTACTCGATGCCAAAGTGGATGAAATTAAAAGAGAAGATCACTATTTATTTTGGCTCAAGCACAACTCCTTCCTGTTACAATTTCAAAATAGTAAACATTTGTAATTTAGCTCCAATTCGATCCTATGAAAGTTGCATGGCAAACAAGTTTAGTTCCTGTTGAAACCTATAAAACATTTTCTATAAGCACTTGTGACCAAAAATGAAAGGAAATGTGAGTTTTCCGAGTGACCACCGGGCTTGCCAAAATGTAAGCTCTCTTTTATTTTATTAATAGAAAGATGCAATTCCAATAGTAAAAATTTCTGATCAAGGCTTTCATTTCATCAATGCAAACCTCAATAAGGGTTGTGAAGACCTTGTCTATGAAGACCTTGCAACAAGAATGTCAGAAGGAGTAGAATGTGGGAACTCTTGAATGCCCTCCAAAATTTGAATGTAATTGCTACCAACATAGAGTATGCTGTAGAGTTTTTGTACTTTAAATTCAAGAGGATTTGTACAGGAAGGCATAGCCTACAATTCCCAGAGGAAAAAGTTTTTCCAGCTTGGTTACAAATGGGTAAATTCATCATCCCTAAAAATGGCTATTGTGGGATAGTTACATTAGTGTCAACTGAAATAGAACCCATTAGATTGTATCATAACAGTTGCATATCAGACTTCAAGGTGCTATGTATATGAAATTTAAAGAAAAACACCTTTGTAGGAGTCTAGAAGCGCAGTCAACTAGAGTAAGGATATTTTGTCCCAGTGGATTCTAAGTGAAATCTGAAGTTGAGTATGATCAAGTCCATGATGGCTAGGATCTGCAGAGCTCTTAATTAATTAATTAGTTAATTCATATTAATCTAACTAAAGGAGATAATAAGTCTACCTGGGATTCCCCAATTTGATTAATCTAAAGTGCAGTGCCAATGTCCGTCCCATGATTGGTAATTAGAGGCAAGTCTCAAGATTCTATCACCATTGGAGTGCTTTACAAGGTGTACTGAGTGATAGACAGCTAGTAGCTTAACTGCTACATCATCTTCTATAACTTTGGGGTTTGAAAAAAGCATACATTTGTAACATCCTGAATATGATTAGACAGGGGTAACTTGAATCTCATCTAGTAACAAATGGAATACTTTTGAGTGCAACTATTGGTATGTCATGTTGCATAGGGAAGAGCCAATGGACTATCACCATTGAAACTAACAAAGGGAAAATTTATTTTTTTGTGCCATGATTGGGATAGGTCTTATAGACACTAGAAGATATTAGAGGAAAGGCCTACCAAGAGGTAGAGTAGAGAGGATTTCTATTCGGGAGGCAGATGGTGATATTTGAACTGCCCTGCCTTTTGTTCTTCTCCTTAGGTGACAACTGCAAGTAATCAAAGAATATCTTCTTCATGCTGTTCTAGACCTTGTTTGAATTCTTCTCATGGAACTGAGAACTTTTGACTACTGAAACTAGTTGATATGAATATTGGAGTTACCAGATGTGTAGAAACAAGTCTCCAAAGGCTATAGAAATTACTCAGTCACACACCTCAACTTAGCAAAAATGGACTTAAAATAAAGCTTTTAATAGTCCCACTCAGGCGTGTCAGAAATGTTAGAGCTCAAAATTGCACCTGTCCCCAATCAGAATGATCTAGGGATTTGAGGCAACATGGGAGCTGCCTCCACGCTGTGGGAATTGTATTGAGACATACCTTTCGGAGAAGGCTGAGCTTCCTCTACTTATTCCTATTGACTAAAACTACTCCTAAGAAGGGAAATGCAACTACCTAACTCTACTCTATCATTCAAAGGGACCAGGGTTAGAAGGAGATACATAAAACTGGAAATCCTACACTAAGTAGAGGTGATAACACTAAGAACAAGGGGAAATAAACTCTCAAATGAGGGGAAATGGGATAAAATGGAATTAGGGGAAAATTTGAAGAGCCACAGTCTAGAGACAATATCCAAACTTCCATTTTCACACAATGTACACAACAAATAATACCATGCATAGTGAATGAAACACACACAACTATACCTGCAAGTAGATGAAAAGGTAAGGAAATGCAATAAATCACCAAATAGAGTAGCATAATATCCATCAAAACAAGAATTTTATTACCTTAGGAAGGTGCACAAATCATTACAATGGAGGAAGAAGGCATAAACACATTGCAAAATCTAAATCTGAGGCCTAAAACTTGAGAACACTTGTGCAACACTTTGAAATGATGTCCTTGCATTCGAAGAGTATCCAACCTTTACAAATGAGCATCCTTTTACAATATATAGAAGATGGGAAAGAGAGAGGAGGGAAAAAAGAGGGAAACTTGGATTTCCACTTTCAATCACCAACATACATTAAATGCCTGAAAACAAGCATGGGTACCCTACTAAGGCCATTCCCCCATGATACTTTTCTTTTGGGAGAAGGAATGAGAACCATACTTAATGAAATTGGGTGGTTGAGATACCTGGAACTACATCCATTAATTTTGGATTGTATTTCCTATTTTTCACCCACCTACCCTCACATAAATTAAGAAATCAAGTTTTTGTGGTGTAGAGAATGCCAAGAGATTTCCAACAATACCAATTTTGTAAAATTTGGAGAAACAAGGCGAAAGATATGTCCATTTGAAGTTTAGCGCTTGGGATGGTCACAACTGGTTCCCTACATTATGCTACAATCCTAATTAATGTGCTTTGTTCCTTATGCGGATGAAGCATATAATCATAGAACCGAGGGAACGCAAGAATAGTTACATTTGTTCCTTATATACCAGTCATATCCACATTAGTTGTCAGTTTGTGTTGTGGGTGGAGAATCAGACTTTAAGTGGAACTGCGAAACATTTCCACCCATTCCATCGGTGCCCACATTACTCGCTTCACACATAATAATCTATTACTTTATCCTCCACTATGTTCCCTATTCCATTAGTTATCTAATAGAATGATTTGGAGAATTGTTGACTCGACAAAATTGTTTCATCTGTTCCGCCAACACCCGTTTCATCCACAACATTTTCTTCTTTCCTACCCTTTGGTTAAATCAACGATGCGAAGAACACAAGGCCTTGTGGAACTATTTTTCTAGTTCCATGAAATCCCAATTTATCCACATAACACTTCCCCCAACCCTCAATGCAAAAGATGCAGCAATGTGGGGAACATTGGATTAATCCACACAATTGTTCAACTAGTTCCATGAAAACCCAATTTATCTGCATAATTGATCCTCAAAAAGCCAATTTGGCCAATTTTTCTTAGATTTACCCAATTTTGATGATTTTTTTAAGTTTTTGGGCTTTTAAGGTCCAAAAATAGGGAGAGAGATTCCCCATAATTATTGCACCTACCCCAAATCATGAAAATTACATGTTTTTTCTAGTTTCTTCTCTGAGGCTCCGTCATACTGCCTTGGTCCACATTTGTCAAGTTGGCCAATTTCCAAGGGGTGCAAAATTAGATAACAGATATCACTTTGGCCATCTCTTATAAATCCATAGATAACTCCTTGATGTGCTCTCTAGGATCATTTTTACCCTCATATTTATCGAACTTGGGTGTTTATAATGTTTAGGAAAGGGTATGCATAAAATGTCCTTATCAAAGGGTTAAGGACACAATTGCTCACAATTGAATTGTTTATGTTGGTGTTGCATATCCGAGATGGTTTCTTTCATCGTTTTCCATTCGTGTGCAAATGGTGAATTATTTTGTATGATAGATAATGAACCATCGCTCTTAGAATTGTTGTTATCTTTTTTTGGCATAGTATGGATATTAAGTGGATCGTCACTAGTTTTCTTTTATGGATATTTATTAGAAGGTTCGGTAGTGACTTTGGAATTTGAGATAGTGAGTTGTGTAACTATCTCATCGATTTGATCCATTAGATTTTATTAGGATCGGTGGCTGAATTGGTAGATTTTCCTTTGTTCCTAAAATTTGATTTTCTTTTGTTCAATTCATCGTCTTGTTATTGTTTGAGGTGAATTTGTTTCTTTCCTCATTGTTTGTGTGGTTAGGGCCTGATCCATCATCATTGTTATTTGACATGAATTGGTTATCATTTATGTTTTTAGGCTTGTCGAGTAATGTTGTTAAAACATCCTCGTCGAATTCAAAGGGTAATTTTACTCCCATCTCAAGGGGATGAAGCAAAAATTTGTCTTTGTTCATACAAAATATATTTTCGACGTGAGCTTGTTCTCACTCCCCTTTGTTCCCCTTTCGAATAAGTTAACATAGCATGTTCATATAACCATGACCCCTTTACCCCACATTCATATTAATTTAATTACTTACAATTGAATTAATGTTCATCCTCACTTTATCTATTAATTTAATTACTTTAATTAAATTAATTTACACCTCACCTAGCCACATCACCTAGACACCTCATCATGGACCTATTCTTAGCATGTTTCTTTTAACTAAGACTCAATTTCTACTTACCTTAACCAACTGAGACTTAGTCTAACCCTAACATTAGATGCCTATTCTTTCTCCAACAACATGCCCACTTATCTAAGCATTAAATACCATTTTAGATCCGGACCAATGGGCAGAACTGGCCAAAAGATAGCCAAGATCTGCTATTTTGGAAAACCTAGGATTTCCCACCTTAACCGATGCCGGTTAACCCAAAACCGACGCCGGTCACCCTAACCGTCATCGGTTACCATATATTCATTTTGGAAACCTTGTTCCAGAGGTTGGAAATTTTGAGAGAGGTTTTTCAGTTTTAGGAGAGAGAGAGAGAGAGAGAGAGAGAGAGATCTGCATGCAAGCATGAACCAGAGCCCTCTCGCAGCATCCAAACACCCCTAGCCAGCACCAAGACTGATCTAAAGGCATTGGCATTCGTGGTAACATTCTAGGAAGCATGGCACTGACCACCAGTTTCACAGATCAACCATTGCTATCTTCCACCAACCAGGCTTGCAAATACAAGTAAGTATGTTTTGATCTACATCATTCTATGTTTACTTAGATTGTAGTTTCTTTACCTCTGTTTATTAGATCCTATTCTCCCTTGCATTCTACCATCCCCACCTTCCTGTTAATCCACCCATCCAACCACCCACAACCCTTTTAGCTCCCCATACCCGACTCTTAGACATTCTTGAGCCTTCCTAGCATTTTTATAAACCCAACCATCCTTCCCCCATTCTCTGTGTAATCACAGAGAAGCCCTCAAAACCAAGTTTATTTTATTTCCACCATTCCACCCCTACCGACGCTGGTCACCCTAACCGTCGTCGGTTTCCCCTTCACCAGCATCGGTCACCAGAACTGACGTCGGTTATTGTATCTTCTGACAAACTTTCACTAAGTTGACCTTATCACCTCAAAAACCTCACAGAACCTTACCCAAGACTGGTACCCCACCTACAATCCCACCACAGGCCTTCCCAACTCTCTGTGTAGACACAGAGAGAGTCTGGACATCCATTTTGGCATTCTACCATTATCCATCCCAAACCATCATCGGTCACATCTAAACCATCATCGGTCATACCCTGACCGACATCGGTCTCTGTGTCTGATAACCCAGCTCAGGAAAACAAGCTAATACCCACTCCCAAACTACCCAGAATCATTTGTAACCTTTTTCCAGACCTCACCAAAATCCTGTACTAGATCTTCCACCCAATACTAGTCCATCACCTGACCCATTTTGACCTCAACCACCTTTTACTTGACCTTTCTTATTCATTTTGTACGAGGTACCTAAATCATTTCAATTCAAATAAGATTGTTATTTCATGTTTATTTCGAATAACATTAATATTGTTATATAAAAGTGGACTGACAGCCTGTTCAGGAAGCACCATGCTTCCCAGATCTAGCATCCTCTAGGTAGTCCACTCATTATTGTGTTTAACTCTATCTGGTGGTATTGTTTTACACTTTACATGTAGTTCCTCCTAGCCAAAAGGAAGTATTCGCAGTTAGCATTGGATCAGGAAGTCAGGACGTGTGCACAACCTTCAACCGACATCACAAACATGTATTCCTCCTTGGCCTATCACCCTCTATCTATTTCATTAAATCTGTTAAGAATCTGGTGAAACATTTTGGCATGCCCGGTGGGACCCTCTCTTGGGTTCATTGCATTTTCTTCATATAGGGAAATCTTGTGTGTCTCTTTCTTTTTGAAAAATACACATTTAATCTTCTCCTGGTAACATTATTTTCTTCTAATTGTCTAAACGACATTTGTGATTTGGTGTTTAAAATGAATCATTTCTTTCTTCCTGCATTTGCATAGTAGTGAAAGAGCACGTTCTTGACCTATTCATCATTTGCTACATCGAATCTAATTGTCGATTTGGGTTCTAAAAACTGTTGCATTTCATCCTTGTATGCTGCATTTTAGCTCACATTAAAAACTGAGGGAAACCTATACGCTGGAAGTCATGCCCAACTGATGGTTGACATAATTGAATCATAGAAGCACTTTCTCTTCTCTCTCTCTTTTCCAAACTACACAAATATAAATTTACACATCTTCTTAAACAACACCTTACCTGGAAGAGACTGTCAATGATCACATGATCAGAGGATTGACAGTGGGTGCCCAACTGGTTTCTCTGACCAGTCATTATCAGAGAAAGGACCGCCCCCACCAAAACATAACCTAAAACCACCCTTTAGAATTTTCCTCTTCATAGGATGCCTTCCCAACCAAAAAAAATTGTTCTGAATTCACAAGTTCAGTCTTAAATAACATAAGCTAAAAACATAAAATTCACTTATAGGATTATGTGTTTTTCTTAGCTTTTTCTTAAATTGTGTTTTGAGTTGTGAGGTTACGTTCTCCACTTTATTCTTCCTTTCACACTCCACCATCATAGTTGGAGTATTCTGACTATTTCTTAGTGTGTCAGGGTCTAATACTATCATCCTCAGACTTCTGGGTTGATACTCCATCTGACTCAATTCACAAAAACCAATTTTTCTTCACTTCTTCAAATTTCATAGTAACCGGTGTTGGTCTAGTGATTGTCACCAGTTTCCATCTGACCATCATCGGTTTACCTAACCGGTGTCAGTTTCTATCTCTTTTGGTCATTTTACCCAAAAAATCATTCATCACCTCTTCTGTTCTATTTGAAGTTCTTAGGACATCATCATATCCCCAGAATTCTAATATCACAGTCAAGTACAATTTCCTTATTTCATTTTCATCAATTTTCACCTCATTTTCTAAAACTATTGATTTCCCCACAGTAACCGGTATCGGTTACTATAACCATCATCGGTCATCCTTTAACCATCATCAGTTAGTCTAACTGGCGTCGGTCACTCTATTTTGATTTTTAATTAAAACACCGACCAAGTTCACCTCCCAAATCTATCCTTCTCCATTTATGTTATTTTATGTGTTATTTACAAAGTATAATTTACTAGGTATATGCTAATTCACATGGTGTTGACTCGCAGCCAATCCAACACCCTTGTGTTTCATGCCAGCCTTTAGCCACTTCCACCTAGCCCATCACCACCTTCTATCTTGTCACCTATGGATCCAACTCAACCCATCACCATTAGTACTGGTGACGAGGAGTTCACAAGACTCCTTGACCAGAATCTTGTTGCCCTATAATATTATCTCACCCACTCATCTACCTGAGACTCCTCAGGATAGTTGGTATATGACATGCCCATGTCTATCCCTCCTTCCCTCACCCCCACTTCCACGTCAACTACCACTAGCTCAGCATTTCCTTCATCCACCTTACCACCTGTGGTGTCTCAACTAGACCCCACATCCTCTATAACTACTGCACCAATGACATCTATCACACATGGTGTCGACCATTCCTTCACCAACCACCTTAAGCATGGCCCCATCTGCACCCTTTACCTTGTATGTACCAGTTGCATCACAACCACCCATGGTGTCAGTAACCCACACCCCATTCCAAAACCTTGTCCTTTCCATCCCATAGTCTCTACCCCCAATTACCATGAGAGTCGTTACGACTACCCCACCCATTTACATGCATCACCAACAACCCCCAATCTCATCTATCACTTATTCGAGATATCTTCCACCCACATCTATTCCCCCTTCATAGTTCTCATACTCGACACCCCATATACTGGGATGTCATCCACATCATACATCCATCATCAACCTCCCTTTACTGCAGGAGGCACCCATTCCTCACAACCCACCAATGACCTCATTAGGATGATGATGGAAAAGATGCAAACATTAGAAGCATCAGTTTCTAGCTCTCGCAACTCCTTAACTTATGATGAAATATGTAATGAGCCTATTCATCCATCTATCCCCATTTTCCCATACCCTGTACATTGGGAAATGCCCAAGTTCAACCATTTCAACAGTAAAGAAGACCCGCAACAACACTTGTGGTCATTCAAACATGGGTGCTATCTAATTTCCCATGATGATGCTTTACTCCTACGGACATTCCCCATGTCCTTGACAGGACCCACCTTAGATTGGTATAGTGGTTTACCCAAGACATTCCATCTACTCCTTTAACCAAGTGGCTCAAGCATTCTTGGACCACTTCTCAATCAATGTCATCAAAAAATTCACCATGACTGACCTATACTTGACACGACAGTATGACGATGAATCTATCGCAGATTTCATTGCTCGCTGGCGAAGCCTTATCAACCAATTAACATTCCAGTTACCTCAAGTTGAGCTTATAGAGTTGTTCACTAGAGCTTGTGCTAGACACATCTCACCAACTCTGTAGGTACAAACCTTCCATACCTTTGACGAAGCATTTACCATGGCATGAAAACTGGAAATTCATGTGCCATTGAAGAAAATAAAATCTAATTGTGAAACAAAAACGTCCACTGCGTTCAAATCAAATGACACTTCTTCATCTTCAAAGCCCCAAAACAATTATTCAAAATCCAAAGGATCTACCAATGTGGTAGTTCTCAAAGCTGGTCCATCTCATCCATCTAATCAAGCCAAACCTTCCTCCAATCTTTCTCCTATTCAGAATTTTCAGTTCTGGTGGGAACAATGAAAGTACACTCCAATTGGAGAGCCCTATTCTTCAGTCTTGGAAAAGCTTCTTAAGGCTGGAGCCATTACACTTCCCCCCATAAAACCTCATACTAGTTTTGATCCCACTCGTCCTATGCCTGCATGGTATAAGGAACATGACTATTGTAATTATCATCACGTCAAAGGCCATAGTGATGGTAATTGCATAACTTTTAAGAACATTGTCCAGGAAATGTTAGATAATGGAGATCTCATCCTGGACAACCCAAACGCACCAGAAAATCAAAACTTGCATATCTTTAAGAATTCATTTCCTAATCATACACCATCATCTAATCAGCATGGGGAATCTTCAACCAATGACAACAATGTCTGTGAAGTCCATGCTGTTTTTGATATCATACCAACCATTCCCCAATTTCCTCATGTCCCCTCCATCAAGGAAATTCTAGCATGATATCCTCTACCTACAGAGGAGCCTACCTCATCTACTCCCTCACCCACAGAGGAGTCCTCTTCATCTCCTCCCTCACCTGTGGAGGAGTCCACCATTTCTTCCAATGTTATTTCACCACTCACCTCTGAACCCAATGAACAATCAATGGTATTAACTCTCCTACCCATGGGAGAGTCATGCTCGCCTTCCCCTCCACTGAAAGAGGATCCTACCTCATCTCACCCATCATCTCCCCTACCCATGGGGGATCCTTTAGAAGTGCCACTTCCTATTGGTGACCATTCCCCATTAGCCTTTCAGGATCTTGTTGATCTTCTCTTGGCTCTCTTACCCATAGATTCCGAAGCCAACAAATTCCCTATCTCACAGACATACTTTACAGGGATTTCTACTAAATCAACATCAACTCCTCTTACAACAGTGTCATTTTCATGCTTGGCCAACCACTTGGATTACTTTGATAATTCCATGCTTTGGGGATGCCTTCAGCTCCCCTTTTTAACCCAAATGCAAATGTCCCTTACTGATACCTCCATGATCTATCCGAAAGTGTTTCAAGAGACCAAATCAACCATGACTATGCCTATTGAAATGACTTCTTCTTTTCACCCTTGCCTACATCCAAACCTTTACCCATGACTAAAACCATTCCTATGCCTAAGAACCTACCCACACCTACATCTTCACCCATATCTAGACCCATCACTACCTTGGGTGTCATGCTGACATCAAGCCTTACCCATCCACCTGTCAAATTGGATTTAGCCATGTCTTCCAATCCCACACCAAAATTATTCCTCCGCCTAAAAGGAAGACCTATCCTTCTAGGCCACATACACTAGTCTCACCCACCATGGATTTTTCACCTTTTCCCCTTCCATCCATCCTAGGACCTCACCCATCAACCTTGGCCAAACAACCCCCTACCCAAGGAAAATCAAAATCGAAGCAACCTTGCTTCTTCATCATGATCCTTTTGTTATACCCAATTTACCTGCACAACAAACACCCCTCGCCATCACCCGTATCTTTCTTACCACCTATACCCCCACTAGCTACCATAACTTCATCACTACCTATGATACTTTCTTCTCTTCAACCCATACCTTCCACCCGGCCTCTACCAACAACTTTCACCGCAACTCCATTATCCCCATGGATAACTTATCCTCTTCCACCATATTGCTTTCCCTTGTACATCACGTACTCCCACCTCACCTTTACCCAAGAAGGTTTGATCCAAGGAAAAGAACCCACTACCCTCCTAACAAGGTAGTTAAACCAAAAAACACCTTCCATTGCTATTTCATCCACCACATCCTTTACCCAAGAAACATAGGTACCATCAAAACCTAAGACAATACCACCTACCAAACCAGTGGTCAAACCTATTCCACCTCCTATAACACCTCTTCCACCACAATCATCCACAAATTTACCCAAACCCACAATCACTTCCCACTTTGATCCATTGGCAGGGTCCTACGCCAACATTTTAACCAACCTCTTAGAGACTTCCATCATCACATTACCACCGCTTAGACCTTATGACCCCCTAAAACCCAAAACCAAAAGGGTTTGATGAAACTAAAATTTGTGCCTACCATCATGTTTCTAGGACATGATGTAGAAGGTTACAAGGCTCTCAAAACCATTCTTCTCCAACTATGTCCTCCTGAAGCAGATTACTAGAGACAAATGATATGTCCTACGCTGATATGCCTGGGATTGAACCAAACATTTATGGTCCACAATATCGTAACCATTCCTAATGCTAAACCCATAACACAGAAGCTAAAAAATGCATCCTCACATTGCCCTTCTTGTCAAATAGGAACTTTAGTGAATTCTCACAGTTTCCTTCATCCTACCCATTGACTATCCCTAATGGATTTCTAATATCATTCTTGTCACAAAAGTGACAGGGGGACTCCACATTTGCATGGATTTCTATGACATCAACTTAGCTTTCCCCAAAGATGACATTCCTCTACCAGGCATTGAAAAACTAGTCGATCTCACCAGCAGACATGAGATGCTCTCATTTATGGATAGTTTCTCGGGTTATAATCAAATATTACTCACTCCATAAGACCAACACAAAATGCCTTCATCACTCCTCGGGGGAGATTTTGCTATCGAGTCATGTCTTTGGCCTTAAAAATGTTGGCGCTACATATCAGCAAGCCATGACTTATATCTTCAATGACATAATGAATCACATATTGGAAGATTACATAGATGACCTTCTTGCCAAATTCAAACATCGACCTAAACACCTTATAGTCCTTAAGCTCATCTTTGACCACCTCATCACTGATAATGACAAGAAATTCAAAAACAAAACCCTATGAAAGCTTTGTGATGATTTTGGCATTCAACTCGGTTTATCATCACCTTACTACCCACAAACAAATGGCTTATTAGAATCAACCAATAAAACCTTGAAACATACTTATGAAAGTAGGTGATGATACTGTAAAGGACTAGAATACACACATTCCTTTCACCTTGTGGGCTTACCACACTAGTATTCATACTTTGACTGTTGTCACACATTTCTCTTTGTCTAGTCTATGTACCAAGGATGTCTTGCCTCTTAGATTCCATATTCCATCTCTCTTCATCTCACTACAAGACATAATCAATGACGATGACTTTCGCCATGACCGTTTAGCACAACTTGAGTTGTTATATGAATGTCATATCAATTCTCTTGATCATCTCGAAATCTACCAAAAATGTATCAAATGTGCCTATGATAAATGTGTCCACAAAAAAACCTTCTAGATCAGTGATCTCATCCTAAATGAGAATCAACATGTAGAAAAAGAGGAAAAAAATAAAAGGGGAAAATTTGCACCTAATGGCTTAGACCCTATATCGTTACTCATACCTATGGATCAGGTGCTTATCATTTGTCTTCGCTCGAAGGTAAACTTGAACCTGAGCCCCTTAATGCCTTACATCTTTGACCATTTTATTTTTAAAATCATGTCCTATATCACCTTCTGTCTATTGACCATTTTTCCCTTGAGTTCCATTCACCTTCTATGTTACTTTTGAAGATCAATGACTAAACAAGAATCATGTGATTAGCTGTCACCTTTCAAAATTATCTTCAATATGAATACCATGACTCTACTCATGGTGATGATTCTCATGGATACTTTTCAATTTTTTCAAATATGGAATACCATGGTCATTCATCACTTGAAACCATCTCTTCCATAGTTAACCTCTGTGTGCTATGGTTTTGTCTTCTAAACAAGAACCTAATATTCCTCTATAGTCTTGTCAATGAATTAAATGTCCAAAAATAAAATGGGATTCAACTCCTTGAGTCAAACTTCTATAAAAAATATGACTTCCTCAACAGGGACATCTCTCCTCTCTATCTCACCATTATAAATATATTTCTCCCTTGAAGGACATCTATACAAAGCTCGCCATACTGCATATAGTCTATCATAAAAAGAGACTATCCTTGCACAAACAAAATAACATACTCAAAAGCTTCCTAGATTGATCAGCTTCACAAAGACCTCAAGGAGATAATGTATCCATCCCACATAGACTTCCCGCATCGATCATTCTATCAAAAAAAAAAGGAAGAAAATGATTAAAAAAAATCATCATGGAATTTCCTTTTTTGATCATGGGTTTTTTTGCTAGGTAAACATGTTGTCGTACACTAAGTTATGCTAAAACCACCCATTTTCACCTCACTTCCTTTTCACCCTAATTTTCTATCTTCTCAAGGTACTTGCTGCAAACATGATAATTTTTTATCATGTGACTTTCTTCACCTTTATCATAGTCAAATATGCAATGCCTTTAGGGTCTTATGTTCATAAGTAAATCTATGGTATGCAAAAATCGTTATGGTTCTTATCAATTAGGTGGCTCTTTTTTTCATATCTTACCATTCACCTTCTCCATTACTTATTGATTACCCTATACAGGACCAAACCATTGATACATACATTTTGAATATTTCTACTTTCACCTAAAACTCAACCATGCCTATGACCTAGACTCAATCATGCCTACAACCTAACAACCCATTCCCCTACCTCATCTCTATGTCGTTGGTGTAGTGGTACATTTTTTCATTGCATCGGTGGTCCACCCGAACCCTCTCCTGCCTCTACCATTTCACTCCTCACCTCGCAACCAATCAAATGTCCCCAATAGATCTCATAGACCCGCCTACTAAACGCCAATCACCCACTATGAGGCTCACCAACTCAACTCTCCACCTCATCCTATCACTTTCCATGATGGCACTACCACTCTATCATTTTCAAAAATGACAACAAGTTAAAATGAATTTGTAAATTACAGATTTTTCTTTTTATTAACCCTACCCAACTTGACTGACACCGATTACTTTATAATCAGCATCAAATACCTGTTACTATCATTTTTACCCCATTTCACCCATTTTTACCTCAAATCCTCATTGATCAATATCCTTTGACCTCACCCACAATTATTGCAACCTAACTACAAGCCAAAACTATTCCTACATTTCCTTAATTGCATCTCGGCATTTGTTATTTTACCTATTTATCTAGAACTGATCTACTTGGTGTGAGAATTAACTTTATGTACTCACTATACCTTGTGATGTTGTTATCCATGTTGTTTTATCCTAATAACCATACCTCACCTATTTTCATGTTAATTATCCTAACCACATCTTTGGTGTAATGGAACATACCTAAAAATTCTTGAACATGACCTACGTTGTGTTTCTAGACCATACCTTGTACCATAGATAACTGAATCACTTCACCCTTATTTGGATAAACCTATCGACCTTAGACGATACAGAGTTTTCACGCTCTTCAACATGGTATAGTGTTGTAGTATATATGTGTGTTTGTATTTGATTTCCACTACCCATTACCCAATTTGACCCTCACCCATTACCTATTACTCAATTTGACCATTACCCATTGCCTAATTTTACCCCGACTTATTAACTATCACCTGAGTTGACCATCACCCTTTCCCGTAGTACTCACACCCTTCCTCACCTACCTTCACTTCCACCAACTACACATTTATCAAACCACTCACCGATTCTGTATTACACCTCATCAGTTCCTGGTTTGAGGGGGATTACCTTCACCCACACCTGGGGAAACTCCGCTCTCACCCAAACATGGGGTAATCACTTTTTTTTTTGTCATCGTCAATTACCAGTACAAGCTACGTGACAAAAAGTGGCAAAATTCAGACACCAAATTTGGGTCACATTCCCCTTTTACCCCACATGTATATTAATTTAATTACCTACAATTAAATTAATTCCCATTATCACAATATCTACTAAAAAAAACCTTAATTAAATCAATTTCCACCTCACCCCACCACATCACCAAGATACCTCATCATAGACCTATTATTAGCATGTTTCCTTTTAACTAGGACTCAGTCTCTACTTACCATAACTAACTGAGACTTAGTCTAATCCTAAAACTAGATGCCTATTATTTCTCTAACAATATGCCCATTTACTTATGGGGAAAATACCTTTGTTTACCTAAACTAGTGGGAAAATTTGGTAAAAAGATAGTTAGGATCTATTATTTTGGAAACTTAGGATTTCTCACCTTAACCGATGTTGGTTAACACTCAACCAAAGCCGGTTTAGCCTAAACCATCGTCGGTTACCATATATTCATTTTAGAAACCTTGTTCCAGAGGTTGGAAATTTTAATTTTTGGGAGAGAGAGAGAGATATGCGTGCAAGCACGAACCAGAGCCCTCTCGTGCATCTAGACACCCCTAACCAACACCAAGACTGATCTGAAGGCATTGACATTTGTAATAACATTCCAGGAAGCACTACCGTGGCACTGACCACTAGTTTCACAGATCAACCATTGTTATCTTCCACCAACCATGCTTGTAAATAAAAGTATGTTTTGATCTATATCATTCTATGTTTACTTAGATTGTAGTTTCTTTACCTTTGTTTATGAGATCATATTCTCCCTTGCATTATACCATCCCCACCTTCCTATTAATCCACCCATCCAACCACCCACAACCTTTTTAGCTCCCCATACCTAACTCTTAGACATTCCTGAGCCTTCCTAGCATTTTTATAAACCCAGCCATCCTTCCCCCATTCTCTGTGCAATCAAAGAGAAACCCTCAAAACCAATTTTATTTGATTTCCACCATTCTTCCCCTACCGACGCCAGTCACCCTAATCATTGTTGGTTTCCCCTTTACTTGCATCAGTCACCAGACTGACGCCGGTTACTGTGTCTTCTAATGGAATTTCACTAAGTTGACCTTATCACCGTAAAAACCTCACAGAACCTTACCTAATACTAGTACCCCACTTTCCATCCCACAATAAGCCTTCCCAACTCTCTGTGTAAACACACAGAGAGTTTGGACATCCATTTTTGGCATTCTACCATTATCCATCCCAAACCGTCATCTATCACATCTAAACCATCATCGATAATACCCTGACTGGCATCGGTCTCTATGTTTGATAACCCAACTTAGGACAAAAATCTAATACCCGCTCCCAAACTGCCCAAAATCTTTTGTAACCTTTTTCCAAACCTCACCAAAATCTTGTACTATATTTTCCAACCAATACCAGTCCATCACCTGGCCCATTTTGACCTCAACCACCTTTTACCTGACCTTTCTTATTCATTTTGTATGAGGTACCTAAATCATTTCAATTCAAATAATATTGTTATTTCATGTTTATTTTGAATAACATTAATATTGTTATATAAAAGTGAACTGATAGCCTGTTCAGGAAGCACCATGCTTCCCGGATCTAGCATCTGCTAGGCATTCCACTCATTGTTGTGTTTAACTCTATCTGGTGGTATTGTTTTTCACTTTACATGTAGTTCCTCCTTACCAAAAGGAAGTTTTCGCAATCAACATTGGATCAAGAAGTCAGGACGCGTGCACAACCTTCAACTGAAATTACAAACATGTATTTCTCCTTGGCCTATCTCCCTCTATTTGTTTCATTAAATCAGTTAAGAATTCAGTGAAACAGAAGGCTCAGAAGTGATCAACCTCTAGCAAAGTGAATTCTGGAATGGATGAGTGGGGATAGAAAAATTGTAAATGTACTCTACCTATAACAAAGTGAATGCTAGATGGGGAGAGGAGTTTTATGATTAAGAAATTTGATTGAGCTAAACCTCTAGCAACGTGAATGCTAGAAAGGAGGAGGAGATAAAAGGATTCAAATCGTATGAAATATCCTCAACCCTTAACAAGAAAAATTTAAGAAGGAAGAGGCTTTAACAAGGAAAGGATAAGACTCAAACATCAATGATAAGATTGTCGATTCAAGAGATAATGAAAATGATGATAATGCCTAGAATTTAATAAAGGAGTTGTAAAATTAAATACGTGAGATAAAAAATGTGTTTAGTTCTACAAGGATGGTGTTTTACTAAAGGACGTAAGAGGAGGATGAAAATATCAAATCTTTAATGAAAGATGAGATGTAATGGACTTGATCGTGACAAAGTAAGATTTGACAATGTCAAGACATAATTCGTGAAAATGAGAATGCTTGAGTGAGGACATGGATATCCACAACTCAAGACTTGATGTGAAAGGGGGAGCGAAAGCCTAAATTTTTGGGAAATATGATCCAAATTTTAATATTAAAATGAAATGGAGATAATCTCAAGATGAGATAAAGCCAAAAGATAGGAAAATTTTATGATTTCGATAAAGGAAAACTCAAATGGGAAAAGGATAATTAGAAAGGAACGAAATAAGATCAAATGGGAAGTGTGATGAGAATGAAAGAGAGATTCCAAATGAAGGAAAAGATTGAAAGGATGTAAAAGAGACAAATCTCCGAAAAGAGGATTTTGACGAGTAAAAAGAGAGGTAGTGAACGACTAAAAATGAAGAAAAAGAATGACGATAAAATATCTAAAAAATAAGTCCAAATAAGGAGCAATTTGGAGATTGGGAAAGGAATTGAAAATGAGCCCAAATAAGGAGTATTTGGGATAACAACAAGGAGTTGCAAAATAATTTGAGTAAAGAGTGCTTGGAAATATTAGAAGAGGATGAAAGATGAATCTAAACAAGGAGTGTTTGGGAACTACAAAAAGATACGATGTAGAAGGATAAATACAAACTAGGAGTGTTTAGAAAATGTGGAAAGTTATGAATGTGAATACAAAAATGAAAGTGTAGAACACTACTATGAAAATAAAGAAAACAAAAGAAAGAAACAAAAAGAGAGTTTTTATTTTTGTTTTGTTTTGGTCTCTACCTTAGCTTGACTTGGACATTGTTTGGCTACCTGGGTGTCTCTCTCAACTAGGTGTTAGCAGTATACTTGAGTGAGCACGGTGCTATTGCTAGTGGTTGGATTTAATTTACCCCTTTGAACCTTGAGCAAAGATCTTGCTCATAATGAATTACACTAGGGTCGCCACTACTGCATATCTATGACTCTAATCTCACATGTTTTACTAGTCATTTGGGACAAAAGTACTTGTTTTGTTAGCCAATTCCCTCAAGGTGCCAACTACTTTGGGGTTCCTATGGTGCTCCTCAAATGAGTTTTTATGGCTTATACCAAAGCACTTCCCACATTTATAGTGGTCAAATAATAGTCTTGTCATCCGTAACTGCAAATACAATGTGTAGTGTTCATTTTATCTTGATTAAGAAATGAGATTGTTTGAACCACTAGTATTTGACAAAGGCAGCCTATAGTTATGTTGGAAAGGAAATTTTTTGGGTGGAAAAACTTGTGAATTCTTTTTCAACGCTCTAGGAATCTAAGTCCCTCTACTTAACCGGTGTAGTTGCAGTATATGCATGTGCATGAAAAGGTGGATTTCTCTGGTGACCTTTTGACTGGGGATCCAACAGGGGCATTCCACTGACCCTGCAGAAAAGATAGTAATATCTTGCTAGGGAATAATTTGTCTAAAGGTGGGAAAGGAAGTGAGAAATGACATAGGGAAACTAATGTTGGAGGTAGAAAATCAGATTCCTATAGGCACTACTTAGAAATTTCAACACATGCATTCATGAGAAGAAACAACCTTGAAAATGGCAATAAGACAAGATAAGATTGCGAACTCAAAGCTTCTAGAATCTCCTGATCAAAGAGGCTACAAAATCATTCTTCTTATATTGATGCTTAAACAAAAGTTGTACATAATGTGGGAATGGAAGAAATTTGAGAATGGAGGAAAGTAGAAGAAAATGGCTATCTCCTTTTCTTTCTCCAAGTACAATGCACTCGTGAGTTTACAAGATCAATTGCCAACCCTTTAAAATGGAGTGAAGAAGCCATTAAATATCTTGCAAGAAACAATTACAACTTCTTCTTTATTAGCAAGAAATGGTTTACAATATTTTCAATCATTCGCGTCCATTCAAATTCTTGATTCACGAAGAAACGCCAATGGTGGAAAGAACTAAACTTTTCATAATGCAGCTATTACACTCATTTTGTAACTTTGAATTTGAACCATTCATCTTGCCTTTGAAACTTTAAACTAGAGTCGTCCATGTGGGAAAAATTTACTGGAGCGGGCGTGGAGGATTCCTTTTGCATTTTGTGATTTTGTAGAGATTTGGCATTTTTTACATTTTTTGTCTGCCCTTCTGCTTTTGATATAAGCCTGACACGTGGCTTCACTTGATTGGCGAAGGAATCATGGCTTGCTTTATGAATTTTATCCCTTTTTACCAAAAGGCTCACAACCTCAAAGTTCTTCGCCGACCCGCTTCCCCACTTTGACTCTTTTGATGTGGGCTCGACATTTGAATTTTTCCCTCTTAGAAACAAGGCTCAAAAACTCATAAGGCTCTGACGATCTGCCTCCTCACTTTGACTCTTTTAATGTGGGCTCAACATTTGAATTTTTCCTTTGTGTTTGGCGGGGTTGCGGGTCACTTTTTAACTTTAAGCCCCTTTAATGAAAAAGGCTCAAAACCTCAAATTTCTCCACCGACCCGCTTCCCCGCTTTAACTTTGCAACAACGGGCCCAAGATTTGACTTTTTTCCTTTGTGTTTGGCAGGGCTGTAGGTCACTTTTTAACTTTAAGCCCCTTTAATGAAAAAGGCTCAAATTCTCAAATCTCCCCGATGATCCACCTCCTTGTTTTGACTCTTTTGATGCGGGCTCAACATTTGACTTTTTCCCTCATAGCATGATTGGGGTTGCAGGTCACTTTATAACTTTAAGCCATTTTTACATAAAGGCTCAAAAAAAAAATTGCTCCATCGGCCCGCTTCCAATCAGATATTTCCACGTACCCATGGATAATGGAGATAAAATTTGATGAGGAAGAAAATGCTTGTCGTTCCCGAATGTGGAAAAAATGTAGAGAAGAAAAAAATTCCACCATCTTGTGCCTGATTTTCAAATTTCTTTCGCGAACCAAGGAATTAAAAACAATACATGGTTCAACGATCAATGACCATAGAAATATTGAAAATTTTATTCAAATGAGGACAACAATAAAATTTTCATGTTTTGATACAGGAAAATGAAAAATTTATCAAAAAGTGTTGACTGGAGAGTTTAAACAACTTCAAAGCATGAATTTATCTATCTTTTCGGGCTTCCAACTTTACTTGAACACTTCTGGAGGGTGTGGGATGAAAATATTTGAATTTGACTTAAAAATGAGTGGGGGGATTTTGAGGGCGACATCAGCTGGCTCTAGCTTGGGGACATGACATGGGAATCTAGATACTCAATCTCTGCCTAGACCCTGTAATTCGTTGAACAATGCCTTATCCATTGGCCCTTACAGAGTCATATATAACTTTGAGAAAGAAATATCAGAAGAAGGAAAAACACAAACACACAATGGGAAGGAAACACACTATAGATAGCAGAAGGGGAAACAAAACCACACAACGGAAAGGGAAACACACCTAACAATCACCTATGGTACAAGGCGGGGGATAACCCACTTTCACTTATGATATAATTTCAAGTATTTCCTACTCCAAGGAAATTCCAGTGGCATTCCATCCAAATATGAGAGAACAAAAGTGTTCTCAGCTACAAGCTTCATGAATTTGGAATGAGCCAAGCCATAATGAATCAAATTTTCCATGGTTGCCTTTTGGTTCTCTTCTCTTGTCCCATAGCAAGACGAAGTCTCCAACTTTGAATTCTCTTTCCTTGGCCTTCTTATCAAAGATCTTATTTACTTTCAATCGGTGCTCCTTATTGTGATCTACCACTTGGAGTTTATTTTCTTCAATCTTCTCAAGAAATAGGATTCTCTTGTTAATGGAATCCTTGTAATGACCATCTTCTATTGCCTATAATAGCTTAAGATCTAGCATCTCGATCATGAGAGGGATTTCTACTTCGACTCCATAAAATAGTTGGAATGGTGACATACCTATTGCCTTCTTGGTAATGATCCTATCCACCTACAATGCATCGTACAACCTTTCGTGCCAATTCCTTTTATTCTTGTTTACAAGCTTGCGGAAAATGGTCATAATGTTCTTGTTTCTTGATTCATCCTTTCTGTTTCCTTTTGTATATTAGTCTGAAGAATGAGATAGGGATATTTCGTAGCTACAGTAAAACTCGGTCAGCTCTCTTAAATAGAAACAGGTAGCATTAGCTACTACAATTTTCTGTGGCACTCTGAAATGGACTATGATATTCTCCTTGATGAATTTTCACACTGTTTTAGTGTTGGCTTGTTTGGCAGGAATGGCTTCCACCCATTTGGTGAAGTAGTTTGTTTTTTTGAGTACATAGGTGTGCCTTGTGCTTGAGTGAGGGTTCAGAACACCAAGGAAGTCCAGCCCCCACTATTGAAATGGTTCTTTAATAACCATAGGTCTGAGTGGTAATGCAGCGAGTTGTGGTCTTCAACTAAACTGTTGGCGTAGGAATTGAATGATGCACTTCCTTTGTCTAGAAGGATTTGAATTCATCATAAGAGTAGGAAAAGACATCTGAGTATTTCTTGAGTAATGTAACAAACCTTATTTTTTCTTCAAGCAAGCAACATTTTCCTATATTGACCATCCTTAGCTCCTCCGAGGTGCCAATGTTTTCTTTATAAAAATAAGTTGGGCACCGAGAAAATTACTTTTCTTTCTCTTGAATGAATATGTCATGTTAGTCAAAGAGGTCTTATAAATAGGCTAGGCCTTTGGGAATTTTGTTCCCTTTCAATTTTATTACTCCCTGATAATCAGTCCCTTTAATTCCTTCTTTCTCTTCTTTGGGGACTGCTTCTTGGTGTGGATTTTCACCTCCTTCGAAGAAGAGATTATTGAAATTATCCCTTTTCTCTAAAAAGGCTAGAATTGGGTTATCATCATTGAAGACTTGCAATTGATTTTCATTGTCTGGTACACTAGGCATGAATACCATTTCAATGGTCACTTTGTCTTTACTAAAAGAAGGATGAGGTGTAACTAGGGAATCTAACACTGTAAGAGAATCACCCTTTTCATTTTGTTCCCTTGGAATAGCTTCAATGGAAAATGCATCAAAATATTCAATGTAGTCCCACACTCTATTTCTATAATGCCAGAGTCTTGGATTCTTCACCTGATATTGTTGGCGGACCTACTTTACTACAACCTCTACATCACCTCAGCATCTCAGTTTCTTAATTCCCATGTCCTCTGATGCACTCATGCTTAAGAGTAGTGATTCATACTCTGCAATGTTATTTCTATTATCAAATTGCAGCTCGTACGCTACTCTGCAATGTTATTTCTATTATCAAATTGCAGCTCGTACGCAAATCGGTACAAATCATTGGAGGGAGAGTACAATACTACACCAGCTCCTAAGCCTGCACTGGAATGACTAAAATCAAATTCCATTGTCCAAATTTTATCTTCTTCTTCCTTCATGAGAAGTGGTAATTTCTCTTCTCTTTCTGATGTGAGGAAGTAGTTTCCTAGCCCACAATATTGAAAGAGAATGTTTGCTTTCGGATCATTAGAATTTTGTATTGTGAACTTCATATTTCTTACTGGTGGAAACTTCTTCATCTCTCCTTTTACTAAGATAGTTGTATATGACCAATCCATTTTTATCTCTCCACCCAGGTCTCTACAGAAAATCCTACTCAACATCATACCAAAGGATGTTTGGATGTATGCTACCAGTATGATTAGGAGCACCTTCTTATCTGGAAAATCAGCTAGTGATACCTGTGCATCTTTGATTCTTCCTAAAAATGGCACTTGTTTGGATTCCATTTAGTAGTAGGTTCCATTTACCTGGGTCAAGGTGAGGCCTAGAGGTTTTACAACTTTGACTAGCATCACATTGTCTGAGGCTCCGGAATCTATGATACAATTATTTAGCTAGAAGCCTTTAATGAGGAGTGACAAGTAGAAATGTTAACCCCTGTTGGTTTTGGAGGCACTGAGGGATAGCATGTTTATGGAAGGTGTTGTGGATGGTTTGGGTAGTAAGCCTTTAGAATTAGGATTCAAGGATATAAGGTTACCACCACGAAATATATTAATGAACCTGTCAAACTGGGTAGGGTGTGTTTAGAGGTATTCTATTTCTGACAGCTGGACTTTGGTTTTTCTTGCATGTTCCACAAAGTCAAAAGGGGTTATGGTGAGTGAGGAAGAGGTTCTAGAAATGGAGGAATATTTACATGGTAGAGGGTTTTATACTTTGGGTGTTGAATTCTCCTTTTCGGGTGTAACAATTGTCTTGGAAGGGGGTGAGGGTGTAGCTTTTTATTGAACCTTAGATGCTTTTTCAGGAACAACATTAACAGGATAAATTTTCTTAACAAATTTTGATGTGGGAGAAGAATTAGATGACTTACTTGGCATAGTAGCATGATCCCTGACAACCAGTGAGTCAGTTTTTTCTTTGGTTGACTCTATAGAAGGTGGTAATGGTGATCCTCTACTGATGATTTTATTTTGTGTGAACTCTAGAGGAGAATCTTCTTTATTCTTCTTATCTTTTATCACCATAGTTGAGGATGAAGCACCTTTCCTAGATTGTGCACGAGTGAAAACATCACATGAGAAAGTTGGAGCTTCTTCATCATCATCATCTTCATCATAAACGTACTCAATTAGGCCATTTTACATATCAACTTCCTCGACCTCAAGATAGTTTTCATAGTCTTCCGTATTTTCTTCTTCAGTTTCATCAATTTTTACTTCCTCCTCTAGCTCTTTGGTGTCATAGATGGCATTGACTTGTGGTGCTTCAAGAGCAAGCCGACGAGGAGGTGGAGCAATCCTCAGCATATCTGGACGTTTTGATCTCCTTGAAGAATTCCTCATTATGATCTAGATAGCTTCTTCTTTAAGGAAACCAAGTCATTTTCCATTTTTTGGAACATTGTATCTGTGGTGACAGAGTTTGAGTTCTGACCCTTTTGCTTCTCATTTCGGCCTTTCACTTTACCAGAAAAGATTAGATCATCATCAGTTTCTATTACATGTTCTTGAGCTTCCCTTAATGTTCTTGGTTGGGTTATTCTAAGGAAGAAACCTACTTTTGATGGCAAAGCGCTGATGAAGAATCTCTTCAAATTATTTTCAGAAGGCACCACATCTTCAGGGATTATTCTTATCACTCTGTTATATCTTTCTACGAAGTCTCTCATCGACTCAGAAGTTTATTTCTTCATTTGTACCAATTAGACCAAGAGATCCTGAAAATATTATGTTGTCTTGAACATGTGTTTGAATGCACTTCTTATATCTTCCCAATAGGTGACAGACCTCAGGGGTAGCATGTAGAACCATTCAACAACTTTCTCTTGGAGTGACTCCAGAAAAAGTCGGACTACCACATATTCATCCTCAACACCCAACACACCGCAAGAAGTGATAAATGCTGCTACATTCTCTTCAGGGAGTTGAGAACCATCTCCTTTAAATTTTGGGAAGTTTTTTCTTGATCCTCTCGGTAGCTCATGGAGTGGTTGAGTAAGAGCCAGTGGACCGATGTTTCCTCCCCATGGTACATTAGGCCTACGTGCCTCATGATCATGTTCACGCTCACGATCCCCCATTCTATTTTTGTTTCTATCTTCCAACCTTGTTAAGGCCATGACTTTTATTGCTACTCTTTCATCTGCCTCGGCTTGAAGTCTCTTGATTTCTTCAAGTTGAGCTCTTATTTATTCGTTGGATCTTGCTTCTCTTTCTCTAGCTTCTTCTTTGGTCTGCACGTATGTGAAATCTTCAAGGTTCTAATTGATGTATGTAAATTCACCATCCAAAGGATTGGCAATAATCAAGTTCCCAACGTGGATGGTTTCTTGAAAAGGAGGCCTCTGGATTTCGAGTAGCTCGTCTCCTTTAAAGTTCCTCAAAAATGGGATCAATTTTTCCTCCTTGTCTCTGTTGCCAAGTGTATCTTCTATCCACCAACTTGAAAATCTATGCTCTTCTTTGCGGTGATGGAATTTGTCTTTGACGCTCCAATTCAGCAGCGCGTTCTTCTTCAAGGCCCATAATTCTCGTGGAAATGAAGTAGTGATTGGAAATTTTTCTATTATGCTAGATAGCTTCCCTCAAATTTGAAGTAATGTCTTCTTAGATATGGAAGAGCAATTTGGGTATTTCAAAAGGAGGGTTTCCCAGAATAGCCTTGATCTGAATCCATGTGGCTTATATAGCCATTCAAATTATAGAAATATTTCTCTTCTTTTTTGAATTTTGAATTTTTTGACCTTGCGGTCGCATTCAGGTGCAGATGCTGCTAAATCTACCCCACGGTGGGCACAAAAAACTGTTGGCGAGGGAATTTTTTGAGTGGAAAAACTTGTGGATTCCTTGCCAAGGCTTTGGGAATCTAATTCCCTCTACTTAACCGGTGCAGTTGCCGTATATGCATGCATGAAAAATTTGGATTTCTATGGTGGGCCTTTCGACCGGGGATCCAACAGGGGCACTCCACTACCCTATATGGAAAAGCTTGCAGATATCTTGCAAGAGATATTTCTTTTGTCTGAAAGTGGCAAAGGGAGTGAGAAATGACTTAGGAGAAAACTAATGTTGTGGGTAGGAAATGCATATTCTTGTACACACACTAGTTAGAAAATTCATCACATGCATTCATGAGAATAAAACAACCCTGCAAATGGCAACAAGATGAGATAATATTATGAACTCAAAGTTTATAAAATATCCTCATCAAATAGGCTGAGAAACTCCTTCTTCTTGTATTGATGCTTAACTCTAGGAAATTGTACATAATGGGGAATGGAAGAAATTTGAGAAAGGGGGGAAGCTGGAAGAAAATGGCTATCTCATTTGCTTTCTCGGAAGTACAATGCACTCGTACTTATAAGATTGATTGCCAACCCTTTTCAAGGGAGTGAAGAAGCCATTAAATATCTTGCAAGAAATAGGACTTACCACTTCTTCTTTGTTAGGGCAAGAAATTGGTTTACAATATTTTTCATTAAGGGTATTCGTCATCTGTTCAGGTGTGATTCTTGATTCGCAAAGAAAACACCAATGATAGAAAGAACCAGACATTTCATAATGCATCACGTTACACTCATTTTGTAACTTTAAATTTGAACCGTTCATGATTGTCCTTTGAAAGTTTAAACCATTATTCATCCATGTGCGAGAAATTTACTGGAGCGTACGTGGAGGATTCCTTTTGCATTTTGTGACTTTATAGAGATTTTGCATTTTTTACATTTTTGGTATGCCCTTCTACTTTTCATATAGTCTTGACACATTACTTGAGTGGAGACAGATTGCTGGCTCACTTTTATGATTTTAGGCCCTTTTTACAATGTGGGTTCAAAACTTCAAAGATTTCTCCGCTGGCCCGCCCACTTGCTTTGACCTTCAATGCAGGCTTACTTTATCCCTTATAACTCGGGGCTACAGGTTTGTATGCCTTTTAGCTTTTTACAAAAAGGCTCAAAAACTCACAAGGCTCCGATGATCCGCCTCCTCTCTTTGACTCTTTTGAATGCGGTTTACTCGACATTTGAATTTTTCCTTTGTGTTTTGGTAGGGTTGTGGGTCACTTTTTAACTTTAAGTTCCTTTAATGAAAAAGGCTCAAAACCTCAAATCTTCCCCGACGATCCGACCTGGCTTCCCCGCTTTTAACTCTTTCAAACGGTGGGCTCAATTTGACATTTTTCCCTTTAGACATGCAAATTTGACAGGGCATGTAGGTCACTTTTTAACTTTTGGGTCTTTCTTTAATGAAAAATTAGGATCAAATGTCACAAATCTTAATAATGCCAACCCTCCCCGCTTTGACTCTTTTTGATGCGGGGCTTAACAATTTGACTATTTTCACCTTATAAGCATGATCGGTGGTTGATGGGTCACTTTTATAAACTTTTGAATCCCTTTTTACATAAAGGCTCAAAATCAAAATTGCCCCGATAGGCATCGCCTTGCAATTATATATGTCCACATACCCATGGATAATGGGAGCTAAAATTTGACGGTTAATAAAATGCATGGTCATTCAAGATTGTGGAAAAAATACAAGAGAAGAAGAAAACTCCACCATCTTCACGCCTGATTTTACAAATTTCTTTCGCATGAACCAAAGGATTGAAAAAAATACAAGGTTCGAAGTATTATCCACAACCATAGAAAGATTGAAAATTTGGATTCAAATGGGGACAAAATAAAATTTTCACGCGTCTAGATAGGAAAACGGAAAATTTATCAAAAAGTGTAGACTAGAGAGTTTAAACAACTTCAAAGCATGAATTTCTCTATCTTCTCGAACTTCGAACTTTACGTAAACACTTGTTGGAGGGTGTGAGCTCAAAATCTTTAAATTTGACTTTAAAATGAGGATAGGCCATTGGAGTGGTTGACAACAAGTTAGTAAACTGAAGTCATGCATGCATTTGATCTTAAGGCAATATGCATTATGCAGGGAGTTACAACAGTTTGAATGGATTGATATATGCCATTAAGGAGTTGGTTCTCTACAATTTCAATTTTAGGATGTATTCAATGAGGTAGTTGTAGTGTGACAACTTAATTGCCCCTAAAGTTGTAGGATTCTGATTTCCCAAATAGAGTTGAGTGAAGTGACTAAGATAAAGTGCATACATGCGAATCTAAGAATTGGATTAGTAAATAGGAAAACTAAATATTATTTCTATTTTAAATAACCAATTTAGAATTAGCTATGAGGAATGTGTTTTATGAGAAATTAACCAAGGTTTACTTAAATAGCATGATTTAATTAGCATAGTGGTGAGCTCACAAAGGGTAAGCATGAATTAAGTGTTAATTCCTCTATTTCAGAACCTATAAATAAAATTAATATCTAAAGTGGTATGATAAAATTAAATTTATTGAATTCTAAAGGTATTGGCATCTAACTATAATTAATTCCGAAAAGGGATGCTAAATAGGATTAGTGAATAATCCAAGAATAGGCTAGAAATAGATATGTATTTTTAGAGTCGTCTAACATTAAAATAATAGTAACACATACAATTATGTGTGTTTGTGTTACAAATAACCTACAAAATAGATGAGTTAAATAGACAAAATTAAGAAGGAATGCTAATGCAAGTATTACAATGCTAGTGCAAGGATCACCAATGCTAGCATGTGAAGTTAAGAAGAAATGTAGACATTTTTAGTGGTAGCACATGAACTGTGATGGAAATGTAAATAGTTTTAACGATGGTGCACATACTTGCACGCTAGCACAAGCATTTTAACACTAGTGTAGAGATTGTGCACGCTAGCGCATGTAGTTCTGAAAAATTAAAAAAAATGTTTAAATGTGGCCAAGAGACTGGTTTTTCTTATTTTTAAGCTTATGTGCTCCATCTAAGAACCCAAAAATTCAACAACAAGGTTAAATGGAAACAAGAAACACAAAGATAAAGTTAGATAACAAAATTATGAACTAAATTTAAATAAAGAACGTGGGTAACTCCCACTAGGCATGCTTGAATGTAATACAAGTAAAATCACAGACACAGAAGATAAATAAACAAATACATATTATCTTCACTGCATACTTCTTGGAAACCTCAAGATAAGATCGTAGAATCTTTAAGCTTGTTTGATCTTGTTATAGTTTGGATTGTGGATGCTCTTTATATTATCATCCAAATGTGTTTACAGATGCTACAATCATATTTCAGAAGGACGTGGGAACAAATTCAGTAGAAGTTATATGTAATTTTCTCAAAGCTCCAGGGATGGATTTGTAAAGGAAATGGCCAACTTTTCTAGGTAAGGGTGAGGCCATAGGAAGTGGATCTTGGGTTAAATTGGCTCCAAAGGTAATAATTATAATTACCTGAAATAGTAAGATGACCATGTCAATGTAGTTACAACTTTGCAGGGGCAGTCATTATCTTTGAATTCATTCGAGAAGTGTTTGCACTTACATTATTGTTGCCCCCACCATTGTAGGCTTTTGGAAGTAGAGTGAAGTGGAGTATGAGTGGATAAAAGAAATTAATTAATTAATTAATTAAATTAGTATTTAATTGTGAGGGAATAATTAACCATTTATTTCGTTAAATGTTTAATTAGAGTTAGCTAGAAGTGTGTAGGAATTTAATTTAAGTTAATTCTAAAGGCATAGTAGAATTAAATTATTTAATTCTAAGGGGTGGTAATGTAGACTATAAGGTGTGAGAGAGAATTTTAAACCATTTACTAAATAAGGGGGTAATTAAATTAGCTAAAGGGTGCATGAATTAATTTAATTAATTTCAAAGGGGGATGTTTGTGGTAAGATAGATATTAATTTAATTAATTTTAATTAGATAACAACGTGATAGAGAAATATGTTTGTATTGTTAGGGTGTTGATAAGTGAAAGTGGGAAAGTGTGTAAGAGGAATGCGTCATCATGTTGAATAAGTTGCCATGCATAGCGGAATAGATGAAAGTGATTTTGGGGGTCCTTAGTGCCATAAAATTTGTCAAATGTTATAAATTTGAAATGTAATGGATAGGGACAACATGGAACCATGGGGTGGATAGGCTCATTAATTTTTTTTTGATAAGTTGGTACGGGTGGAATTCCCTCTAAGTGTTGGGACTCAAGCTTAGAAATACGATCAATGAGGTGTTGACGAAGCAAGTTGGGATGTGAATGAGCATGGGATTAAAATAGAAGCCATTGGGGAAGGACTAGATAAAAGCAGTTGGTTGAGAACATGCAAGGGGGTGGAGCATGTATGGAGGGGGCCGGAGTGCGTAATGAGGTGGAGCGCAAATAAGTGCAAGGAAAAAAATTCATGTAAGGACAATATGGTTGTGAGAGTGGAGTAAATGAATAAGCATGCCCTCCCAATCACACTAGTGTCTGGGAATTTTTTTTGGGTTAGTTTTGATTTTTTAATTAGTTTTTTTTATTTTTTACCTTTTTATATATTATTATTATTTTGTTAGGGTTTAGGGGTCACTTATTATAGTGATTGGTTATTTTTTTACACCTTTATAGGTGTGTTAGCAGGGTTGGAACCCGGTCACACTTGTGACCAGGTGGGGAAAGGGGTCACAGGGGGAGGATTCCTATGAGAGGGGGTTAGGAAGAGCCTCAGTCGTAGTCCACAACCAGAGAGGAGGGGTAGAAAAAGGTGGGGGGAGATGGGTTAGTGCAAGGGTAGGGAGAGGAGGGTATAAGGTGTGTAATGAGCTAGTCACAGGCATGTCTAGCATGGTGGGGGTGTAGAGGGGTTAGGGTAGGGAGTGACGGTGAGGGGTGGGTTAGTTGGGCATGTTGGTCATAGGGGTGACCAGCAGGATGAGATGGGAGAGGGGTTAGGGTGAGGGTGAGGTAGAGAGGGGATAGGGTGGGGGAGTAATGGTAAAGAGGGGTGGGTTAGGATAGTGAGCCATTCGCAAGGGTGACCGATGGGGTGGGAGGGGAGAAGAGTTAGGGAAAGGGTAGTATAGGGAGGGGATATGGTGGGGAAGTGACATCGAGGAGGGGTGAGTTGTGTCAGTGAGTCACTCGTAGGGGTGACTGATGGGGTGGGAGGTGAGTGGGGTTAGGAGAGGGTGGGTTTAGGAGGGGATATGGTGGGGGAGTGACGATAAAGGGGGTAGTTTAGAAATTTAATTCATTTGTAGGGGTGACTGATGGGGTGGGATGGAAGGGGTGAGGGAGAGAGTGTAGACCAGGTGAGGTAGCACGGGGGGTTGGCCTAGTCGTGAGTGAGTCGAGGTGAGGGGATAATGGTGAAGGGATTATAAGGAGAGGAATATGGGGGGAGTGTGTGTAGGGGGAGTGAAGTGTGGAGGATAACGACAAAGTGAGGTGTTGGCCATAAGGAGTGTAAGTAAAGGGGTGAGGAACACCTAGTTGTGGGTGCGACCATACAAGTGTAGACGACGTGACAGTGGGAGGAGTGGAAGGTGCGGTAGGAAATGGGTGGTGTTGGCTTGAGTGGAGGAGTGAGATATATGGGAAGGTAGATGCATCAATCGCATACGTGGCTAGCATGAGGGTGATTTGGGTAGTGTATAGTCAATGGTCAAAATTAGGGTGATGAGTTGGGAAAAGTGCAGAGTAGAGGTTATGGGGTGGTTATAGGGTAGTTTGATCTGGAGGAAATTTTGGGTGGTCACAATTTCCCTAATTCTCCATCAATCATTCCAATATGGAAGATAACTCTGATAGCTTTCCAATGCCTATTGGAATGTGTGAAACAGACACCATATGCTCCTGGTATTGTTGGTCAAAGCTCATGGTCAATCTAGGTCAACATGGAAACATAGGTCTATAGTACCCTGACTCACGCATAAAGTCTCTTTATGTAATTAAGAGTTGGTTGAGGAAAAAATTGATCATGGACATGTTTGGTCTAACCCTTGAGTCTTCAATAGGTGTGTAAAAATTTGGTTTTCAAGAGTGAGGCCCGCTCTTATTTCGGAAGGGGACTCAGTCGATGTGGTATAGTAGTGTAATTTTAATTTTCCAAATTACACTATAGTTTTATGCCATATTATCTCATGTATTCTGATGCTGACACATGACAGGTGTTGTTATGTAAAATTTCTACCATGAAAACTTTAAAAAATATATTTTGACAACCTAGCCCACATTTGAAAATCCCTCTCCCGGTCAATGTAACTTGTCCTTAGGCCATCTCAATTACTATGTTACCCTCATAATGGCCAAGAGTAATGTGCTAATTTTATTTTCAAGTGTGTTTTATGTACATGGAGGTGATTCATGGATTTTTTCATAAGAAATTTCTCTCAGAGGCCCAAAAAGGCCTATTTGTAGGCTTTTTCATGTTGGTAGACAACCCTCGAAAGTTGGTTATTGAAGAGAAACCCACCTGGGAGTTGTAAAGAGGATCTACAAGAAGAACTAAAGTTATTTAGGAAAGTTGTGAAAGTGTTGGCAAGAAAATTTGTCGATAGGAAAAACTAGTGGATTTCCACCAACATTGTGGGACTAGATCACTCTGCTTAAATGGGGAGAAACTCCATTATTGTGTATAAAAAACTAAAACTTTGTTTTTTTCCTTGGGGGTGAGGGATCCAATAGGCACACTCCACTGCACCTGCAACAAATGTTTGTAATTTGTGCAAGGGAGGAATTTTATATAAAGGTGGGAATGGGAAATCAGGAGAGGGATTAATATTACAAGTGTGAAAACTCATATAACTCATTTCTTTATTGACATTCTCACAAATTTGTACAATGAGGAAGATAGAGAAAACATATGCAAAAGAAGTAGAAGAAAATTGATCACTTGTTTCTAGAGAGAACATGAGAGCTAGTAAACAAGATTAACCATCCTTTGAAATGAGGTTCTCTTAATTTATAGCTTTACATTGCAACTCTTCATCTACCCCCACATGACTATTCATGTCCCTATTCAACCCGTGACTCTTTATATTTCTAGGAAAGACAAAATAAGTCTCCTTTTTATAATTGCAAAAGGAAATTTTACATTGCAAAAATATTTTATAGTCACCTTAATGAATAAGAAAAGATTCACAATTTCTTATAATGAAGAATTATAAAGGGGGTAGAGAAGAGGAGAAAGAATGAAGAGAGGAAGGAAGGAATGCTCTAAAGCACATATGAGGATGCCTCTTCCTTCGATGAAGATCTACTCCAAAGAAGTTGAAGATGAAAAATTTCTCCATGATGGACCTCTGCAACATTTTTATGCTCTGATGATGAAGGTTTCTCCTTTTTACATCTTCAAACACTTTTCCCCTTTTGAAAAATATTTGAAATGGTGCACTTTTACACACTACCTGGATACACCTAGAAGAGAGATGATAAACACTTGAGAAGAAGACTATTGAGAACATCGGAAGATGACCCCCCTCATTGATAAAATATTTCTAATCTGTAAGAAATTGGTATATCTTTATGATAAACCATTCACATGGGAGAAATCAGATGTACTTTGTTCATGCAGCCATGATAATTTATTTTACCACTACAGGAGCACTGATGATGAGTGAAGCATGAGACAAAATCTTTCTGATTTCTAAGTGGGGAAAGAGGAATGAGAATAAAATAAGTTTCATCCACCAATTGACCATGTATTCCATGTGAAATGAACTAGAAGGTCCTTTGGTACAAAATTGGAAATTTTCTCGTTTCGACACTCTTTGCTTACCACATTGGGGAATGCAGGAATTGACTTGAAAATAGACAAAAGATATCCCATGACTTCCGAGACCATCATAGGATGAGTGAAGGACTAAAATGTGACCACTTTTAGCTCATTTCACCCATTTTATATTTTTATAATATTCACCATTATGGTCTTATTTAGCCAAATTTTGCCAATTTTTTCAATCTTTCCAATTTTGAGTGTCTCGATCATGAGTGAATGAAATAGGGAGCATGAATGCACATTTTTCTCATACTTACTATTTATAATAGGTATTCCCATAAAGACTTAATAAAAATATAAAATGGTATTCCCAATGTCAAATTTTAACGAAACCACTTACAGAACTTTACATAATTCATTTCAAAGCTCTGCTCCAATTTTCAAGGGATTCCAATCGCTAGGTTCTTGCAGATCTAAGAAAATATGATTTTTTTCTAGAAAATTCATGTGGCTATAAAATATATATGAGGGCATGCAAATACTCTTCTTGAAGGAATTTACACATGGAATCCATTAGTTTATATCTCATGGAAATTGGAGTTCGGGAGCATGAGTTATGAACAAGACAAGATTTTGACATCTAGGGCACGGGAGGAGTTTTTCTATGTTTGAATGCTATGAACCATCTTTAAAAATTGCTTTAATGGCTTGTTGTCACCTATCCTAAAATTTTGAATTTTTTATTTATTTTTAATTTTTTGGGTTAGGTGATCTATTTTCTTCAATGAATGTTCCTTTGTTGATGTCAAAGGAGTAAAAAAGTTTAACAATTAGTCGATTTTGGGTATTTTTTGGCTTTGTACAGCTATTTCAGACTTTGAAGGAACGTGAGGAACAATTCCTCCATTCCTCTTATTCCTCAATTCATTGATTTGTCTATACTACTTTGTCTTGTAGTGTTAATAGGCTTTCTTATACTCTGATGGAATTTGTTCCATTTTGATCCTTGTTCCCCGCACAACCTTGTTCTCTACAATTCTTCTCTTTTTCTTTATTGTAGATTTATCGGTGAATTTTGGAACTCGAGAAACTTGTTATGTTTTGGCTTTAGTTCTCCGCTAGCCCTTCTTCCCTGCAATCTTGCATTTGCTTATTTATGGCTTTTACGGATATTTATAGCATTTGTGGAATGGTTCCATCCTAGCTTATGTTCCCCACATATTCACCTTTCCCACAAACCTTGCTTCTCTTTCTTTGTGAATTTTCTAGAAATTTTTGTAATTGAAGGAATTTTTCTCTCATGGACTATGTTCTCAACATGCCTTTGCCACCCGCAAGCCCTACTTTATGTGACCTTTCCAGAGATTGGTGACCCGGACGAAACTTGTTCCCTCGGGCTCTCTGTTCCCTGCAACTCCATCTTCCCCACATCCCACAAGTGTTCCTTGAGTTCTCTGTGGCCCCATCATATCCAACCAACAAAATGAATGAATAATTATTTCTTGCCAATTGGTCAATGCCCGCATTGCACTATCTTTGCACTAAATTACACCTTTTCAAGCTCTATTGTTATAAAATCTCAACACTTGGTTATTTTTACCTATTGTGAATCAAGTTTTCATTGTGTGCCCTATTCATCTTTTCTTTAGGACGCAAAAGAAGGTTTTTTCTCATAACTTATCCATTTTTCACCATTATTACAAGTTCTTAAGATAGATGGTTGGTGTGAGCATGAAAAAATATGCATAAATGGAATGATAAGCAAATAAAGTAGAAAACCTCTCCTCCATGTTTTTCTTGCAAACCTCAATGATAAGGTTATGGAAGCTTTAAGCTCGTGCAACCTTATTAGAAATGGTATTGTGGGTTCTCTTGATTCAATCTCCAAATGAAAGAGTGACAATGATACAAACACAAATATGGATTTGGGAAAGCTTCCAATCTATAGATATTGGAGAGAAAAATAGTAGAGTGATTGTATGGAAATCCAATAGAAATCAAAGAAGGTTTGCAAAGGATAATGGCCTACTTATTTATAGTTGATGGAGAGGTCGTGAAAAGTAGATCAAAATTTGAATGAGTTCCAGGATCATTCATGTATTTCTTGAAATAGAAAGTGGACTTAGTATGTGTCGTTGCAACTTTGAAGGGGTAATGATTGTTTGAATTTTATTCAAGTAAGGTGGTTATGTGTGCAATTACCCCCACCATTATAGGGTTCTAGAAGTGGATTCCAAGTGGAGTCCATGTGGGGTCCAAATGGAATCTAAGTGGTAGTTGATTAGGAAAACAAGTGTATTTTCCCAATTAATTAACTAATTTAATTAGCTACAAAGTGTAAGACAATTAATTAACCAGATATTTAATAAATTTTAATTAACTTAGCTAAAGTGTGTTAGGAACTAATTTAATTAATCCCAAAATGTGTAATAGGATGTGTACGAATTAAGTAATTTGATTAATAAATCATAAGGGGGTATGAACTAGGATAATACTAGAAACAAGAATGTGATTTTGAGGTATCTAAATTTTCCCCTCTTTAAAGTGTTATTACAAAGTAATAGCATTTTAAAGATAATAGACATATGTAGATCGGTGAGTGGAAGATAGGGAAAGCAAGGTAGATGTTTGGATTTGCCTCAATGAATCATTTAGATGCCCCAGCAAGTAGGAACAATAAGAGAATGCCCCCTCAAGCAGGTGTGTGATGCAATAAAGTGGTGGATGACCACTTGATGGTAAGAAAGAAAGGCTTTGGAAGGAGGATGGGAAGGATTGTGCTCATAGCATGAGCATCATTTAGAGAGTGAAATTTAGATAAATCTTATTTTTTTGTTGCACAATAAATTTGACACCATTATTATGAAATAATTGTGATGATTAACCCATTATGTGTGTAAACAAACACACACAACAAAGAAAATATAAAAAATGAAAAAAAAAACCAATATATACCATAAACGTATGCACAATGGCTATGAAGAAGCCAAAATGATAGAAAAATATGTGTAATTGGTCCCAAAAATAATATATAAACAATGAAACACAACTTTGAAAAGAAGACAATCAATTATGCCCCTAATACGTGCCACGATGATGATTAAGTATATGCGAAGGTCCCTAAACACTAAACTTATGAAATGTATGGGATAAGATCAGACTGAAGAGTGGAGTACTCTTGGATACTCCAAAGACACTCCTATTGGATCCACATGGAATATTGATCTGAGAGTTGAAATGGATCATTTCCTCTAAGAAATAAACTTATGAATTGCATGAGAGGTAGAATGAGAGCTGACATTTCCCTAGGAGAAGTTATATCGTGAAGGAAATGATTGATTTTACTTACCCGAAGAAAATTTATTAACATGCAAAGGGAAGAAAGTGATAGTCGTACAATTTGGAACTGTAATGCAAAAAAATATTAGTGAGTGAAAATGCAAGAAAGCAACTAAATTTCTTCCCTAATCTAATCTTGTCCAACAAAACCTAAGATAGAGCAATGGATAGAAAGAAAGGAGATATTCAATACCTGTAGTTACCCACAAGTTGCACAACTCCTTCTTTGATGTGTTTGATTTTCTATTGGATTGATTGTTGATTGCACTTGCTTTGCTTCAGATTTGTGGATTCATTTAGAAAACATATTCCATTTGATTTCTCTTGGAATTGTTTGATGAATATGATGATAGATAGATTGTAGATGAATTGATTGCTTGAGTGATTAAAGATAAAAGGGATGATTGATAAAATTAGCAGAACTTTGTTATGGATTTGAGAGATTATTTCAAGCTAGCTCTCATGGAGGAGGAGAGATCAATTTATAGCTTATGGGTGGAGGATCCAATGGATAATATGAATCCATGTTGGATTAGAATTAATGGTGGAGAATGCATGTGAGGATGAGAGGATTCTAGAGTGGAAGGCTCTAGAAATTTGAATTCAAAATTCATGGAGGGAAGAAGCTTCCATTGAATTAAAAATTCAATGGAAGGAGAAGGTTAGAGAGACTTCTAGATTTATAAGCCTCTAGATTTAGAGGTGAGGATGTGATTAGGATTAGATTTTAGATTAGGTTAATAAATATGATTAGTGGTGAGATTACATGGAAAGGCTAGGTGTAGGGATGTGTAGGGTAGGTGGGTAGGTAGATATAGGAATATTAAATTCCTAAAAAAATGTTAATAGGGATTATAAGTGGGATAATAGGATATAATAATGGATTAAAGGATTATGGATTTAGATGGGATATAATAATGAATTAAGAGGATTAATAAAGGAATGATGGGATAAAAGGGTAAATATGATAAATGATTGATAAAATGGATATTGGATAAAGGGTAAATGTGATAAAACAGATTAAATAATAATAATTAATCTCGCAATTAATTATTATATGGATGATGTTGGAATATTTGTGGGACATGTTAATCGTAATTAACCATGTAAACATTTTAGATGTCTACATGTTTCCCCTCTTTGAATGGTATTGTGTAGTAATGACTGTTAAAAAAAAAAAGAATACGAGATGATGCTGATATGATGCCCCTTCGAGGGGCTAGGCGGGGAGGAATGAGTCAGGTAACCTCTCAAAAAGAGGAGAGGCCGAAATGATTAGAGGAGAGATGATGAGAGGATGAGAAGATTTGAGTATGTAGAGGATTAGGATTAGAGAATTATATAGATAGGAGGATTAGATGAATAAGAGATTAGGATAATAGGAGAGGGGATTATAGGAATAGAAAAATAGAATATATTGGATGCCCTAGTCAATGATGTATGACAAGGGTTAAGATTTTGGATTTTGGATTTAGGTTTGAGAATGCCCCAGTTAACGATGTATGACAAGGGTGAAGATTTAGGATTTTTGGATTAAAGGATGTTGGATTTGAAGATGTTGGATTTTGAGATACCCTGGTCAAGGGGGTAGGAGGGAAGATTTGGGATTTATATTTGAGAATATTGAGGATGTTTGTATGTGAGAATGAGGATTGGTTTTTGGATCAAAGATGCCCTAGCTAGGAGGTGAGGATTTTGGATGTTGGATGCAAGATGATATATTTAGATGTGGAGATTGATTGATTGATTAAGGATTCATTGGATAAGAGGGTGAGGAGGTTATATATTTATTTAGGTTATGATGTGGATGATGATAAGGCTAAAATATGATGATAGAAGGGGGTGTGCTACCATAAAGTGCCCATAGTTATCATCATTAGCAGTTGTGATATGATATGGCATAAAACAAGATGCATCAATGTATAAAGACCATGTGATGATTGAAATTTCCAAATACCCATGTCCTTGTATCATTGGAAAAATTAATGAAAAAATATGGTCCTCATATACTTGGATAAAAAAAAAGTGGCCTCATCTCATTGACCAAATTAATACAAAAAAAGTGGTCCTCATATCATTGGGACCATGCAAAAAAAGCCAAACAAAAGAGGCCTCGTATCATTGGCCAAAATGAAAATGTAGAAAAAAAAACAAACACACCAACAAAACGCACACATTACATTTTTGTATTTTTATTGTTTTTGTGAATGTTTTGATTTTTAGATTTTTAGATTTTTTATGTTAAGACTATTGACTGTGGATGTTTAGATTATTTAATGTTGTATGTTGAAATTTTAGATTTGGGATGTTTAGATTATTGGATGTTGGAGTTGGGATTGTGGATTTGGGATGGGGGGTGGTTAAGGTTTGGTAAGATGAAAGGATTCAAGATGGAGAGCTTGTGGGGGGCTAGGAAGGGATGTAAGGTGGAATAAGACATTTATCCTATAATTCTCAAAGCATGTTTGAGTAGGATAGAAGGGAAATATTGAGGGAAATTGGATAGGTTGGAGAGGATAGGGATTGTTTGATAGGTTAGGATTGGATGGGATTAGTTGACAGGTTAGGATTAGATGGGATGTGGGATGGGAAATAGATAGAATGAGGGATGTGGTATAGGAGAAGATGGGGGATATGGAAGATGATAATATATGCCATGAGGTATATGGGAGAGGGATGGAGGGATAGATGTGGTGTGCCCCCAAATATAAAGTAGGATGGTCTATGTGGATGGATGGATGGGTTTGATTTTCCCCCAAGCGTAGGGTAGGATGGGAAGTCAGGGGTATCTAAAATGGATATTTCCCCCAACATATGGTGGTAAGGCTGCCCCTAGTCATGATGATGATGGTTTAAAAGGGACATGAGGAAGATTGGATGGAAAAGAAAGGATTATCGTCTGGCCACAGATGTTCGATCCTAAGGGAAAAGGGATGTGGTTGTGATGGATGGTAGTAAAATGATATAAGTGATGAACAAAATATGAGCCTAACGGCTCATGTTGTAAATCAAGATTTGGACTAAAAAAAGTGTGACCGAGGTCTAAATAATACCTAGAAACATGTGAGCCCTATGTCTCTGCAATATCTAAATGTGTGCAAGTGTGATGGTTAATTACCACTTAAAGTGAAGACTTAATGGGTAGTGTGTGAAGAAAAACTATCCAATGTATAGGGAGTGATTAATTCAAATATGCAGATGGAGGATGAACGGAAGGGTAAGCCACGCATTTCTTCATTGCCAGCCAGGTTTCCATAGCCCCAATGAAGATACATTTAGATTCTTGTCACAACACTTTCTCTACTACTAGCCAGGCGTCCATAGCCTCCAGTAGAAATGCTGGAAACACCACTAAAGAGAATCTTGAGGTGGATTTCATTTGATTTTTTTTTATTTTGATCTTTTTTTTTTTTTTAATTTTTTTTTAAATATTTTAATGATTTTTTTTTGCACAAAGAGCATCCCAATCTCTTTAAAACCCTCAATGGGTTAAGAATCACTAGTGGATTAGATGGGGGATGGTGATGATGGGTTTGAAGATGACATTGGCTAGAGTGAAAACAAACATGCCCAAGGGTATTCACCACAAGCTGATTAAGTCTATTAAAATGTGTGGATCTATAGGAGGAAAATTGTGCTGGAATGTTGAAGATAATGATAGACCAAAGTCACACGGTTGTAGTAGATATTATTATCTTACAACATGTGTGATCAAGTTGATCAAGTGTTCAAATGAATGAAGTGGAAGAGGATATAAATGGGTTTAATGATAAGAATAGATGAGATGCAAAGGGATTTAGATATTGGATGGAAGGAGGATGTGTGGGAAGGAAATAATATCCATGCGCAGGTGACAAATTATGTGCTCAATCTATTTTTAGGTGTTTGGTATTTGCAGGGAGGTCAAATGATTTGTGATGGGGTTGAGTGGTTGGGATGGGAGGATCGACAAGAGGATTGATATAAATGGGTTGTGATGGAGTAGTGGGAGGGACATTAGTAGTGATAGGTTTATCCTAAGCCTAAATGACATGGATTTTGATGAAGGGAGATGGGCTCATGAATGCCTTGTTCATGGATTCCTAAGCCTTTTCCTTGATGTTTCATATTATCAAACATCATTTTGGCTATAGGATATGAAGTGGATGGGGGAGATGATGCCATGTGGTCATCGTGAGACTGAGGGGTTGTAAATTTTTCATCCATTAAGAGGTCGTATTTAACAAATGATGGGAGATGAGATTGTAATTGGTTTTTGGTTAGTGAGGGATGTTTGGATGTATGATGAGATTTGGATGGCTGACAATGTTTGGATGTTAAATGGGATTTTGATGGTGGACAAGGGTTAGGGAGAGGATTTGGATGGAAAGGTGGTGGATAAAGAGGAACAAGGATGAGAATGCGTTGGTTAATGAGGTTTTGGACATAAGACCTAAATTGCATGCAACGATTGGTCAAATGTATATGGGTGCAATAGAAGTCACAATAATAGTGTTCTCGATACCAAGATTGTTTGGGAAGTTTTTATTGTGTGATTTGATTAGGGGATGGATGATCGTGTTGAAGGTTTTTAGACAATGAAAGATGGTGGTCAAGGATTCTCCTAAAGGAGTGAATGGGTTTAGGTTAAATGGTTTTGGGGGAGTAGGAAGTAAAGGTGTGGGATTGGGTGGATGATGAGATGTGTTGGTTGATTTGGATTAGATTTTTGTGGCTTAGAAGCTGAAGGGGATCTATTATCCCTGGGGGCTGAAGTGGATGATTTGGGCTTGGAGGCCGAAGTAGATTTGGTTGATTGTGGATTATGTAAACACCTATAATTTCATCAAATAAATATTATTACCTAACATTTTACTAATTGTTCTACTTCTCGCAAATCGACAAAACTTCGTCAATTAGGCTTGTTTTCCCTTCAATACCTCTTAATTAACCAATATAAGTTGATTAAGCCTTTTTATCTTGTAGTTGACTAATAAATATTCTTATTGCCTAACTCCTGCTTCTAACACATTAAAAATCAATCAAAATATCCTCTAGATGCTCCCAGAAAGCTTCCTAAGCCTATTTAGGACCCCTAATTAATCTTAAACAATTAATTAGTCTATAAAACTAGTCAAATATTGTTTTGACTTGTTAAAAGTGCTTTTTGGACTTACCTTTTGTCCCACATGCACCAAAATCATTCCATTCTTGAAATTTGCAAAAATTGGTAAAACGTTGGTATGCAACTGAAATCTGTGTCAAACGCATTGTATTCAAATCATATCTTTCTTGTGTTTTCACTTGTTTCTATAACAACAACTCACAGATCATTTAGATCTACCTCAGTAACAAAGTTAGTATGTTTAATACGTCTGTACTCTAGGGCACAACGAGTTTCCTAGTGTACTGTTTCGTAGCACACGAATGTCTTTTCATTGGACCCCTGCATCCACCATATTTCTCCTCGCATACATATTTTCTTGGGGCACCACTTTTAACCCTTGTCATTATACACAAACATTCGGGAACTGCAGCTTAATAATAAAACATTTGTGTAATTATCTTAAACGTTGTCAGTTTAAGTATGTGTGTGTGTACTTGTTTCCCTATTAGGATGGCTTGTTTATTTTCTCATATTGCATTGCATTTTGTATGTTGCATAGAGTTGGTATTTTAGCAATGGACAATTATTTGTACAACGGATTTTCATGGCATCCTACACTTATGTCGTAGTGCTTACATTTTTACCAAGGATCAATGATGAAGATCACTAGCAATATGATGAAAATTAAGTTGTTTAATAGACACTAGATGGATATTAGCTCAATACTCCTTCCTCCTAATTTTTATTCTCTCTCCATCACACTCATCTTCATCATTCTTCCTCTACATTTATGCACACTTCTCTCAATATAAATCTAAAAATGTTTGGTGTATCATCGTCGATGATAGTGACTCCCCTATTAACTCAGTTATTCTTGTATGATGTGGAAGGTGAGCAATGCCAATGAAGGTAGGAGAATTATATTTCATGTGTACTTAGTAGTCCATACCGCCGAGACTAATGTGGCTTCCCTTCTTCTCTTCAAATTATTCTTCCCTTTCACTTAGGGCATTTTTCCCCCTTCATCTTCTATCTATTTTCTTCATCTTTTTTATTTTCGATCGACCTCTTTCATCACCCCATCGCCACATGAGGGAGCATCCTTCACTCTATTAATTTTTTTTCTACCCCTATCAAAATATTTATTTGTTTACGCTTGTCTACTATCTTTGAAGTGGCATAGTTTATGCCACCCCAAATATGGGAAAATGTAGAAACCTATAATTTCATAAAAGCAATCTTATTACCTAACATTGCACTAATTGTTTTACTCCTCGCAAATTGATGACACTTCATCAATTAGGCTTGTTTTCCCTTCAATTCCTCTTAATTGACCAATATACATTTATTAAGCCTTATTATCTTGTATTTGATTAATAAATCTTCTTATTGGTTAACTCTCACTTCCAACACATTCAAAATCAATCAAAATCTCCTCTAGATGCTCCTAGAAAGCTTCCTAAGCCTATTTGGGACCCCTAATTAACCCTAAAATATTAATTAGTCTTGAAACATAGTCAAATATTGTTTTGACTTGCTAAAAGGGCTTTTTAGACATAAATTTTGTCCCACATGCACCAAAATCATTCCATTCTTGGAATTGGAAAAATATAAATAGAACCCTCCTCATAATTTAAAAGAACACTTTCCTCCCTCTAGCATAAACTATAGGCAATTAGGATTTGAGAATTTCTTCATTGGTATTGAGCTATTGTCTTCACCATTACATCCATTAAACCAAGCTTTGAGTAATATGGAGAGAACTATATGGCCTTGTAGCCACTAATGGTGAGACTCCATTCTTGAAATCTTGAGAACTATATCAAACAATCACATTTGATTGCTAAGATCTTCATAGGTTCATGTTTTATCAACATTCAAAGAGTAGAGAGTAACTTAGACATGTTAGTTTGATGCTTTTTTTCAAATTTATATTGCATTGTTAAAGAATTATCTCTCTTTAAGCTCTTATCTTGATGATTCTTGCTAGGTTAGATAGGCTTTGAAACTTCTTAAGTGTTCTAGTTTCATTTCTTAAGATTTTTAATTTGTGCATGAATATAGATTATTTGGAGTACATGTTTTTGAGGTAGATGATTGTGGCTTAGGATTAGATTTTTTGGGATTAGCAGATGTAGATAAAAGAGATGGTGTAAATTTAAATGAAGGGGATGGGTGTGATATTGGGGTCACATTAAATTTGGCTGATTTTTGGGGAGATGGATGTGGTGTAGGAACCACATTAGAATTGGTTGATTTAGAGGATAGAGTAGATGAAGGTGGTGTAGGAGGATCACTAGATTGGCTAGGACTAGGATTGGATTTGGTAGGTTTAGGAGTTGGAGACTTATGTGTCATGTTAGATATTTTAGAATTGGGGGATGGTGGATTTGAAATAGGATTAGAGGATATGATAGTGTTAGGCTTAGGTGATGAAGGGGTTAAGATAGGATTAGGTGTGGATGAAGGGGACGAGGGTGGCATAGGAGCCACATTGGATGGTTTACAATTAGGGGTAGAAGGGGAGGAGCGTGACTTAGAAGTCACAGTGGATGATATAGTATGGGGCTTAGGTGATGGAGGGGATGAAGTAGGATTAGAGGCTGAATTTTATGGTGGCTTAGGGGATGTGGGACTATCTAGGATAAATTCTATAGGATCGGATTAGGGTAATGAATATGATGAGGATGGAGGACTACGATGAGATGTGGGGGCCCTAGATTTAGGATTAAGTTGTTGTGATCGTTATGGATATGTGAATGGGACATGATGATAGGTTTTATGATGATTAGATTGAGGAGTTGATATTTTGGATGGTGGTGGATTATTCACATGAGTTTTGATAGAAGGAAGGTGTAGATCATGATGATTGATAGGGGATTTGGTAGTTTGGGTTTGGGATGGTTGTGTGGGTTTGGGATTAGTGGCTAGATTAGCAAGGACATAACATAGGTCCACTTGGTCTAGGTCAAAGTTAGTGAGGTGATCAAAGTCAATTTAATTATTTTCTGGGGATAGTGGTTTATGTTTTTTAGGTCGAGGCATGGATTGAGATGATTGGGGTTACTCAAAGAGGAATTCAATGGGGTGAGGAGTAGGGATATTAGGAAGAGGAATTTGTGAATGGGGTTGGTTGAGAGATGATAATTTAGGGGGTGATTGATTGATTGAAGATTAAAGATCAGATATTTTTTGATTAAGTTGTTGAATGGTTTCTAAGATGTTAGGATCGACATGGGATGGTTGGTTTAGGTTTGGGATGGGTTGGTTAAGGTAGGATGTTAAGTTTGAAATTTGTTTGTTAATGTGTTGGATGGTGTGTGGGACTTCATGGTTGACTTGGATGGGTGGGGGATGATTAGATAGCTTAGTTGATGGATTTAGAAAGGTGGTAGGGGTTTAGATATTGGTTTAAAAAGGATGGGGATTGAGGATCAAAGGCCATGGTGTGATAGGATGTGTGGGTGATTAGTTTTGGATTAGGATAGGGATCATGTGATTATGAATAGTTTATTATGATGATGTTTGATTAATTAAAATTTTAAAGTGATGGAATGGCTAAGGATGTTCACAAGCACACAAAAAAGATGTGTTGAACACACACCCTAACTAGTCAAGTGGGTTTATAATGAAGCTATAGACCACTTTCAATACCACACACCAATGATGGTGCCACAATTATCTCTCCACTTATGTGTCAATGTGGGGTTGGATAGTGAGTGATCTTGGGGAGTGTGGACTCCTTGCACTATAGCTCGATATGTGGCCAAATGGCTACCTAATCTAGGTTAAACAAGCTCTCTAGGGGATTCCTCGATATACCTTGTGGTACGTGGGACCCAAGTCCATGTTACAAGGATGTTTTTTGAGGCTTGGGTTTTGGGATGTGGAAGCCCCTCGCTTCACGTCACTCTTAAAACAAGAAAATGCTTAGCCAATAACGATAGTTGTTCTTGAATGTCGTATACCCCACTGAAACACGGGGTGTGTCTACGTGCATGGATGTGAATCCCACAATCATAAGACCCCTAGGACTATGAAAAAATTTTGGATATCACTTCCACGTCATGTTACCCTACAAAAGAAAAATGGAAAGGCTGGTTGCTTTTGATCCTCATGATCATGTTCTAAGATGCAAGAGGAGATCATACATAGTTTTTCCTTCAGGATGAACTATAAATAAAGGAAAAACACACAAAAAGATGATAAATGCAAGATAATGGATGATAAAAATGAAATGATAAAGATTACTAGTTTGATGATTGGGTCTTCAAGAGGAGGCCCTACAAAACAAGGGTTAGTAGTTTGATTTTTCACCCCAATATCTTGGAAAAAATGAGCTGCAAAATGAAAGGGTTAGTAGTTTTTTTTTTATCCTAGAACCACAAAAAGGTTAGATAAATGACAAAACAAGATGGAATATCCCCTTGTTGTTGTAATAAAATTGCAAAAACAAAATGTTAGACCTGTAAAAAGTCACTAAAACATTAGAAAGTGTGATTAGACTGGTTAGTATCAACGTAAAGAAAGTGTGATTAGATTGGTTAGTATCAATGTAAAGAAAGTGTGATTAAATTGGTTAGTATCAACGTAAAATTATTCTAGAACAAAAGTGTTAATTGACAGAAAAAAGGTGTTGTTTCAAGTCAAATGCACCAAAACAAAACAAAAACATTATTTTAGAACAAAAGCACTAATTTTTTCAAAAACGCAGAAATAGTAACAAAAACGTCGTTTTCTTGACAAAATTGCCAATATATGCTCAAAAGTGCCAAAATAGAAATAGACATGGTTAGCTAATTTTTTCAAAAACGCAGAAATAGTAACAAAAACGTCGTTTTCTTAAGAAAATCGCCAATATATGCTCAAAAGTGCCAAAATAGAAATAGAAATGATTAGTATAAATCAAATTTTACAGTCTATACAAAAGTGTTGATAGACAGACAAAAGTGCCACTTTGTCTATAAATGCACCACTTTATTTGGAAATGCACCGCTTTATCTACAAATGCACCACTTTGTCTAGAAATGCGCCACTTTTTCAAAAATGACAATTTTGGGGTTTTAAAGGTTAAAAAAAAGTGTTGAAGTATTTACAAAAGTGCCACATGGTTTACAAAAATGTTTTTTCATGTCAAAAGCGCTGAAACGGAAGACTATCACAAAAATTTGAAATTTCAAGGGGTAAATCTCAACAAAAATTTCTCAAATTTGGACTGTTTGTTCATAATATGAAGTGCTACTAAAATAAATTAAAAAAATTGGGGGTAAGCTCCATGGTGGGCACCAAAATTTAATGCAAGAAAATATTAGTGAGTGAAAATACAAGAAAACCACTAAATTACTTTCCTAATATAATCTTCTCCAACAAAACCTCAGATAGATAAATGGATAGGAAGAGAGGAGAGATTCAATACCCGCACTTACCCACAAGTTGCACAACTCCTTTGATGTGTTGGATTTTCTCTTGGATTGATTATTGATTGCACTTGCTTTGCTTCCGATTTGTGGATTCATTTGGACAACATCTCCCTTTCGATTGTGCTTGGATTTACTTGATGAAGATGACGATAGATAGATTGTAGATGAATGGATTGATTGAGTGATTGAAGATAAAATGAATAATTGATAAAATTAGTAGAAATTTGTTATGGATTTGGGAGATTATTCCAAGCTATCTCTCATGGAGGAGGATAGCTCAATTTATAGCTTATCGGTGGAGGATCCAATGGATAATATGAATCCATGTTGGATTTGAATCAATGGTGGAGAATGCATGTGAGAATTAGAGGATTCTAGAGTGGAAGGCTCTATAAATTTGAATTCAAAATTCATGGAGGGAAAAAACTTCCATTGAATTAAAAATTCAATGGAAGGAGAAGGTTAGAGAGGCTTCTAGATTTATAAGCCTCTAGATTTAGAGGTGAGGATGTAATTAGGATTAGATTTTAGATTAGGTTAATAAATATGATTACATGGAAAGGCTAGGTGTAGGGATGTGTAGGGTAGGTGGGTAGGTAGATATAGGAATATTAAATTCCTAGAAAATGTTAATTGGGATTATTATTGGGATAATAGGATATAATAACTGATTAAAGGATTATCGATTGAGATGGGATATAATAATGAATTAAGAGGATTAATAATGGAATGATGGGATAAAAGGGTAAATATGATAAATGATTGATAAAATGAATATTAGATAAAGGGTAAATGTGATAAAATAGATTAAATAATAATAATGAATATTTGCAGGAAAAGTTAATTATAATTAACCATGTCAACATTTTAGATGTCTATAGGAACTATCATTAGGGAGGAGTTAAAAGTTTGATTTTAACAAGATTGCGTTGAGTTATTTAAATATTTGTTTCATGTGTTTTCCAATGGTAGGATTTCTATGATGATGTTAAATGTGTGTTTGAATTTTTAAAATTCTGGATTTTTTTTATTTTGAATTTTTCTGAATATATGATTTTTTGATGGTTTTACAAAGTCTTAGAAAATTTTGATACAAATAAGAGGAGTGGCGGTGTGTTTGTTACACTGGATTTATTATGGACAAACGATGATGTTGAAAACATTAAAAAAGTATGTCAAACAAACCCAATATGAACAGGAAGGAACCACACCAAAGTTATATGTGAAATAAGACGCAAAGAATTTTCCTACAATTGGTGTACAATGACAAAGTACAACAAAATAACAAACTAACAAAAATAAAAAACATCATCACAATGTTGAAAAACCAAAACAATACAACACAATTTGTAATAACGATGTTTAATGACACCTCCTAATTTGTCCCACATTAAAGAATTAGACATATATGAATGCCGCCAAGTGATATATTAGAACGTGAGAGGATTGGATCAGGTTGAAGAGAAAAGTGATGCTTAGATACTTTTAAAAACTCTTATCAAATCCCATTGAAGTGTGATATGTATTGAATCAAAATTTGAAATCCAAGTATGCCCAAACAAAGTTATATGGCAAAAGCGAAAACAATTCATTGCCTTGAGCATATATATACACCACGGGCAAGAAAAGTGATTGTCGGAGGTTGATCTGGAACGATCAGTAGGATTGTTGTCAAATGACGAGATTCTTGAACTTTTTTTTTAGTTGTTGAGATTTTGTCAAACATTTTCTGAATGTTTTGTTTTTTACCAATTTTATATTGTTTTTTTTTGTTTTGAACATATTTCAATGTTTTTTTATTTTTGTTAAAACATATTTGAATGTCTTTTTTTTGTTTTTTGGAAACATATATGAATGTTTTTGAGGTTTTGAACATATTTGAATGTTTTTGAAACATATTTGAATGTTTTCGAGGTTTTGAAACATATTTGAATGTTTTCATAATTTTGAACATATGTTTTTTTATTTTTAAACATATTTGAATGTTTTTGGAGTTTTAAACATATTTGATTTTTTTGTATTTTTGACTCGGTATAAGGGTGCACTATATGAACTCATGGTCAAACAATTGTAAGAATTTCATTCCATTGGAAAATTGCAGATGATATAATGATAGGATGTCTCACTCCACTTTTGACTCCATGCAAGTAGGAATATGTGAGGGCTCATTACCGAGAGCCAAAAAGGACATGAGAACTAGATAATAATGATATGAAAATGAAGATGATGGATGTTAAGACACAAGGTGTAACAACAATCCATGTGATAAAAGGTAACTCATCACCAATCAAGATTTCCCAGTTGATTCCACTTTATAGGTTGTGATTATAATTAGATCTATAGATGGCCTATTGATTGACAAGATTTGATTGAAGGAATTGTTGTCTCTATTAAAATAATCAACTTCTTGGGATGTTTTTGACTAAGCACTTTTGATTCATATTTCTAAAGGCTTTATTTTGTTTGATTTTTTTTTAAAGGACCCCCTACATCTTGCCACATGCCACCAGTAAGAGGAAAGGTTTCAACAATGAAGAAAAAATGTAGGTGAGTAAGGATACATGCCTCCTTTCTCAATCTCACACTACTAGTAAGAAGTATGGGCTCATCATCCAAGACTGTGAAGGAATAAATGTGTAATGATTTATTTATATATTGTTTGTATTTCATATTGATTTTGCTTTGTATGTTGATATTGTGCTTGACGGGAAGGAACATTCTACCCCCAAGTATCAGCCACATGGAAGTAGTAATATGCAAGGGTTTAACACTATAGACTGAGATGGATTATCAAAAAGGTCCAGGTAAAGAAGTTTAAGCTTTCTATTAAAGAGAGGCATTATTTGAAAGGAGGATTTTCCATCAATAATCTTAGAGATAAAAGCATAGGTAAAAAGATCTGAAATGGTAGAAACCATAACAAGGATGAGACGTATTATTCCCAAATAGGAACAAGATCAACATATGTCATGATAGGTGAAGAATATGAAGATATGATAATGTTATAATTAATATATCTACCAATGGATGAAACAACTAAAATTTTCTGTTAGATGAGTTGATCGTGCAAGCAGAATTCCCTAATAGGAAGAATACTCGTGGAAGAAATTCTTACTTTTGTGCTTTTACTTTTCAAATAATACCTTAAGAAAAGTTTTGATAGGGGTTTTTATTTTATTTTTACGCTCTTTAATTTTTTTTACATTTTTGAGAATGAGAGTTGGCAATGGACTCATTGGGAGAGAGATCCATGTTTATGAAATTTGAGTGGATTTGATTTATGAGACTTAGGTGGACGATATTCAAGTCAAAGGAGGGAATCCATAAATTTAATGAGTCCAAATTTACGAGACTTGGGTGGACAAGGTCTAAGTCAAAGGAGAGAATCGAGAGATTCGATAATTCCTGAAGTATGAGACTTGGGTGGATGAATTCTATGTCAAAATAGAGAATAGAAAAATTTGATAAGTCCTGAAGTACAAGACTTGGGTGGATGAGGCCCAAGTTAATGAATGTAAGATTGGATAAGTTTTTAATGGGATCGAAAAACTTATGTGATGTTAGAGGTAATTTGTTAATGTAGATAATATGTTGAAATTCATCTTCATCCATGAGTGGAAGAATGCGAGGAAAGAAGGATTGGTATCTAGGTGTATATCCAAGGTTTCTTATAGTTCGTAGAGAGTAAATATTTAATTTTACTCCTTTGAGGCTATGGATTAATTGATTTGAGGAAATATTTGGAATTAAATATTGAAAAGGTTATGTAAGGATATTCCTGGGTATACGCACCTCGTAGAGTGCATGCATGTAGATGTATTGATACATAAGAATCATCATTGATGAGATGCATGTAAGATTGATCATTTGAGGTATTATAGACATGGGAGGTTACACTGTGATAAGTGTCCAAACTTGTTATTTTTGTTTCTCTAAAACAATGTTAGAGATGTCAGGCATACGAGTCAGCATTAAAAGAATAGAATAAATCTAAATGGTGCTTAATGATGTTAGGGATTCTTGAAGTAAGTTCAAGATCTCATTTGATGTTGGAAGGTTGTTTTCCAAAATAGGTTCAATGTATGTTTAAACTAATTGAAGAAAATCTAGATAATATATTGATTGGTAAGTTGGAGATATTTGACGCTTATCATCATGATCCCATTGAGTTGTATTATGTATAGGATTTGGGATAATGTTCAAATCTTCATTAGAAGTTATGGTAGTTGACATGTCTTCATTTATGATAGATTAATCATCCATCTTGATAGAAATGACTCCATTGTCAATTAATTCTTAGATGTAATAAGAAAGAGTTGTACAATGATCAGTAGAATGGCCTTCAATGTAGTGGTATTCACAATATTCTAATTCATTATACCACATAGGATTGGGTTCCTCATTATAAAAGGGTATTGTAATTGGATATTTGATCATGTTAACCTTTGTTAATTGTTGAAAGGAACTAGATAGATTTTATCCAAGGGGTGTAAACTTACGTTCAATTGTGCGCAAAGTAGTGTCTATGATAAATGATATGATGGAGTTAAAATCAACATTATTCTAGGATTCAACCTGTTTGGGTATTTTCCCTTTGTACCATGGTTATGAATGGATTGGAAAACACCTTTAGATTATCGTTTGGTGTTTCATTTGGTGTTAGGTCTTTGACTACTACGTTTCCATTCTTAATGAGGTATTGGATGTAATTGCAAAGTTTTCAACAATTGTCTGTTTGATGGCCATCAATGCGATAAAAATCATAATATGTGTTAGGTTGATATCAAAATGGCTTAGGTTCCCCTTTAGGAAGGGGTTACATGATATTATAAGTGACCATATTGACATTTGCCAGTTATTACAAGACGTTTGAAAGAGATACTCCCAAATATGTATATTATTGTCGTTTGTAGTCACAAGGAGGATTTTCTCTTCTTGATATGGTGATATTTGGTTTAGACTTTGTTTTAATTGATTATTTTGTATGTTGTGCACATTGCAATTATATGTGATGTCATTATTGACAATATTATGGTTTTGTTTGATGTACCTAGATTTATCATGAGAAGTTCTATTGTTGTTATTATTGTGATTATGCCTATTGTTTTTAGAATGAGGCTTGATCAAGCCTTTAACACTGAGGGAATTTTCAATTTGATTTCCCTTTTTGATAAATTACTCAAAAATATTGAGGCAATGCATCTGCATGTGAAAGGACAACTTGTTAAGGTTTAGTATCTAACCATTTGTTTTTTATGGATTAAACATGGGAACCAACTTGTAATTTCTCCCTATCATTGTAAAAATTGGGCAAAGATTTTGTTTGGTCTTTGTTTTTCATTTCACAAATCTATCATTGTGACTTCAGAGTCACCGTAAAAGGAAAAGTGTTTGAAGAAATTTGTTGAGAGGTCTATGAAAGTAGTTATTGATCCATTTGGAAGGCGTAAGAACCAATCCAAAGCTTGTCCTCCTAGACTTCATGAAAAGTGACACAGTAAAAAGATATCATTATATGTCACTTCTTGGCATGTCATGAAAAATTGCTTAATATGCTCTCATTATTTATCCTTTCCCTTATATTTATCAAATTTGGGTGTCTCAAAATATTTTGGAAAGTGTATACATAAGATGTCCTTATCGAAGGAATAAGGACACAATTCAACAAAGTTTAATTATTTGCATTTTTGTTACATACCTAAGATTATGTCTTTCATCATTTTCCATTCGCAATAAAATGGTGAAATATTTTGTGGGATAAAGGAAGTATTATCATTCTTTAGATTTTTGTTCTCTTTCTTTGTCATTGTATGGGTTTTAGATGGATCATCATCGTTCTTCTTTGATTCTTTGTCAAGTGTGTCACTAGTGACTTTGAAAGATATGAGAGCTAGTTTTTTCATCTCAGTAAGTTGTTCTAATAACTTATCGTTTGATGTCTTGTGTGAACCCTCCATTGTAATGGAACAAGGGGGAGACTGACAAAAGGTATGACAAAAATACTTGACCCTTAACAAAGTGAATTCCAAGGTGGAAGAGGGGATTGAAATATTTGAACAACGCGACCCTTAGCAAAGTGAATGCAAATATAGAAGTGAGTAACAATGAAGATCAAAATAAACTCAACCCTTATCAACGTGAATGCTAATATGGAAGAAGGGTTTGATTTGATTGAGCATACTTGACCTCTAGCAAAGTGAATTGTAAAATGGAGGAGGGGATGAAAATATTGATCATACTCGATCTCTAGCAAAATGAATGTTAAAATTGAGGACGTTGAAAATGCGTTTGGATTACTTGACCCTTAACAAACTGAAAGTTAAGATGGACAAGGCCTAGCGATGAAATGGTAATACTCAAGTATAAATGACATGATTTTTGAGAAAAGAGGTGATGGAAAAGTTGATGCCTAAGATTTAACAAAGTGATTTGTTAATTTAAAGGTGTAAAAAGGATGAACGCTTGCAATTTAACAATGTTGATGTCAAACTAAAGGATGCAAGAGAAATAAAAAAAGATAAAATCTTGATGAAAGATAAGATTTGGAGGAAACTTGACCATGGTAAATTAGATATGACAATGTTAAGACTTTAGTCACGAATGAAAGTGTTCGAGTAAGGATGCGGATATCCACAACTCAAGACTTAATTTCAAAGACAAAGAGAGTGCTTGGTCTTTGGAAAAGTGATCCAAATATGTAAGACTAAAGTAAGATAGGAAGAAAATCAAGATGAGAAAAAGGTAGAAATTTGGCTATTTTGAAAAGAGAGAGGGATGAAAAATCCAAATAGAAGGTGTATGGAAGGTTTGAAAAATGAGGATGAACATTCCCAAGAAAGGATGCAAGATCCAAAATAAAGGAGAAGAAATAAAGGCCTAAATAAAGGGTATTTGGAAGGGGTTATAAATGATGAAAAATACAAATAAGGGGTATATGGATGATTTAGAGAAGAGATTAAAGAAAGGTCCAAAATAAAGAATATTTAGCGGAAGTGAAGAGAGACGATGATCAATCCAGATAAGGGGTATTTGGAAAGTTTGAAAAGAGAGAATGACCAATTCCAAATGAAGGAGATTTGGAAATGATTAAAAAGAGATGAAAGATCCAAAAGAAGATTTGGAAATGTTCAAAAAAAAAGATGATGAAATATCCAAATAAGGTAGATTTGGAAAGTTTGAAAATAAAGATCATGCAAGATCCAAACAAAAGAGATGTGGAATGAACAAAAAATATACAAAAGTGGGGAATGAATGAAAGAGTGTGGAACAAAAACTTTACTAACATGAAAAAAAGAAAAGAAAAGTGAAAATAATGTTGTTTATGTAAGGTGGGCCTCTACCTTAGACTGGCTTGGAAAAGGCATGGCTTCCTATAATAAGTTCTCTCCCTAGGTGTCAACAATATATCCAAGTGAGTGTGGTAATATTGCTAGTTTCTGTCTTTACTTTACCCCCTAATACAGTAAGCCAAATTTTACTCCACTCAAAGGATCAAGTTGGGGTCACCACTGTGGATATTCGTGACTCTATCCTCTCATAAAGGCGTACTAGTCAGTTGGGTGGGGTACCTATTTCATCATCCAATTCACTCAAGGAACTAACTACTTTGGGGTTCTTGTGGTACTCCTCATGGTGAGTTTTTGGCCCCTAGCCATGCATTTCCCACATTTATATTCGGAAGAAGGAAATAATCCCAACTCTGAAAATTTTAAATTAAGGTCTATTTTATAAAGTATAAAAAAAGTGATAAGGGGTTTGCTTGATCATCGAACAAGGCAACATGTAGTTAATGGTTTGAATGTTTTAACAACATTCTTTAGAGATGGTCCTATAAACAAATAGTTAGAAATTTTTCACGTGATGAAAACACACGAGAGAAACACGAAAAAAAAAAAGCAAATAAACTCATGTTTCTAATTTTCAAGATCACTTATACAAGTGCGAGAAAATATCATACACATGGAGTTTATTGCGATTAATGTCACAAAAAATGATTTACGAAATGTAATGAAAAACCCTCCAAAAGTGTTAATTACGTTGTAAAATTTTTGAATGTTTACAAAATTCCCTAAAAAGCAAATTAATTGGACAAAAGTGTCCAATAGCCCTGCATGTGAAAGTTTTACAGTTAGTCTATGTTTAATGTAATTGATGAAAAATTATTTTAGGGCTTAATGTTAAATGTACCTAATTAATTAAATAAATTTAGAAAAAAACTAATCTAGACCATTAATTAATTGAAAACATAATTAAATAAAATTTAAAATAATAATAAAAGAGTTAGAATAATAATAATAATAATAATAACCTAAGTCTTACAATCTTAACCTAATCTAAGGATTTTTAAAAAGGAAAAACCCTAAAAGCTAAGTGTTAGTAAAGGGAGGGAATGGAAAAGCACGAGCTCAGACTCAGCTCGGTCGAGTTGTATAGAGGGTTCGCAAGGTTGTGTAGAGAATAGGACTTGGGATGGATGCAGGATGGATCGAGGGGAGCTTAGTGCATGAGCTCGAGGGTTTACGAAGGAGGATACAAGAAACAGAGCCATGAAGGAAACTCGATCGAAGATAGGGTGAAGTGGAGTTTTGATTTGAAGGGTCTACGCAACAGTGACACAATGATAGCGTGGGGGTGTGTACGAGATGATTAACAGTGGAAGGTGTGGGTTCAATAAGAGATCGGTGGTAAAATGGGGGTAGTTTGGTGGCCAGGGTGGAAATAGAGAGCTCGAGGTAGGCTTGGATGTGCTAGTAGGTAACTTGAGGAGACATGGTCGAGATGGGGACTTAGGTCTATGGGAGGTAGTGGATCCGGAGTAGGTCAAGGGTGTAGAGAGGACAAGGAGTATAGGGGATGAAGGGATAAGGAGTTAAGAAAAATTAAGAGCTAACTCATGTAAGAGGGAGGAGAGGATGTGAAGTAGGAAAATCTTGGCTCAAAGAGAAGCTCATCAAGTTGGGCAGGGGGTGTGTGAAGCATTGAGGAGTGTGGGGGAGGTCAGCTCAGCCAAGTTGGGCAGGGTAGGAAGGTGAGGAAAGGGGCTATGAAAGGAGAAAAGGGGAGAGTTAGGGTGTGTAGGAGGTAGAAAGTAGGGAGTTAAGAGCTATGTAGAGCTCGATGAATATTTACAATGCAGGAGTCAAACAATGCAAGTTACCTCCAAATTTAGCTGAAACTGCTAAATTTAACCGTAACTAAAATGACCACCACATTCAGTGATGAAACACCTACTTTAAGAGAATTTTTATTTTTATTTTAAATATGATTTTTGTTTCCATATTTGCTTAGAATACCTGCACAATTATAGAAACAATAAAAAAATGATGAAACATAATTATTTTAATGATTTGTATAAACTTTGATTTCCAATTTCGAAGGCTCCCAACATGCAGCAAAATGCCTGCACACACACAAGAAAACAACAAAAACTCACCCAAAAAAATATATTAATCAAATCAAACCAAATGCACAAGGGTTAGTAAAGATTAAAAATGTGTATTAAAAGATTAATGAAATGTAAAACAAAAAAGAATAAAATGTGGGTAAGTCCCACTGAGTGTGCCAGAATGTGAGCACAAAAAACTATACATAAACGGAAAGACAAGTAAACAAAACATAAAACCTCTCCCCTATGTTTTTCTTGCAAACCTCGATGATAAGGTTGTGGAATCTTTAAGCTTGTGGAAACTTTTTAGAAATAGGATTGCGGGTTCTCTTGAATTGATCTCTAAATGATCTCCAAACGATCTCCAAATAAAAGAGTGACAATGCTACAAACACAAAATATGGATTTGGGAAAGCTTCCAATATGCAGATATTGGAGAGCAAAATAACAAAGTGATTTTATGGGAATCCAAGAGAAATCCAAGAGGGTTTACAAAGGATAATGGCCTACTTATTTATAGTTGAGGGAGAGGCCATGAAAAGTGGATCAAAGTTTGAATGAGTTCCAGGATCATTAATGTATTTCCTGAAATAATAAGTGGACTTAGTCTATGATTGTTTGAACTTTATTCAAGGAAGGTGGCTGTGCGTGCAATTTTATTGCCCCCGCCATTATAGGGTTCTATAAGTAGAGTCCAAGTGGATTTGACTAGGATGAATAAGTGGAGTCCAAATGGAATATAACTGGCAGTTGATTATGTAAATAGGTGTATTTTCTCAATTAAGTAACTAATTTAATTAACTACAAAGTGTAAGACAATCAATTAGCCATTTATTTAATAAATGGCAATCAACTTAGCTAAAGTGTGTTAGGAATTAATTTAATTAATCCCAAAATGTGTAATAGGATGTGTATGAATTATTTAATTTGATTGATCAATCATAAGGGGGTATGAACTGGGATGACTGTGGAAACAAGTATGTTATTTTGAGGTGTCTACAACTGGATTGATTGACATGTCGTAAGAAATGGTGGGAGATTTTCCCCTATATATATAGAAGCTAAGTAAGGAGCCAGGGGTTTTTTCTATAATGATTGGATAACCTTATTTTGAATTAGATGAGGGATGGGATTCCTATTAACATCCAAAGGAAAAGGAGGTGTTGAAGCATGATTAAAATTCGTTAGGATTTGAGATGGTTGGGAGGCTATGTGTAAAAGCTGATTTTGTATTTGGAGCATGTTAGAAGTGGTAGAAACTTGCATAGTGTCCATTTGATCCAACAGATTGATAATCATGAGATTATGATCATGTGGTGGATTACAGCCACAAGAGGAAGCATTCTCGATATTACTATTTTTCAAGGGCATTTTTGGGGATCGATTAGGGGTTACTCTAACTATTGGAGGATTGAGGTGATCTATAGGTTTAGAGTGAGGTTTCAAAGTTGTTTCTTCCGTAGGACCCATACCTTGAGATATTTTGATTAGTTTCCCCTCTTTTTTGAGTGTATATATTTTGTTATTGTTTAGATTTTTAATAACCTCCCTATCGTCAATCCCTATAATTTCTACTACATTGCATTTAGGTATGGGATATTCTTTTGGCAGGATCAGTCATGTTGATGTATGGGGGCGGATGTCATTTTTTGGGAGAGGAGAAGGTTCAAACAAGATATTCCCTAGAGTAATAGGATGACTGATGATGTTAATTTGTATAGGACAGGGAGAATTTCCACAAAAATGGAAGTTGTCATAAGAAGATGAGGGAATGAATGGGAAACCCAGAGGAAATATGAAGGAATTAAAAATATCCAAGAATATCCTAAGAGGAGACATGATGGAGGATGAAACAAATGACTTTGAAAGAATTACGCTTAGGATATAAATATGATCAGCCATGCACAGGAGCACATGGAGTGATGGCATTGAGGATTAGTATAGATTGGTGTTTAACTGGATTGGTCATATAATAAATTTTATACAAGGGTTGATGACATCTATAAAGATTAATATAACAAGAAAATAATCGGTCGTGTAGTAAGGTCTTGAATGGGGGCCAATGGTGTAGAAAATGTAGGGAAAGTTGGAGAGTGGAGCGAATCTGACCTAATTTAGGGAAAAATAAGTTTTATGTTGGGTTCACTAGAGTCTATGACAGGTAAAAGAGAGGTCCCCAGTTCGGTTATAAGATGTAGGGATCCAATCTAATACTAGCTACATTGTTCATATATAAAGGTTATTAAGGAGCGTTAAAGTCATAAATCTATAGGATAATAGCCCTAGCTTTAGGATGACTATAGGTTTCCAAGGCCTATAAATAAGATAAAGATAGGTATCCTACTAGGATTCTGATGTAGAATGGGAAATAACCAAGGGATGGATAAATCTAAGGGGTATAATAACAATAAGACAAAGATATAGATCAAAGTGAATATGTGCCTTCTCTAATCTATAATAATGAATGACCAATAACAAGAACATACATACTAAATGAAAGAATAAAGAGCGTTAGAAATACTTACCTGTAGCGTGTGTGTGACCATTGATGCCTAATCCTCCCCAAATAAAATAACACCAAGAGAGAATCATTATGGGTGGAGAAGGGGAAAGATCAAGAAGAATATCTCTAGTCCTGACTCACTATGGTGACCCAAATGCAAAAGAGGCAAGCTTCAAGACATTAAATTTAGCTAAGAAGTGAAAAATAGTGCGAGTAAGAGCATATCATGTGTAATTTGTATGCAAGAAATAGTTGTCAAGTGGTATGTTAGTGAAACTAACAAGAATTCAAAGGGGTGTATATACCCAATGTCATCACCTGTGGACGAGGGAGTCAGATATGGAAAATCTAAAATATGTTCCATCACACATGGGACCATAAGGGCATAAACTGAAAACATGAGGAAAAAATTCTATAATGTGAATGGGGGTGAGCGATGAAGGTTATAGAGTGATAAGAAGCAGGGATAATAACATGCAACAAGAGGAAACAAGTGGACATACTGGGAAAATTAAACTTAATTAGTGTAATGTGTGAATGAAGGGAAGAAATGAGGCAAGTATAGGGTGACTAAGGATAATAATGACAAATCTCAAATGTTGTGGTCTAGCACATATGACCAAGTCCGATCATACCCCAATCCTGATAGGCTGCTTAAGACACATGTGCAGGAGGAGAATGCATCAGCAAGCCCTATACAAAATAAATTATTAGCAAACATAAAAAAATATGGTGCATACATGCACTAAAATTCTTGCCTCCACCCATGTTTACTAATCTTCTTGTTAGGCACCTTCTAAGGTTTCATATAACAAGTTGGCCAATCTACTTCATGACTTCTTATGGGCCAATGTTAAGCACACTAGAGGATTTCATTGTGTATCTTGGGAAGTGTGATGCACCCCTCAGGAGAAAGGTTATATGGTCGTTATTTATTTTTTCAGGTAGAGTCTTGATTTGTGTGCTAAATGGATTGTTAAATCCATCAAAGGGTGGGAAACTTGGAAATTTCTTGTACGAAATTGTATCTTGACAGGTTCTCCTTATAGTAAGAAGTGTTAGAAAAATATGGGTCTCCACACCATCTTGATCACTTTGATGCGTATTCAAATTGAAGGCACCTTTGTTGTTAAAACTCTATGGTAGGTTTATGAGGAGGTCAATCCATAATTGCATTGGGTTATATATGGTTTCAAGTCTAGGCTCTCTTTCAATCATCTTAACATCTGGTGGTCTCCCATTATGACTACCAACTGCATTCCCCTGGTGAAAACTCCTAGTGTCAAAGCCTTACATCTTTATAAGAAATGAATTTCTACTATTCAAAGTTTTGTATATTCCACAGATTGGATTCCTTAGTCAAAGCTCAAAGTAGAGTTTGGACTAGTTAATTTAGACCTTCCTTTTATCCTCGAAGTGTAAGAGTTGTTCCCTAGTGTGATGTTTCACAAATTAGGTTTACAACCACCTACTACTTGGTGGAGAGATTGTAGATGGAACATGGACACGTTTGTAGTCTCCATAGTACTACTTGTTTAACAACCAAGCCCAAGTACACCAGCATATCATCCAGATTAGTCTAGAGCTCACCCGAGGCATACTCAGGCATCAAGCCCCTCTTTTATGTGAGCTTCGTGAGAATATTATTTCTTACACGGGGATGTATTAAAACCAAAGGATAGATCCAATTATCCATAGGATTTTAGATGTAAGATTTTACTCCTAGTTGATGTATCCCAAACACATATTTAACATGATCAACTAAAAGTAGAATCAACCATGAAATAACATTGAGGAAACCAGTAACATACACATGAACATAAGGGAAAAAAATAGATCAAGATCCATTGTAGGAGTGTTACGGAATTGCTTCATTATATTGATAAGTCAAATATAGTAGCTAAGATTACATCAAGGCAAAAGAAGGCAACAACTAATTTACAAAGATATTTACAAAATATCTAAAAGTCATGTTGACTTTTTACAACTTGATGGATGACATCATCCCATGATGCAACATGGATGATGTCATCATTTGTATCAACATACTCTAGATATTTCCAAAAAGAAAGACGAAGAAGAGAAAGAGAAGAAGAAGAAGAAGAAGAAGAAGCAGCAGCTATTCGTCATCGTCATCCTGCGGCCGAAAGGGGGTGGACTGCTTTTGTTGTTGCTTAGGTGACAAGATATGGAATTGAGAGCGGTATTCCATAAACTTGTTGATCATTGGCCCTAGTTGATCCTGGGAAGGATCCTTGTGCCTATCACTTATCGCCTCACAAGTCTCCCGCTCATCTGTGAGTTTCTCGGGGAGCTTGGAATAGTCTTTTTCTGCCTCAATGAGAAACCTGATGAAGTCCCTACAGGCCAGCAGGTTATTGATAGACTCTGTGTCAAATGTGACCTCTGGCCCCGTTCCTTGAGAAGCGATCTCCTTGAAGATCTGGGTGGTTTCATCAGCTTTCCTTAAAGTGAAGGAAGGAGTAAGTAACCCTGGCGAAATATTAAGAACAATCCGTTCCATTTGGTGTATCGCATCCAGGGCTTCTTCCTTGACTTTGTCAATCTTTTCTAGAACAAATTCTAGCTGATCCACCCGGTAGTCCAGAGTGGACATGATTTTGTTGAGGGCCCTTGGATGGCCGAAGACGCCGAACTTGACCAGATCTTCGACTGAACAGTCGAACATTTGTTGAAAGGTCTCGTGCTGCAGTCTAGCATGTTCCAGCTTTTTTAATATGGGCCCCGCCAACGCTTGGAGCTCTTTATTCGCCTCATAGATGTTCAAATACAAGTTAGAGAACTCAGCGATTACTTTTTCACTGTCTTTGATGATTTGGCTCCTCCAAGCGGAAACGGCCATACCCTGCTCGCTGATCTTAGCATACTCATTAATTTTTTCCTGGCTGAGAAGCTCATAAGTTTCGGCGGCAGTTGTGGGAGATGCACTACCCATCTTCTGTAAGGCTTGGAGCAGATATTTGTTTTGCTCCTTCAGTTGCCTTTTCTCTTCCTTTATCTCTTTAAGCTTCTTGCAGAGGGCGTCAACTGCAGAAAGAGCCTCCCCCTGAAGACTTTCAGAAGATGTCCCCATTGTGACTTGGGTCACAGTAAAATCTGTCGGAGACAGATCCTTTTTGTCTTTGAGGGGATTGGGGTATGTGATTTCCATAACTCTCTCTCCTACAGCACTTTGAGAGAAGCGTGTGACAGGCTTCTGCTTCTTCGCCCCCTTAGATGGGATCACGGAAAAGTCCATCGGAGCGATGGGAACTTTCCTCTTTTGCTAACTTAGCTGCTGAGAGATCCAGGCTGGACCTATGGTAGAAGGACCGGAAACAAAGGAGGGGGCAGCTGCAGTAGTAGAGGGGAAAAACGTGGAGACATGTGGCGGCGGCATTGAGAGAATAGCCGAAGAAGTGCCCACGGAAGGAAGGGAAACTGCAGCAGTGGAAGACATAGGAAGGGAAGGGAGCTCAGAGATGAGGGAAGAAATGGAGGAGGACAGATCCACAAGGGAAGAGAAGATAGACGAAGAAGCAGGGGGAGGAGTAGAAGAAGGGGGAGAGGACACGACCAAAGGAATGGCTGCCTGAGTCACTCGAGGAGGGGAAGGAAGACAAGAAGAAGGGATAGAAGGGACCTCGGTTGTTGTAGCAATGCCGACATCCTGAGTGGATGGGCCTATTGGAACATCCTCTTCTACTTCTTTCTCTGGCGAAGCCAGAGTTATAACCTATTTGGGTGCCATGGAAGGAGGACTCTCAGGGGCTTCTTCCTGAATGGTGTTGGATTCACCTTCTATGCCTTTTCCCTTGCCTTTAGGCTGCTGTTTGGATCGTGGAGGTGCGTTACCCAATGGGGAGGTTGTGAAATCAACCCCGAGGTACATTAGTCCGTTCATCCGACACCAATGCTTTGTCCTACGCAGAGTCTCCTTGACCCTCTCCTCAATTGTCTGAGGGGCCTTAGTTCTATCAATGGTCGGAAAGGGCCAATTGTCCCCATCTGTGTCAGTATATACCTTGTCTATTTCATCTTCCATAGTTTGGAAGCCTTTGGGGACAATGGCTATCCCATATTGGATGATTTCTGCCAAGGCTAGGCAAGAATGATCCTTTCTCCTGAGCTCCACCTCATGGATGACATCAATGTAAATGTCCTCGATCTGAGGGATGTGGATTGGATCAAGTTTCACCCTTGGCAGACAGCTCCTTGGGTCGAAGGTAGGCCTGGCTGGGAAATCATGTTTTAAATTAAGTAACTCCAGCTCTGCGAACATTTCCTTCACCTTGTGGTGGGTAGAGCATGTATATCGGCCCACTGTGAGGGGGAAAGGAGTTCCACCCTTCTTTCTTTTTAGGCATTTCTCGTGGTATGTGATCAGCTGCCTTGACAGCTCCAGCATAATCAGTTTAGGTCCAGCATACCTCGGTAGCCTGATTGGCTCTCCTAAAAATTTGGCAGCCCTTAGATAGGTGAATGTGGGAAACTGGGTGAACAGGGCCCCCCATTTCTTAGTGGCTGCTACTATGCTTTTGGTCGTGCGACCATAAGTCATATTCGGCCTCAATAGGAAGATGATGTGATAGAAAAACACATCGTTAATTTTTGTGAATTGGGAGATGCTATTCTCCAGCCTCAATTCCGGGTAGTACTCGTATATCTTGACCTGAGGCCAAACTCCACTCCGCGTCAGGCCTTAATAGTCCCTCTCTAATGCTGCAGCGTAGACCATGTAGGAGTTCATATGGAATGTCCCCATTGTGCTAAATTGTTGTAGCTGCTCAGAGATTGTGCTGCTTATAATTTCTCCCCAGTAAAAGTGTTGATCAGGCATAATCTTGTTCATGGTCTCTAAGTACCGCAGCATCCATTTATGGAAATAATGGGCATCAGAAAGCCCAAAGACCCTGCTCAGGAACGTAATGGTGTCGCTGAGCTCCTCTGAGAAGTCGCTGCGGTGGATGATTTGGGGCCACCGGGTTACTACCTTTTTGTTTTTCAAGTAAACCTCATTCATCAGTTGCATACACTGATCTGCATTGTCATCCCAGGCCTTAATGCAATCTGCTTGACTGAAGGCCACAAAGTGCTGGTGGTGAGGTATGCTGAGTATTACTTCAAAGTGACAGGCAGTGAGGTTAATGACTACCTCGCCCTTGCTATTTACGACACACCTTGTGTCTTTGTTGTAACATTGGGCAATCACCATCAAGAATTCATTGTTGACGGCACTGACTGGGATTCCACCGGCAAAGTACAGGGCATTACTTATCAGTTTGTCCATCCATGGACTCCTTGTGACTTTCTAAGTTCTGGCCCAGAATTCCTCCATATCAATATGCCCCAATTTTGATTCTCTGACGGCCAGGCTACACTCGGCCTGGGACTCGGGCATTCTGACCCTCTGATATTTATATTTCATCTCTTCTTCTGTAAATTTGGCCTTTCCTTTGGATTTGGTAGGTCTCTTGCTGGATGTTGACATATGTTCTTCCAAGTTTATTTGTTGATCTGCATGAAGAAGAAGCGAGACCCAATCCAAAAAGGTTGTATTAGCCATTTGATTTTCCATTGAAGTGTTAACAGAAGAAAGAGTTAGTTATTTTGAGGCTTAGGGTGCATGGCGCATGAAAGCTGTAGGGTGCATTTTGTAAAGGGCGCATGAAAACATTGTGTTACATAGAGACAGGATGCGCAAAAGGCGCATAGATTTTTCATGTTGCATTGGGATTTGGTGCGCCCTTTGGCGCATGTATGGTTTGTGTAACAAGAACTTTTCATGCGCTAAAGGGAACATGGCGTGGCGTACGGAGGGTTTGCACAACATGAATACTTTTGCGACGAGGAAAGCGCCTGCGCCTTTATAACTTCATACTTGGCGCAGATTAAGCCGGTGTTGCGTAGTTGCGGGGTGCGCCTTGAGGGGCGCATGTTAATGCAATGCAGCAAGGAAGGTTGGTGCACCAAGGTGGGCGCAAAGCTAGCGCTTGCATCATGTGAAGGAGGCGCGCCTTGAGGGCGTAAAGGTATTTGATGCAACAAGCATGATGGGTGCGCCATTGGTGCGGATTTTATTCATGCTCGAGGGGGACAGATGCGCCAAAGGGAAAAACAGAGTTTTTTACATGGTTTAGCCTCTCCTTTATCCTTTATAAGATTGTTTGGGAAATAAAATGGTTTAATCCAAAGGGATTTAGACCATGCTTTTAGAAGAACTTCCTCTACCAGCAGATCTGGAAAGAGGGGGAGGGATATGGAAAGACAACAAAGGGGGAGGCTAGATCAAAATTTCAATACTTCCAAACCACAACCAGACCACCAAGCACACAGAGAACCAAAAAAAATGTAAAACGCACAAGAGAAATAAGAACCTCTTACCTAGATAAATAGCAAAAACTTGCACACGGGTCCACAACGTGTTGAAAACGATGAGGTAGGGGCTGACAGGCTCAGAGAATAAAAATCACGTGTTTTGTGTCTGGAGATAATGACATTTGTGGGCGCGCAAATGCATATATATATATATATATATATATGAATCAGCAATAAATGCGCCACCAACTTTGTAAAGGGCACATGAAATTGTTGTCGACATAGGAAAGCATGCGCCCTTTGGCGCACCAAAGGGTCGCCAGCATGGAACTAAGCGCGCCTTTGGCGGGACCAAAAGTTGTGTCGCCATGATATTATGTGCGCATCTGGGCGCACCAAAAGGTGCGCAACAAAAGTTTTGGCCAACATGAATGGTGCATGCCGCCTTGGCACACGCAGGGAAGACTCCACAATACAAGCGGCACCGAAAGTGTGGCTTGACACAGGAAAATATTGCGCAAAGGCTTTAACGGGGGCGCACCCAAAGTGATGTTACATCGCAATTGCTCATGCGCCCCAACCAAAAAAGACCAAAAGACTAAGTTCGGGACAACCAGATTTCCTGAAAAAGGGATTTTGCAATGTTTCGAACACAAGGGACCCCTAATGAGGGATCGAAACAAAATTTCGATATGGTTATCGGTAAAATTGCCCTTGTCAATTTTACGGGGATAACAGCTAGCTCTTTCTGGGGACTATCCCCGAGTAAACTTGGGGGTAGAGAATCCCAAATCTCATGTGCCATCCATTGGGGGTAACAGAGTCAAAACAAGGGCGTCCGGCGGTGAGATCTAATACATAGCCCTACATTGTTCTATATAAAAGGTCATATTAAGGACGACGTTTTATATAAATATAAAGTAATAACTACTATAGGATAATAGCCCCTAGCTTTAGGATGAACTATTAGGCTTTCCAAGGCCTATAAATAGTAAAGGACAGCGTTATCCTACTGAGGATCCCCGTGATATGTAAGTCCGTTAGAATGCGGAAATAACAAAGAACGCGATGGATATACATCTAGGGCGTATAATAACAATAAGACAAAGATATAGATCAAAGTGAAAGTAAAGATGAGCTTCTCACTAATCTATAATACATGAATGACCAATAACAAGAACATACCATACTAGAATGAAAGAATAAAGAGCGTGAGAAATTACTACCTGTAGCGTGTGTGCTGACATGCATGCCCTAATCCCTCCCAAATAAATAACACAAGAGACGAGAATCATTATGGCCGTGGGGAAGGGCGAAGATCAGAAGAATATCTCTAGGCGCTGACTCACTATGTGACCCAAATGCCAAAAGAGAAAGCTTCAAGACATTAAATTTAGCATAGAATCGTGAAAAATAGTCGCCGAGTAAGAGCCATACATGGTAATTTGTATTGTACCCCAAGAAATAGTTCGAGTCAGATGGTAGTTAGTGGAAACTAACAAGAATTCAAAGCGGGGGGTGTATATACCCAATGTCATCACCTAGGTGACGAGGGAGTCAGATATGGAAAATACTAAATAGTTCATCACACATGGGACCATAGGGCAAAACCTGAGAAACATGAGGCAAAAAATTCTATAATGTGAATGGGGGGGTAGCTGAGCGATGAAGGTTATAGAGTGATAAGAAGCAGGATAACAATAACATGCAACAAGAGGAACAACGGGACATACTAAGCCGGAAAATTAATTTGAATTAGTGTATGTAAGTGTTGTGCAATGAAGGGAAAATGATGGCCAAGTATAGGTGACTAAACGGATAATAAGACCAAATCTCAAATGTTGTGGTCTAGCCACATATGCCAAGTCCGATCATACCCCAATCCTGAGTAGGTGCTAAGACACAATGTGCAGCAGAGGACGAAGGAGAATGCATCAGCAAGCCATATACAAAATAAATTATTAGCCAAACATAAAAAATATGCGCGCATACATGCCACTAAAATTACTTCTCCTGGCCCTCCACCATGCTTTACTAATCTTCTTGGTTAGGCACCTTCTAAGGTTTCATATAACAATGTTGCCAATATACTTCATGGACTTCTTATGGGCAAATGTTAAGCCACACTAGAGGATTTCATTGTGTATCTTGGGAAGTGTGATGCCCCCCACCCCTCAGTGAGAAGGTTACATGGTCGTTATTTATTTTCTTCAGCGCTAGAGTCTATTGATTTGTTGTGCTAAAATGGCACTGCTTAATCCCAGTCAAAGGGTAGACCACGGAACTTGCAATTATTCTGTACGAAATTGCTATCCTTGACAGGTTTACTCCTTAAATAAGTAAGAAGTGTTTGAGAAATATGCGCAGCTTACACACCATCTTGATCACTGTCGCATGGCGTATATCAAAGTGACAGCGCCACCTTGTTGTTAAAACTCTATGGTAGGTTTATGAGGAGGTCTAACCAGAATTGCCATTGCGGTTATGATATGCTTTTCAAGTCTAGGCTCTACTTTCAATCTCTTAACATCTGGCTGCGCTTCTCCCATTATGACTACCAAACTGCCATTAAACACCCCCCACCACCACTGGAGATGAATGAAGAAAAACTCCTAGAATGTTCAAGACCTTAACATCTTATAAGAAATAGAATTTCTACTTTATTCAAAGTTTTCGCTATATTCCACCAGATAGGATCCTTAGTCAAAGCTCAAAGTAGAGTTTGCGCACTTACTAGTTATTTAGACCTTCCATATGTAATACTCGAAGTGTAAGAGTTGTTTCCCTAGCTGTTGAGTTCACAAATTCAAGGTTACAACCACCTACTACTTGGTGTAGAAAGAGAGAGTTGCTAGATGAGAACATGGACACGTTTGTAGTCTCCATAGTACTACTGATTTAACAAACCAAGCCCCAAGTACACCTAGCATATATCAATCCAGATTAGTCTAGAGCTCAGCACGTAGGCATACCAGATTCGAAGACCCCCTTTATGGAGCTTCGCTGAGAATCATTAATTCTTACACGGGGAGGGATGTTATAATTAAAATTCAAGGATAGATCCAATATCCATAGGATTTTAAGATGTAAGATTTATACTCCATAGTCTGATGTATCCAAACACATATTTAACATGAATCAACTAAAGTAAGAAATCAACCATCGAAAAACATTGAGCGGGAGGGAAACCAGAATAACATACACATGAACATAAGGGGAAAAAATAGCATCAGGAATCCATTGTAGGAGTGCTTACGGAATTGCTTATTATATTGATAGTAAACACTAGTAGCTAAGTGAGTTTTTAGACATTCAAGCCCAAAAGAGGCCCAAAACTCAATTTACAAAAGAATCTTACAAAATATCTAAAAGTCATGTGACTTTTTACAACTGATGCGCATGACATCATCCCAGATGCAACATGGATATGTCATCCATTTGTATCACATACTCTAGATATTTCCCCCCCCCCAAAAAGAAAGACTGAAGAAGACGAGCGAAAGGGAGAAGAAGAAAGAAGAAGAAAAGAAGAAGAAGCCAGCAGCTATTCGTCATCGTCATACCTGCTTCGAGACCTGCGCAAAAGCGGGGCGTGGCACTGCTATTTGTTCGTTGCTTATGGGAATGACAAGATATGGAATTGAGCAGCGGTATTCCATAAACTTAGTTGCATTCTTGCCGCCCTAGTTGATCCTGGGTAGGATCCTTGATCTGTAGCCTATCCACTTATAGCCTAACAAGTCTCCCGCCACTCACTGTGCAGTTTCTACGGGGAGCTTTAGGAATAGTCTTTTTCTGCCTCAAATGCAGAAACCTGATGAACAGTCCCATCTACAGGCCAGCAGGTTATTGATAGCCACTCTGTGTCAAATGTGAACCCTCTAGCCCGTTCCTTGAGAAAGAGCGATACTCCTTGAATGATCGTGCGCGTGGCTTCCAAATCAGCTATTCCTTAAAAGTGAAGCGAAGGATAAGTAACCCTGCGCAGAAATATTAAGAAAATCCGTGTCCATTTGCGTGTTGTATCGCCATCCCAGAGGCTTCTTCTGACTTTCGTCAATCTTTTCTAGAACAAATTCTAGCTGATACCACCCGCGGCTAGTCCAGATTTGTGGACATGATTTTAGTATGAGGGCCCTAACGCGATGAGGCCCCGAAGAGACGCCGATTGACCAGATCTTCGACGAACTAGTGTCGAACATTTGTTGAAAGGTCTCGTGCACTGCACAGTCTAGCATGTTCCAGCTTTTTTAATTCAGCGCCCCGCCACGCTTGGAGCTCTTTACTTCGCCTCATAGATGTTCAAATACAAGCTAGAGATACTCAGCCGCTTACTTTTTCCACTAGTCTTTGCATGATTAGCTTCTCCAACGCGCGAGAGAACGGCCGCCAATAACTAGCTGCCTGATCTTAAGCATATCATTAATTTTTCTCCTCGAGCTGAGGAAGCTCATAAGTGTCGGGCGTGCGCCGCCAGTTGTAGCGAGAAAGACATGCACTACCCATCTTCTGTAAGGCTTGGAGCTAGATATTGTTTTGCTACCTCATTACCTTTTTCTATAACTTTCTCTTTAATTGCGGATTACTTAGCAGAGGGCGCAACTGCCAGAAAGAAGCCTCCCCATTGAGACTTTCAGAAGATGGTCCCCATTGTGACTTGAAGAGTCAACCAGTAAAGTTCGTCGGAGACAGATCCTTTTTGATCTTATGAAAAGACGACCGGAGCGGGCAATTGGATTATTCTAGTGATTTACCCGCATAACTCTCCTCTCCTAAGACACTTTGAGAGAAGAAGCCGTAGTGAAAGGTCATTTTGTTCTTCGCACCCCCTGTAGATGCAGGATCACGAAGATAAGACTCCATAGGAGCGATTGGGAACTTCTCCTCTTTTGCCTAATTTAGTGCATGAGAGATACCATGGCTGGCACCTATGGCTAGAAGCCGACGGAAAACAAAGCGAGGGGCGAGCCAGCCCCTGCAGTAGAGAGGGTGAAAAAAAACGTCGATGAAATGTGGCCTGGCAGGGCATTGGAGAATAGCCGAGAAGAAAGAAGTGCCCACGGAAGGAAAGCCGCGAACTTCAGCAGAGGCAAGACATAGGCAGCGAAGGAGCTCAGAGATGACCTGTGAGAAATGGAGGAAGGACAGATCCACAAAGTGGAGAGAAGATAAGACGAAGAAAGCCAGCGCGTAGCGAGATCAGAAGAAGGCGGCAGCAGGACACGCACCAGGAAGGCGAACGCCCCCTGCCTGAGTACACGAGGAGGGAAGGAAGACCAGTAGAAGAAGCGGATTAGAGGGACCTCGTCGTTGTTGATAGCGAATTGCCGACGATCCTGTGATGGATCGAAGCCCTATTGATGGAACATCTCTCTTACTTATTTACTTCATTCTCTCGCGAAGCCAGCAGTCTATACCTTTTGGGCATGCCTGGAAGCGATTTGGACAGAGGACTCATCTTCCTTGCTTTTAGCCCAAAGCGACGACTTACTTCCTGAATGCTGTTGGATTCACATTCTATTGCCTTTCCCTTAAGCCTTAGCGCCTGCTGTTTGGATCGTGGATGTAGGCTGTTACCCAAGCGAGGAGAGGTTCAGTGAAATCAACCCGAGGTACCATCGTCCGTTCATAAACCGACACCAATGACTTTGTCTACGCATGAGTCTCCTTGACACCCTCTCCTCAATGTCTAGAGGAGCGCCTTAGATTCATCATATGGTCGGAAAGGCCGCCCTAATTGGCCCCATACTGTGTCAGTATATACCTTTTGTCTATTTCATCATTCCATAGTTGGGACGCCTTGGCCGACAATGGACTATCCCATAATTGGATGATTTCTAAGCCAAGGCTAGCCGCGAAAATGATAACCTTTACTCTGAGCTCCACCTAAATTGGATGACATCATGTAAATAGTAACCTCGCATCTGAGGGATAGTGCATATGGATCAAGTTTCACCCTGTTGGCAGAAGCACTCCTTGGGGTCGAAGCGTAGGCCTGCGACTCGCGGAATCATGTTAATTAAATCTAAGAAAGCTAATACAGCTCTGCGAACATTTCCTTACCCACTCTTGTGAGTGGGTGAGAGCATGTATATCGGCCCACTAGTGAGGGGGTGAAGAGAGTTTCCACCCTTCTTTTCGTTTAGGAATTTACTCGCTGGTATGTGATCAGTATCAGCATGACTTACAGCCTACCAGCAATAATCAGTTTAGGTAACACAGCATACCCGGTAGCCTGATTGGCCTCTCATCAAATTTGGCCCAAGCCCTTAGGATAGGTGAATGTGGGGAATACTGTGCTGAAACAGGGCCCCCATTTCTTAGTGGCACTGCCTACATGCTTGGTCGTGCACATAATTCATATTCGAGCCTCAATAGGAAGATGCCAATGTATGATAGGAAAAACACACGATTAATTTTAGTGCCTCGTGCGAATTAGGAGAGATAGCTATTCTCCAGCCTCAATTCCGCACTAGGTACAGTACCGTATATCTTTGACCTAGCAGCCCACTCCACTCCGAGTTCAAGCCTTAATATCCATCTCTAATAGCTGCCCAGAGAATATAGACATAGCTAGCAGTCAATGACCCGAATAGCCCCATTGTAGCCTAAATGTTGTAAGCTGCTCAGGAAGGAATGATGACTTCAGACCCTTATAATTTACTCCCCAGTAAAAGTGCTTGATCAGAGCAGAATCTTGTCTACATGGTCCCTAAGCATACCGCCCCAGCCCATCCATTATGGAAATATATGACCAGCATAGGAAAGCCCCCTAAAGACCCTGCCTCAGCGAACGGAATGAGTGCGCTGAGATCCTCATGAGAAGTCGCGCGTAGGCCATGATTTGGGGCCCAGGGGAGCCACGGACGCTTACATACCTTTTTGCTTATTTCAAGTAAACCTCAATTCATCGTTGCATACACTGACATCCTGCATGTACATCCCCAGCCTTAATGCAATCATGCCACTTGAACTGAAGGCCCCCCACACAAGTGCCTGGAGTGCCCGTGGACGTATTCCGCTGTGAGTATTACTTAAAGTGACGGCAGTGAGGTTAATGCCTACCTCGCCTTGCCCTATTTACGCACACACTAGGTCTTGTCTGCCATAACATTGGGCAATCACCATCAAGACAACTCATTGTTGACACGGCACTGACTGGGATATCACGGCAAAGTACGCGGCATTAATATCAGTTTCGTCCATACCATGCGAACTCCTATGTGACTTCTAAGTTCTGGCCAGAATTCCTACCATATCCAATATGCCCCTAATTTTGATTCTCTGACGGCAGCTACACCTCGGCCTGGCGACTCCAGGGATCTCTGACTCATGCCCATATTTCATATGTCAGACTCTTCTCTGAAATTTAGCGCCTTTCCTTTGATATTGGCTAGTTTATGCTGGATCGTTAGACAATGAACTTCTTCCAAAGTTATTTGTTGATCTGCCTAGAAGGAAGCAGCGGAAAGCACCCATCCAAAAAGCCGTTGTATTAGCCATTTGATTTTCAATGCAAGTGTATAACAGAAGAAAGAGGTTAGTTAATTTGCAGGCTCTAGCGATGCTGACATGGACGCATGAAAGCGTTAGAGAGGTTAATTTTGCTTAAGAGAAGCGCAGAAAACATTGTGTTACCATAGAGACAGAGGATGCCGCCAAAAGCGCATAGATTTTCATGTGCATTATGCATTGAGAGATTTGAGTGCGCCCCTTTGCGACCCGCATGTATCGGTTGTGTAACAAGAACTTTTCATGCGATAAATGGGAACATGGAGTGTCGGCGTACGGAGACCCGGTTTGCACCAACATGAATACTTTTGACCGACGAGGAGGAAGCGCCTGCGCCTTTAGAATTCATACTTGACCGCGCCAGATTAAGCCGCGGTGTTGCGTAGATGTTGCGAGGCGATGGTTAGCTGCGCATTACTTGAGCGCGCCCGCATGTTAATGCAATAGCAGCCAAAGAAGGCAAGGTCTATGGTCGCACCAAGGTGCGGGACCGGCTAAAGCTAGCGCTTGCCATCATGGAAGGAGAGCGCCGCTTGAGACGGAGTAAGGTAATTTGATTTTTTTTTTTTTTTTTCGTAGCAACAAGATGATCGGGTAGCGCCATTGGCTGCGGATCGATTCATGACTCGAGGGCGGACAGATAGCACCCGACCATACCAAGGGAAACAGAGTTTTTTACATGGTTTAGCCTCTCCTTTATCCTTTATAAGATTGTTTGGGAAATAAAATGGTTTAATCCAAAGGGATTTAGACCATGCTTTTAGAAGAACTTCCTCTACCAGCAGATCTGGAAAGAGGGGGAGGGATATGGAAGACAACAAAGGGGAGGCTAGATCAAAATTTCAATACTTCCAAACCACAACCAGACCACCAAGCACACAGAGAACCAAAAAAAATGTAAAACGCACAAGAGAAATAAGAACCTCTTACCTAGATAAATAGCAAAAACTTGCACACGGGTCCACAACGTGTTGAAAACGATGAGGTAGGGGCTGACAGGCTCAGAGAATAAAAATCACGTGTTTTGTGTCTGGAGATAATGACATTTGTGGGCGCGCAAATGCATATATATATATATATATATATATATGAATCAGCAATAAATGCGCCACTAACTTTGTAAAGGGCACATGAAAATTGTTGTCGACATAGGAAAGCATGCGCCCTTTGGCGCACCAAAGTGTTCGCCAGCATGGAACTAAGCGCGCCTTTGGCGCACCAAAAGTTGTGTCGCCATGAGATTATGTGCGCATCTGGCGCACCAAAAGGTGGCGCAACAAAAGTTTTGCCAACATGAAGGTGCATGCGCCTTGGCACACGCAGGGAAGACTCAACATACAAGGCGCACCGAAAGGTGTGTTGACACAGGAAAATATGCGCCAAAGGCTTTAAAGGGGGCGCACCAAAAAGTGATGTTACATAGCAATTCCATGCGCCCAACCAAAAAAGACCAAAAAGACTAAGTTCGGAAAACCAGATTTCCTGAAAAAGGGATTTTGCAATGTTTCGAACACAAGGGACCCCTAATGAGGGATCGAAACAAAATTTTCGATATGGTTATCGGTAAAATTGCCCTTGTCAATTTTACGGGATAACAGCTAGCTCTTTCTGGGGACTATCCCCGAGTAAACTTGGGGGTAGAGAATCCCAAATCTCATGTGCCTATCCATTGGGTAACAGAGTCAAAAACAAGGGCGTCCGGAGGGAGAGCAAAAGAAACACACAACAAACCGAAAGCAACCACACAACGAAAACAAACACACAACGAAAGCAAACTGTACAAAGAAGAGAGCAAGCTCTACTTCCTGAAAATTTTCAGATGTTGCCCGCTATAAGGAAGTGGGAGCTTGGTTCCATCCAGATATGAGAGATAGAAGCTATTCTCTCCGTTGAGCTGCTTGATCTTGAAGGGCCCTCTCCACAGGGAATCCAACTTTCCGTGCATGCCCTTTGGCTCTCTTCGCTTGTCCCACAACAGGACGAGATCTCCCACTTGAAAATCCCTCTGTTTGGCCTTCTTATCGAACAGTCTCTTAACTTGATTCTGATGTTCGGTGATCCTGTCGACCACCCTTACTCTCTTTTCTTCAAGTTCTGCCAGATACATGATCCTCTTTTCTAGAGAATCCTGGAAAGTTTCATCTTCAATGGCTCGCGCCAAGCGCAGAGCAGGGAGTTCAACAGAAATGGGAAGCTCGACATCAGTGCCATATAACACTTGAAAAGGTGACATACCGAGAGACCTCTTGGGAGTAATACGATATGCCCACAAAGTGTCATATAAGGACTTGTGCCACATTCGTTGATTTGCTTCCACCAGTTTTCGTATGATGGTCACCAAGTTCTTGTTGCTGGATTCTGCCTGACCATTTCCCTGAGGGTAATAATCTGAGGCATGAGCCAAAGTTATCCCATATTCATAGCAAAAGCTGATAACTTCCCGTGAGGAGAAGTTAGAAGCATTATCAGCAACGATTTTGTTGGGCATGCCGAACCTGACAATGATATTTTCTTTAATGAAATTGCAAACCACCTCAGAAGTGGCATGCTTGACAGGTATGGCTTCCACCCACTTGGTGAAGTAATCCGTTGTTGTAAGGACATAGCTATGTCCAGCACTCGATTGAGGATTGAGTGCACCAATAAAATCAATTCCCCATTGCCTGAATGGTTCGTTGATAATGACAGGCCTAAGGGGAAAAGCAGCCAACTTGGGCTTGCCGACGAATTGCTGGCAAGGTTCACACTTTGCCACCAAGGTGGCTGTATCTTGGAAGAGCGTCGGCCAATAGTACCTGGCTCGAATGATCTTGTGTGCTAGTCACGGAGGAAGAGAAATGCCCCCCATAGACTGAATTGTGAAAATTTTCAAGTAGTTTTACCTGCTGGGGTTTGTCAACACATCGTAAAAAGATGCCATCTATCCCAGGTTTATATAAACCGTCATCCCAGATGACATATTTAGCTGCTCTGAGCTTTATAGTGCGTTTCTCCTTTGCAGTTAGGTGCACTGGGCATTCGCCGTAGGTGAGGAAGAAAGCGATATCGGAATACCATTCATCACTAGTCGCAACAAATAGGACCAGAGGCAGCAAATCGGGTTTTTCCAGCCGGTCCTGTGCTTCATCGGTGTAGTCACCCCTTTCATCAGGGTTTTCTGAATCTTTGTTTTTAGCCATAAGCTGACACAGGCCCTTGCCCCTTACTAGCTTGGTTGGTTTAATATCCAGGTCATACTCCTAGACCTTTGTGATCCAATTTCCTCACAAGCTTCCTAACTCCTGCAGAGTTAGAATTGATTTCACCGCCGTGTCAGGGACCAGCACCACCGTATGTGAGTTTAGAATGTAATACCTGAAATTCTTCACTGCTTTGACAATGGCAAAGGCATGCTTTTCCAATTGAGTCATTTTTAGTTCGTGAGGCTTGAGGGGAGAACTCATGAGCGCAATCGTAGATTCAACATCCTCCGAGTTCTTTTGCATCAAGATTGCGGACACAGTATGCTCAGATGCGTAACTATACATGATGAAGTCCTTGGAGAAATCGAGACATACCAGGACTGGTGCATGAGCAACGGAAGCTTTTATTTCTTCAAATGACCTTTTCCCCTCTTCGCTCCATCTGAAAGTTGGTGACCCCTTCATCATGTTCAATATGTGATGGGTCTTTTCAGCAAAGTCAGGAACAAAACATCTGAGAAAGTTCACCTTTTCGAAGAAAGAATGAACACCAGTCTTGCTTGTAGGCAGAGTAAGGCTTTGAATAGCCTTAACTCTTTCGGTATCTATCTTTGTTCCTTCTTTGCTAACCACATGCCCTAGCAACTTTCCTTCCGTGACTCCAAAAACAAACTTTTTTGGATTTAGGGAAATCCCATGTTCTCGGCACCTAGCCAATACTTGCTCCAAATGATCACAATGATCATTTCGTTGTTTAGAGAACACGGTTAAGTCATCTAGATAAACCACAATGACTTTCCCCATCATACATTTGATTGCAAAATCCATGACCCACTGAAAAGTGGCGCCAACATTAGTTAGGCCAAAAGGCATCCTGCTGTAGGCAAATGTACCCCAGGGAGTAGTGAATGTTGTTTTAAATTGATCTTCAGGTGAAACTTCAATCTGATTATAGCCTGAAAAACCATCAAGCATGGACAACATCTTTGATCCAGTTACTGCTTGCAGAATTTGATCCATTATCGGAAGTGGGTAGTTGTCTTTCAAGGAAGCCTGATTCAAATTGCGAAAGTCTACGCATATGCGTATCTCACCATTTTTCTTGCGCACTAGCACAATATTTGCTACCCAAGTACTGTGATGGATAGGAAAGATGATTCTCACATCCAGCATCTTCTGAATTTCGGCCTGGATAGTACCTGAGATCTTAGGATTATAGTGCCTCTGCTTTTGGCAAAAGGCTTTGACATCTTCTTTCAACTGGATGTCATGCTGAACGTCCTTTGGCTTAAAAGACTTTAGATCGGCATATGACCATGCCAACACGTCCATATATTTTTTCAGCAACTTGACAAATTTATGTTTCTCCTCAAGCATGCAACATTTTCCAATGTTCACAAATTGCGGGTGCTCTATCGAACCTATATTGACCGGTTTGGTTTCTGGGGATGAGTCAGGGTCATCTCGCCTCTTCTTTTTCACAAAACGATCATGCCTGTCGAACAACCGTTCCAGAGAAACCAGACCCTTTGGGATTTTATTTCCTTTGAGCTGACATATGCCATCGTTCCCTTCAGATTCATCGTCTTGATCGGTGACTGATTCACGGCAAGTGGAAGTAGATCCTTCAAAGTGTAATTCTTTAAAATTTTCCACCTTCTCTAGAAAGGCAATGAGTTGATTATCATCGTTGAACACCTGCCAATGCTGAGAATTATCTGGCATGCTCGGGCAGAAAACCACCTCAATGGTGTATTTATTTGTTCTCAAACCTGGGTGAGGAAGCATGAGGGATGCTGAAATAGCCAATGAATCGGCCATGTCATTTTGGGCTCTTAGAATGGATTCAATCGAAAAAGCATCAAACTCTTCAATGTTGTCCCACACCGCATTACGGTAATGCCTGAGCCTTTCATTCTTCACTTGGTAAATCCTTTTAACTTGATTTACAACTAGCTCCGCATCACCTTGTACTTTCAAATTTTTAATCCCTCCTTCTTTTGCGGCTTGCATGCTAAGTAACAAAGATTCATACTCAGCAGTATTATTTGTGTTAAAAAACTGCAACTTGAAAGAGAGAGGAATGACTTCTTCCTCAGGAGATATTAGCACATCTCTGACACCACATCCGCTGGTTACGCAGCTGCCATCAAACTGTAAGGTCCAGATCTTATTAAGATCTCCTTCTTGAATGAGAACAACCATTTTATCAGACTCGATAGACAAGAAATAGTTCCCCATCCCTGATGATTCAAAAAGGATTTGAGCTTTGGGGTCCTCAGAGCTAGTAACCAAGTACTTCTTTTGTGATTCTGGCTCCAAAGTCTGCATTACGCCTTTGATGGGAATTCTAGCTTTAGACCAGTCCATATGAATTTCCCCACCAACTTCGCTGCAAAAACTTCTTCCCAGCAAAATTCCATAGGCTGTCTGGAATGTCAGCAACAAGGACTGTCATCTTTACTCTTTTATCTGGGAATGCCGCAAATGTAAATTGCGCATCTTTGATTTGGCCAATCAACGGAACCTGCTTGGTTTCCAAGGAATAACACCTACCGAAAGGCTTGGTAAGAGTAAGGCCCAGAGCATGGGTGACTTTTACCGGCATGACGTTATCAGAAGCCCCGGAATCAATTATGCAGTTACTCAGCTTGTGTCCATTGATTAGGAGGGAGAGATAGAAAGGCTCTATCTTGCCTGATGCTGATGTTGAAGCAAAATTTATGTGGGATTCAGGGGGAGTGGAAAGGATTCCTTTTGGGGAAACCTGATTAGATATAACAGCTTGACTCTGAATATATTTGGTCAATCTTACAAGCTGTTCAGGATTTGACTGAAGATACTCAGCTTCAGACATTTGGATCTTGGTCTTTTTTGCATGATCTATGATATCAAATGCGGCCAAGGGTTGCGTTGGTGAAGGAATGAGTCCCTCACTTCGCGATGGTGGAATAGGATTACTGGTCTTGGTAGGAACGTGAGAGGATTGATTTGGAGGAGAGATGGGGGGAAAGGATTTCCTTGTAAAAGATTTGCTAGGGAGTTGAGTAGGAAGAGGATTACCTCTTTTAGCAATGATCGGAGGCGCGTTTGACACGACCTTCTCCTGCTGGACATGGGCAGCAACTTCCACTTCTTTTCCTTGCAAGTGAGTAAAAACAACGTATGACTGTCTGCTTGCATATCCCTGGGTACCCTCTTCTGCATCAGATTCTTCCTCATCAAATTCCATATACCCGATAGTAGAGTCGCCAGTCGGTTCACCGACATCTTGATCATCTTCACCCTGAGACGAAGGTTCTTCATAATACTGCTCTTCTTCTTCAATTTCGGTCAGAGCGTTGACTGGAGGAGCCTCAACTGCTAACCGCGGAGCGGTTGCAGGTAAGCATGGCCTTTGTGAAACATTGTTAGGAACAAAATTCCTCTGCGGAATATCCCGGTATGAGGAACTGGGGGAGGCCTGGGCCAACTACTTCTTCAATGCAAGCAAGTCATTTGCCATCTTTTGAAAGGTTGGTTCAGACGAAGAAGTGGGCGAAGGACCCAAAGATTTAGGCTTGGCTAATTCCTTTTTCAATTCGCCAGATATTATTAAATTATCTTCTATTCAAATGGCAGCGGCTTGGGCGAGAATCAAGGTGGCAACTCGTTCTTGAAGGAGCAAGAAACTAACTTTCGAGATCATAGCGTTTACGAAGAAACACTTCTGATTTTCCGGTATTGGAAGCATGGCAACAGGGACACGGTTGATTAGTGCATTGAACTGGGTGATAAAATCGTGCATGGTCTCATTGGCCTCCTTCTTTAGGTGAGTGATCCATGATAATAATGCAAACGCATCCTCTTAAGGCTTGTATCTGTCTTCAAAAGCATCCTGCAAGGTGGCCCAACTGGTAATAGATCCGGCTGGTAAATGCTGAAACCATTCAGCTGCAGGTCCTTGTAGGGTTTCCAGAAAAAGGTGAACCGACACATCTTCATGAGTTACATCCAAAATACTGCATGACATGATGAATGTAGATATGTGGGAATCCGTACTTTGATTTCCGCTCCCGTCAAATTTGGGAAAATTCTTTCAGTTTCTGTGAGGGAGCGCGTGAACTAGATGTGGTAAAGCTAAGGGACCCATAGCATTTCCCTATGGTACCGCCATTTGAAAGGCTGGAAAAATAACGCGGGCTGGGAGGGTGGTTCCGCTGAGCAGCAAGGCACTACAAAGGGATGTGGATGCCCTTTGCAAAAGATTCTTCCTTCGTGAAGGTGAGACACTCCTGGATGACCGGTCAACCGAGCTTAGCGCTGAAAAGCGTGCCGATGTTATGCTGAAATTATGCCTTTGAAGTAGATCGAAAGTAGGATCAGCTTCTCCACGGGCTCTCCTGCTGCGCATAAAAGGTTCACCCGCCAGTGTACCTTCCAGATCTGCAACGTTATGGCACAGATTTGAAATTTCTTTTTGGCTGTACTTGCTGATTTTCTGGTTTTTCTGTCAAAAACCAGCAACATATACTTTTCTAAATATTTAAAAACTATCCTTTTCAGAAAACTGATTGCGGTTAATGACAAATAACAACAAGGATAAGAAGGCAGAGAAGATTAGTAAGCTGATTTTCGGATCTAATTTTTACTTTTTTCAAAGGGTTTCAAACTTTTAGCAAACAGTCAAAAACTCAGATCTACGGCAAAATACTGATTTCTATAAAAACTCATCGAACTAAAGGTCTTCAACTAGGCTAGATCTATGGATCTTAGAAGAAAATTTTCAATTCAGAGCACTTTTGCAAATTTTTGGATTTTTAACAAAAAGTTCAGATTTGCAAACAGATAGTGATTTTTCTGATTTTTTTAATTTTTCTATCCTACCACCATCATAGATCTGATAGATCTGTTTGATCCCTAGCGGAGTCGCCAAAAACTGTTGGTCTGAAAATCTGTCGCTTGGACAGATCTATGGATAGACGAGCCAATAGTGTGCAGGGCATAGCCCCTCTTTGAGTCAGCAAAGTGAAACTGGTTTATTGCTATTCTACCAGCAAGAATCTATGCAAGTCTCACAGATTCTGCCTTCGGGGGTTTGGGATCTCATCCCAGTAGGGGTGTTTCTGACTGCAAAAAGAAAGGAAAGGAAGAGGGGATGAAGAAAGAGCAGGTCTGAAGGAAGAAAAGAAATGAATTCCAAAGCAGAAAGGTCGGAAGGTTTATGTTTTGGGATTGGTAGTAAACAGAGCCAAACCTACTTGCATAAACGAGCAAAGCAATACTGATGATAAATAAATGACAATAAAACAGAAGCAGATCCAACAGAATAAACACACAGATCTAACAGAATAAACACACAGATCTAACGTAAGAAATATCTAATGCACATAACACATGTATTCAACACAAAGTCTAAATATTGTATTAATATTTTTCTTCTGTTACAAAAAGCTCAAAGTCTTTTTTTCTTCACTTCTATTTTTCATCTGAAAGATATTCATCCATCCATAATACAACAAGTATATGGGATATTTATAGAAGAAGAAGAGAAAAGCAGGCAAAAAGGAGCCAAGCCAACAACAATTTACAAAGATATTTACAAAATATCTAAAAGTCATGTTGACTTTTTACAACTTGATGGATGACATCATCATTTGTATCAACATACTCCAGATATTTCCAAAAAGAAAGACGAAGAAGAGAAAGACAAGAAGAAGAAGAAGAAGCAGCAACTATTTGTCATCGTCATCTTGCGGTCGAAAGGGGGTGGACTGCTTTTGTTGTTGCTCAGGTGACGAGATATGGAACTGAGAGCGGTATTCCATGAACTTGTTAATTATTGGCCCTAGTTGATCCTGGGAAGGATCCTTGTGCTGTTCACTGATCATCTCACAAGTCTCCCGCTCATCGATGAGCTTCTCTGGGAGTTTGGAATAGTCCTTTTCTGCCTCAATGAGAAACCCGATGAAGTCCCTACAGGCCAGCAGGTTGTTGATAGACTCTGTGTAAAATGTGACCTTTGGCCCCGTTCCTTGAGAAGCGATCTCCTTGAAGATCCGGGTGGTTTCATCAGCTTTCCTTAAAGTGAAGGAAGGAGTAACCCTGGCGACATATTAAGAACAATCCGTTCCATTTGGTGCATCGCATCCAGGGCTTCTTCCTTGACTTTGTCGATATTTTCTAGAATAAATTCTAGTTGATCCACCCGGTAGTCCAGAGTGGACATGATTTTGTTGAGGGCCCTTAGATGGCCGAAGACGCTGAACTTGACCAGATCTTTGACTGAACAGTCGAACATTTGTTGGAAGGTCTCGTGCTGCAGTCTAGCATGTTCCAGCTCTTCTGATATGGGCCCTGCTAATGCTTAGAGCTCTTTATTCACCTTACTGATGTTCAGGTACAAGTCGGAGAACTCAGCGATCACTTTTTCACTGTCTTTGAGGATTTAGCTCCTCCAAGCAGAAACGACCATATCCTGCTCACCGATCTTCGCATACTCATTAATTTTCTCCTGGCTGAGAAGCTCAGAAGTTTCGGCGGCAGTTGTGGGAGGCGCACTACCCATATTTTGTAAGGCTTGGAGCAGATATTTGTTTTGCTCCTTCAGTTGCCTTTTCTCTTCCTTTATCTCTTTAAGCTTCTTGCAGAGGGCGTCAACTGCAGAAAGAGCCTCCCCCTGAAGACTTTCGGAAGATGTCCCCATTGTGACTTGGGTCACGGTAAAATCTGTCGGAGACAGATCCTTTTTCTCTTTGAGGGGATTGGGGTATGTGATTTCCATAACTCTCTCTCCTACAACACTTTGAGAGAAGCGTGTGACAGGCTTCTGCTTCTTTGCCCCCTTAGATGGGATCACGGAAAAGTCCATCGGAGGGATGGGAACTTTCCTCTTTTGCTGACTTAGCTGCTGAGAGATCCAGGCTGGACCTATGGTAGAAGGACCGGAAATAGAGGAGGGGGCAGCTACAGTAGTAGAGGGGAAAAACGTGGAGACACGTGGCGGCGGCATTGAGAGAATAGCCGAAGAAGTGCCCACAGAAGGAAGGGAAACTGCAGCAGTGGAAGACATAGGAAGGGAAGGGAGCTCAGAGATGAGGGAAGAAATGGAGGAGGACAGATCCACAAGGGAAGAGAAGATAGACGAAGAAGCAGGGGGAGGAGTAGATGAAGGGGGAGAGGACACGACCAAAGGAATGGCCACCTGAGTCACTCAAGGAGGGTAAGGAAGAGAAGAAGAAGGGATAGAAGGGACCTCGGTTGTTGTAGCAATGCCGACATCCTGAGTGGATGGGCCTATTGGAACATCCTCTTCTACTTCTTTCTCTGGCGAAGCCAGAGTTATAACCTGTTCGGGTGCCGTGGAAGGAGGACTCTTAGGGGCTTCTTCCTGAATGGTGTTGGATTCACCTTCTACGCCTTTGCCCTTGCCTTTAGGCTGCTGTTTGGATCGTGGAGGTGTGTTACCCAATGGGGAGGTTATGAAATCAACCCCGAGGTACATTAATCCGTTCATCTGACACCAATGCTCTATCTTACGTAGAGTCTCCTTGACCCTCTCCTCAATTGTCTGAGGGGCCTTAGTTCTATCAATGGCTGGAAAGGGCCAATTTTCCCCATCTGTGTCAGTATATACCTTGTCTATTTCATCTTCCATAGTTTGGAAGCCTTTGGGGACAATGGCTATCCCATATTGGATGATTTCTGCCAAGGCTAGGCGAGAATGATCCTTTCTCCTGAGCTCCACCTCATGGATGACGTCAATGTAAATGTCCTCGATCTGAGGGACGTGGATTGGATCAAGTTTCACCCTTGGCAGACAGCTCCTTGGGTCGAAGGTAGGCCTGGCTGGGAAATCATGTTTTAAATTAAGTAACTCCAGCTCTGCGAACATTTCCTTCGCCTTGTGGTGGGTAAAGCATGTATATCAGCCCACTGTGAGGGGGAAAGGAGTTCCACCCTTCTTTCTTTTTAGGCATTTCTCGTGGTATGTGATCAGCTGCCTTGACAGCTCCAACAGAATCAGTTTAGGTCCAGCATACCTCGGTAGCCTGGTTGGCTCTCCTAAAAAGTTGGCAGCCCTTAGATAGGTGAATGTGGGAAACTGGGTGAACAAGGCCCCCCATTTCTCAGTGGCTACTACTATGCTTTTGGTCGTGCGACCATAAGTCATATTCGGCCTTAATAGGCAGATGATGTGATAGAAAAACACATCATTAATTTTTGTGAATTGGGAGATGCTATTCTCCAGCCTCAATTCTGTGTAGTACTCGTATATCTTGACTTGAGGCCAAACTCCACTCCGCGTCAGGCCTGGATAGTCCCTCTCTAATGCTGCAATGTAGACCACGTAGGAGTTCATATGGAATGTCCCCGTTGTGCTAAATTGTTGTAGCTGCTTAGAGATTGTGCTGCTTATAATTTCTCCCCAGCAAAAGCGTTTATCAGGCATATTCTTGTTCATGGTCTCTAAGTATCGCAGCATCCATTTATGGAAATAATGGGCGTCTGAAAGCCCAAAGACCCTGCTCAGGAACGTAATGGTGTCGCTGAGCTCCTCTGAGAAGTCGCTGCGGTGGATGATTTGGGGCCACCGGGTTACTACCTTTTTGTTTTTCAAGTAAACCTCATTCATCAGTTGCATACACTGATCTGCATTGTCATCCCAGGCCTTAATGCAATCTTCTTGACTGACGGCCACAAAGTGCTGGTGGTGAGGTATGCCGAGTGTTACTTCAAAGTGACGGGCAGTGAGGTTAATGACTACCTCGCCCTTGCTGTTTACGACACACCTTGTGTCTTTGTTGTAACATTGGGTAATCACCATCAAGAATTCATTGTTGACGGCGCTGACTGGGATTCCACCGGCAAAGTGCAGGGCACTGCCTATCAGTTTGTCCATCCATGGACTCCTTGTGACTTTCTGAGTTCTGGGCTAGAATTCCTCCATATCAATATGCCCCAATTCTGAGTCTCTAACGTCTAGGCTACACTCGGCCTGGGACTCGAGCATTCTGACCCTCTGATATTTATATTTCATCTCTTCTTCTGTAAGTTTGGCCTTTGCTTTGGATTTGGTAGGTCTCTTGCTGGATGTTGACATATGTTCTTCCAAGTTTATTTGTTGATCTGCATGAAGAAGAAGCGAGACCCAATCCAAAAAGGTTGTATTAGCCATTTGATTTTCCATTGAAGTGTTAACAGAAGAAAGAGTTAGTTATTTTGAGGCTTAGGGCGCATGGCGCATGAAAGCTGCAGGGTGCATTTTGTAAAGGGCGCATGAAAAGATTGTGTTACATAGAGACAAGATGCGCCAAAGGCGCATAGATTTTTCATGTTGCATTGGGATTTGGTGTGCCCTTTGGCGCATGTATGGTTTGTGTAACAAGAACTTTTCGTGCACCAAAGGGAACATGGCGCGGTGCACGGAGGGTTTGCACAACATGAATGCTTTTGCGACGAGGAAAGCGCCTGCGTCTTAATAACTTCATACTTGGCACAGATTAAGCCGGTGTTGCACAGTTGCGGGGTACGCCTTGAGGGGCGCATGTTAATGCGATGCAGCAAGGAAGGTTGGTGCACCAAGGTGGGCACAAGGCTAGCACTTGCATCATGTGAAGGAGGCGCGCCTTGAGGGCGCAAAGGTATTTGATGCAACAAGCATGATGGGTGCGCCATTGGCGTGGATTTTATTCATGCTGCGAGGGGGAAAGATGCGCCAAAGGGAAAAACAGATTTTTTTACATGGTTTAGCCTCTCCTTTATCCTTTCTAAGATTGTTTAGGAAATAAAATGGTTTAATCCAAAGGGATTCAGACCATGCTTTTAGAAGAACTTCCTCTACCAGCAGATCTGGAAAGAGGGGGAGGGATATGGAAAGACAGCAAAGGGGGAGGCTAGATCAAAATTTCAATACTTCCAAACCACAACCAGACCACCAAGCACACAGAGAACAAAAAAAAATGTAAAACACACGAGAGAAATAAGAACCTCTTACCTGGATAAATAGAAAAAACTTGCACACGGGTCCACAACGCGTTGAAAACGACGAGGCAGGGGCTGACAGGATCAGAGAATAAAAATCACGTGTTTTGCGTCTGGAGATAATGACATTTGTGGACGTGCAAATGCATATATATATATATATATATATGAATCAGCAATAAATGCGCCACCAACTTTGTAAAGGGCGCATGAAAATTGTTGTCGACATAGGAAAGCATGCACCCTTTGGCGCACCAAAGTGTTCGCCAGCATGGAACCAAGTGCGCCTTTAGCGCACCAAAAGTTGTGTCGCCATGAGATTATGTGCGCCTCTGGCGCACCAAAAGGTGGCGCAACAAAAGTTTTGCCGACATGAAGGTGCATGCGCCTTGGCGCACGCAGGGAAGACTCAACATACAAGGCGCACCGAAAGGTGTGTTGACACAAGAAAATATGCGCCAAAGGCTTTAAAGGGGGCGCACCAAAAAGTGATGTTACATAGCAATTCCATGCGCCCAACCAAAAAAGACCAAAAAGACTAAGTTCGGAAAACCAGATTTCCCAGAAAAGGGATTTTGCAACGTTCTGAACGCAAGGGACCCCTAATGAGGGATCGAAACAAAATTTTCGGTATGGTTATAGGTAAAATTGCCCTTGTCAATTTTACGGGATAACAAGAAGCCTCCTGGAATCTTATTATGATTGCTCTTCCACTACTTAGGAATCTGCTAGATGTCGCCATGTGTTTCCCTTAATCGAGTGTCTTTAGCATGCATGTGCCAGTTAATCCTTAACAACCTTGACTCCTTATCCTTTCATGATAATCGTAATGATTCCCTGGAATAGCCTTTTCTTCAATGACAAGTCTCCATATCTAATCCACATCTATATTTGGTCACTTTTCTATTCACTCTCTATGCGCATCTTTTTCCTATTTGTCCAAAACTTACTAAGTCCTAACTCCATCCTACCCTAGTGTGACCCTTTGCGCCTCTCTGAGGACTACTTCTATGTGTGCCTTCGCACCCCATCTCTACACACCATAAGGCTTCTTTCCTTAGGTACTTAGTTGCTTTTAGGGGTCCAACATCATCCCACACTAAACTAGTTGTCACCTTAGCAAACCTTCACACTAACTGAGAAAAAATCTTATCGACCAAAACTTGATATGGTAAGAAGGCTACTCCAAAGAATAAAAAATAGTGGAAGGAAACAAATATGAGCAAAGAATTAAAGAATGGGATGCTTATACGACTAATTTAAGGAGCTCGAGGAATTCCGTGTTTATCTCATCCTTCCATTTCTCTTAAGCCTTTAATTCTGATAAGGCCTTTCCCGACACGTCCCCTACGACATTGGGCAGCTGGTCTGGGATGATTTACCCCACCTTCCCCTTTAATGCGCTGATGGCCACCCCTAACTTCATGTAGACACCCTCAAACTCGTCCATCCACTTAGTGATGGAGTCTCGGAGCTCACTGATTCTAAAATCTAGTTTTTCACACTTTGTTTTGATCTTCTCTTTCTGGGTCATGGTGTTAACGACTAATTGTGCACACTCTACCTTATTGGTGGGGATGGTCTCCTGCAAAACTTTAAGGGTTTCCTCCTCCTTTATCACTCACACGTCGATTATTGGCTCACATTTCCTACAACTATTGAAGCCTCTATCTGCTAGTATATTCACCTCGTTGAGTTGGGAGAGCAAGTCTTCCAACTTAGTCATCTGGACTTCAACGATGACCTTGTTCTCTTCCTTTTTATTTTGTGAGATCTAAAGCCATCGAGACCACACCATCCTTGATGTTAACGAGTAACATCACTACGAGGTCCTCAAGATACTCCATCTCATCCCTGTAATCTATCTGGATCTGGCTTATCAATGTCGTATATTTCCCTATAATGTTCTTCATGAGGGCTCCAGCTCATTCATATGCCTCCTTTGTCTATGCCTTCTCTCCCCTTAACCCATAGCGTAACCTGTCTATTTCCTTCTCTTTTCTCTTTCTTTCTTTGATCAAGGTCTGAGTAGTGGCCCCTATATCCAGACTACATCAAATTACCTCTGAAGATGTCTTTTGCAAAGCATTACATGTCTGCTAATTTGTAAGGTGGTTAGGATCCACCACCTTATATGTATCTCCCCCCTTCTTCTTCAAGTGGATGGTCTAGATCACATGATCATTGACCTTGAACTCATGTTCCTCGACGTGGCAATGTATAGTCTAGTTGAGCATCTTCTTGGTTTTGGGAACACCCTCATCTTGATCCAACAATTCCCAGCCAGGAAACTTTTCTGGTGGGACGGTGGCCTGAAACCTTGCATGCAAGACCTTCTCCAGGTCATAAAAAATTCCATGTGTGGAGACACTGTCATCCAATTCTTCCTTGTAGCCTTGCACTTTTTCCTCTACTTCTTTTCCCCAGGGGTGAATCCCATATCCTCCTTTATAGTAAAGGAGTCCCCCTTGTCTTCCTTTGGGCTAGTATTCTGTAGTCTAGTGGTTTTGTGCCTTGGACTCTTATCAGCCCCTACCGAATTCTCCTCTCCTTCTTCCCGTGCCTCGCCAACATCTGTGGCCTTCACCTTATCCTCCTACCCCTCCAACTTCACTTCCAATTTTTCTTTGAAAGTGGTAGGGTCTTCTTCTTCTTAGCCTGTTGTGGGGCATGATGCGTCGTGCATCTTCTATTTATTTTCCTCGCACTCTTCCTTCTCTTCTTCCTCTTTCTCGTGCCCTGGTGATGAGGTGTTAGTGTCACCCTATTCTGAAGTGCTAGCACCCTTGCTACTATTCTGACGCATGTAGTGCTTCCTCTTCTTTGAAGTGTATAACTTCCCTTCTTCTTCTTCTTGTTCTTGTTCTTGTTCTTCTTGTACTGCCTGCATGGGTGGGATTGACGCCTCCTGTGGTTTTGGAAAGGGAGATTCTATAACCTCCTCCTCAATCACTCCCTATGTTTTAGGACGTAGCTGCAAAAACACCTGATGGACATACCCCTTGATAGTAACGTTGACTTGTGGTTGTAAGTCTAGGAAATCTGGCTCCAAAAGCTCAACATAGGCAGGCCGAGCAACATACTTGTACGTGTGTTCAATGAAAGGTTTTGCAAGAGCTATTGAAATGGGGTAAGAACACTCAAGAACCCCAAATCCTTATGCAAAATCCCCTCAATGGACCATATGATAAGAAATGAGCAAGGAATCCTATTTACATGCATTAACTTGAAGTAAACAAGTAATTTAAACAAATGAAATTAACCTCTATTCTTGAAAGCTTAAAGTAAATGAACCTAAAAGGATCTAAGCAATCAGTTTATGCTTCAAGAGAATGGGATCTTACCATTAATGGATTCAAGGCCAAAGGTTCTTCCCATTTACTCCATATTGTGTGATAGAAATGCAAAAGCAAAGCAAATAGCTTAATAGAATGAAATGAAACTCTTAATCCTAGCAATAATACTATAGTTTAGGTTAGAGGGAAGAAGTATTCTTAGAAATGAGAGGGGGGTAGTAGGCTATTTATAGTTTTCCATTTGGGAAATGGGAGCCTTTTTGGTGTATGTGGGACTAAAAAGGGAGTCAAGAAGTAAATTAGCAAGTCAAAGTAATATTTGACTAGTTTTAGAGAGAGGTTAATCATGGTTAAGACTAGTTAACCATGTTTAGAGGGTAAAAAATCCTATTTAGAGAGAAATTAGGTTTCTGAGAGGGTTCTGAAAGGCTTAATCAATCCAATGAAGTGGATTGATATTATAGGGAGCTAATAGAGGTGGTAAAGAAGAGAATATTTAGCCAAGAAGAGGTTATTATAACCTATTTAATTAGTTTACAAGAGGAAATACGACAAAAAGAGTATCGTAAGAGGGGAGTTAGATAGATCTAATTGACAAGATGTCGTAAATTTGTGAGGAGGACAATAATAAGTGCAATATTAGAAATAATAGTGCTTTGGTCATACTACAGGTGTCTACATTTTCCCCTCTTTGGGGTGACGTAAGCCACGTCGCTTCAAAGAAATTGGACAAACGTAAATGGGTAGAAAATTTTGAAGGGGTAGAAGAAAAATTAATAGGATGAAGGGTGAAGGATACCCCCTCAAGTGTTGATGGGGTGATGAAGAAACTTGATTGACGGTCAAAAAAGAGAGTAGGAGAGAAAGTGAGAAGAAAGGAGATGAGAAAGGGAAAAAGTTATATTAAGTTATCCACAAACCAGTTCCTTATAAAAACAATACAGAATCATCATTTTGCTTAGAATCCTCATCATTGGTCCTTATTAAAATGTAAGCATACGACGGAGGAGTAAAATGACATGAAAAGCAAAGATACAAACAACTATCCTGTGCTAAAAATGACCAACTCTATGCAACATACACAAATGCAATGCAATACGAGAAATAAACAATCTCACCTAACAGGGAAATAAGTACAATCACACACACTTAAACCAACAACATTCAAAATAGTTGCACAAATATTTTGTTATCGATATATAGTCCTAAATGTTTTGATAAACAACAAGGGTGAAAGATGATGCCCTAAGAAATGTGTATAGTGCAAGGGAAAAGATGGAGGACACTTGGGTCCAGTGAAAAAGCAAAGTGCAAGACGAAAAATAGTACTAGGCAACTTATAGTGCCCTAGAGTACAGATGAAGTAAGCAGCGTAGCTTGTGTAGGTGATTGAAGATTTAGATGATTCATGAGTCCTTGTTTCAAAATATTTGAAAATGTCAGTAAGATATGGGATGAGTGCCATGTGAGAGACACAGATTTCAGCTGTTGATGAACGGTTTACCAAGTTTTAGTCTATTTCCAAAGTATTTCAATTTTTTTGGTTTTTTAAATGGTTTTACAATTTTTTAGATTTTTTGATTGGTTGGTAGAATTTGTATAAGAGATCAAAGATCTCGTAAAAATATGCGCAACTACCTAAAGAAAAAGGCAAAGGCGCAATGGAGCATAGAAAGTGGCTCGGTGAGAAGAATTACAAGCCAAAAATAATTATTTAATTAAAATAATCATTACGACAGGTGAAAATAGAGGGAAAAAAATAGAAGAAAAAATGAAAAATAAGAAATGATGCCTAGAAAATGCGTAAATCATTCCATTGTAATGAAGAAGTGACCGCAGGGTGGCACTAAGCACTCCGACGTGTGAAAAATGAGTAAAAATCATCATTTTGACGAATAGAAGAAGGGCTAGAATGATCACGGTGGAGAAAACATGCCCCTGGGGCATCGCGACAGCCTAATATACCCACCCAAGGGGGGTAAATCAATCATGACCAGTTCATTTCTACCAGAGTTCTTGCAAATTTTTATCACGAGTGAGAGCGACAGCCCTGGAGTGAGATGGAGAGACTATCGAGCAGGAGGAGACGAGCAGATCACATCCGAGAGTTCATGCGAGACCCAGTGGATAGACCCTACATGAGTGGCCTATCCACCTTTGTGAATTACGCATTTAATACAATTTTTAGGGGTTTTTAGGCTAGATAGGATAATTTTGACGTATGAGTGCACGCGCATGTGTTGATGATGTATGCACGTGCGCGCATGCATCGAAACTAGCGGGTACGCATACACGTATCTGTTAAAAGAACGTATATGTGCATGCGTATGCGTTGGAAGGAAATCGGTAGGGATGTGGACCTGTGCCCATTAAAATGGCCGCATACGCATTCAGGGTGGCAAACGGGGACGCATGCGCATATGTGGAGATAGGCGCGTCAGTGTCAGACTGGGCACGTAGGCGTTGGGATGGGTGAAGAGAAAAATAGAGGGGCACGTACTCACGGAAATATGAACGTATGCGTTGGGAGGGGCACACAAGAGTCAGAGGAGGTGCGCACGTGTTGAAGAAGTAGAACGTCCCTTTGGCAAACCGGCCAAGGAGAAAACAAGACAAACTTCGAAGAAAGGGAAAAATTTCAAGAAATAAGAGAGAAGAATGGTGATTTACCAGCAATTCTTAGATAGAAGTAGATAGAAATATCAACTGATACATGTGTGTTTTCTTGTTTGCAGCGTATACTACCCATCCTCCAGACCCATGAGTGATATGTTTGGCTAGCGATGATAGAGGCCCAGTTTAACGATGATGATAGAGCGACTCTGGACAACCTTCTATATGTTAGGGGATTGGCTCATGTGGCTGAGATGCCCCAAATCACATTAGATCATGGCCTTTTGACAGCTATAACAGAGAAATGGCATAGTGAGAGTCAGTGCTTTTGACTCCAGATTGGGGAGATTACTATTACTCTTGAGGACGTGTGGTGTATTATGTGGGTCCCGATTCAGGGTCATCTCATCCAGTCTACGAGCCATTGGACTAATATTGAATGATTTATCATAGATTTGATTGGTGTCCCAATGATACCACAACATGGGATGACCATTAGGCTATCATGGTACATTGAGGACTTATAGCTAGACCAAGTAGTGGTGTATATGATGGCCTTCCTCAGTGGAGTCTTACTCCCTGACAAGACCGGTGCTTCATTTATGCTTGGTCTCCTTGGAGTGATACAGGGTTTGGTAGAGGAAGAGACCTACTACTAGGGTCAGTGCATTCTAGAACATCTATACTAGGACCTTCATTTGATTACCTACTACCGTCAGAAGATGGTAGGACCAGTCCACTTGCTTAAGATTTGGGTGTGGGACCACATTACCATTGGTCACCCCTTAGGTGTTTTGAGAGTTCAGGATCCCAAGGAGTTTTCTATGATGGGTTGCGTCCCGACAAGGGATGATGTGTGGCCATATATGGGGGATGAATATCACTATCGCCATGAGCTTGATGAGTTACAATAGGCTTCCATGGTTGGGAGGCCATACAGACATTTCCAGTGGCCCGAGGACGGTTTAGAGCTCGGTACTGCCACAGTGGAGCATTTTATCTTAGGCAGCCACAACTATATGTGGGAGTTATATAGGGTGGATTGGTGTCAGAGGTATTTTGGCAGTACCCAGGATGTTCCTGGGCCAAATAGGTGGTACGCTTGAAGGGCTCGAGAGTACATTGATATGGGTCCACAGATCACCTGTGATAGAGCATTGGCCAATTTCTGACAAGTGGTACCTGCTATGTGGGTGCCACTGAGATAGATTAGAGATCTAAGTACTACACTTGAGTATGTGTCATGGTATCATGGTGTGCTTCCACACCATTTGACTGTTTCTAGGGTGGTGTATAACGCCAGCGTGAGAGCTCCTCCAGTGGGGCCTCCTAGTGGTGGTGAGGGTAGAGTCATTGGCGGTGATGACAGTGATGACGATGATGACGGTGGGCTCAACTCATACCGGTATGTTAGGGACAAGGGATAGGGTCCAGTATTACAGTAGCCACAGGGATAGGGCCCCAGGCCTAAGCCGAGACAGGCATTTAGCGAAGCTGACATAGATTTTCCCCCAGTAGGCATTCTAGTGGGGATATATACCACTCTTCAGCAGGTACTTCTAGAGCAGGGCCCGCCACCTCATGCTCTAGGGGTTGTTGGTGATGGTGGACAGCTAGCTTCCCTTTAGTAGCAGTTATAGGTAGTGATTGTCATTCAGTTACAGGTGGTTGAAGAGATAGATGCAGCCACAGCACAGGTATAGGACCTCATAGCAAAGCAAGATCAGGCACATGCTCAAGTGTAGATTTTGACATTGGAGAGAGATCGGGCTAGAGCACAGCCCACCCAAAGCAGTGATAGTACCCTATGGTAGAATTATATTAGTGAGATGGCCGCACATGTGGCTGAGATATTGAGCCTTTTACATCATTCTCAGACCCAGGTGCAAATGGTTGTTGCTCAGAGGGACCACACCCAGGCACAGTCATAGGGTTATATTATAAAGAGGGATCAGGCATGAGCCCAGGTGCAGGTTATTACCGCAGATAGAGATTGAGAGGCCGCTACTTCTAGACAGGCTTAGGCTGATAGTGGCAAGTTGATAGGTGAGCGAGATGCCACCTTATAGGTAGCTATCACTTCTGGAGATGTTGATTTTATACATGATGCCATGAGGTCCGGTGGTGAGGCTTTATATTATAGGACTACTTACTTCAGGGCAATCCTGGTAGAGCATCGAGTGGTTCCTGTTAGTGTAAAATCAAAACACTCCCAAATGAGTCGTCAGAATTATTTTTCTAAGGCAGATTCATTTGGTGTTATTCGAATAACATTGAGTTTTCCCCGAAGTGTGGGACTTTGCAAATGGGAAAACTCTCCAGATTAAAGGTTGGTTCCTATTCCTTTGTTTAGGTGCATGCATGAAAACTTACAGAAGGCCTATTCCTAAACCTAATCTAAGCTTTACCAAGGAGACAAGGATAAAAGGAATACAAGAAATCAAAACTAAGCTACAAGGTGATTCATCGAAGGAATGATGAACATTAGTTTTGTCGATAGACACAAACCAACAAAATGCATAAAATAATCAAGCACAAATAACCAGATCTATAATGAAAGACCAGATGAGAGCAAAGGGAACAAGAAAGGATCTAGAATCAATCACAAACGTGTTTTATTTCTCTACAGATTAATACAATGCATTACAAAATGGCCAAAAGGTAAGAAACATATTTGTAATTTAAATGGAAGGTCTGCACTCCTTGAATTCCTTTGCCAAAAGGAAATGGGGGGCCTAAAAAAACAAAAGAATGTCCAACCCTTTACAATGAGTTTCAACCCGGCTTTTATAGATTCAACAGATAAAGGAAAAAGAGAGAGAAGCGGCAAAAAAAAAAGGTCAAGCCTCAACCACTACTATCAATGCCTCCTACAAAATTTGCCTCTAAATCTATCTTGACTACATCAACCACTGGTTCGGCACCTCGAAGGAGGAGGAAACGGTGAAGAAAATCAAATCCAATCTAGTTTTTAGGGCAAAAATAGATCCTGCATTAATGGCCCTGAAGACATTTCTCCATTTTTATCCCACCTAACCTCCCCGATCATAAAGTTTCAAATCTTCATGATGTAGACGAGGCCGAGATCTTTCCAACAATGTCAAATTTACAATATTTTGATCCGTGAGTCGAAAGATATGCCCTTCAAAGTTTGTATCGGGTCCGTACAAAAGGGCGGGAAAACCAGTTTGAAAAATAGGCCCCCTCTTTAATATTAGACACGTGGTGGGAAAATTAGGGCAAAAATTGGGTTTGCGGGCTTAGAATTTATATTTTCCCCCTTTTTCCATGAAATTTACAAAATCCAGAAAGCTCTCGCGGCCCTGCCACTCTGCTTGGACACATGGCACCCTTTGGTTGGCTGGGATATGTGCTTCAATTTTCATCTTTGTGCCTTTTGACAAAAGGAAAATTTTCACTTTTTCCTTCGACTCCCTGCTTCCCCACTTTGACCTTGATTCGGGCTCAGACGCTGACTTTTTCCCTTTGGGTGGAGTTATGGCCCATTTTGCAAATTTTACATCTTTGGAATAAAAAAGGGAAAAAATCCAACTTTTTCCCTAATGGCCTGCCTTAGCGCTGCTAGTTTAGGCTTGCCACATGGCGCTTCCTCCGACAGCCTACCCAATTTCTATGTTTTTGGCTAAGTCCTTTGCTCGGCGGGGTCATATTTCTTGACCAGGGACACACGACAGTCTGGCACTCATCTAGAAACCCTCTCTCTATTTGACCCTTGAGTTAGCGCCGTTTGGACACTTGGCACTCTCCGTCGGCCTGCCACCATGCATTGACTATTCAACCTAACTTTGTCCCCTTTTTTAGAATAGATGCATGGAACCTCCGTGCTCACTTGAAATCCTGATAAAGATTTGCTTTTGGAGGAGTGTTGGGTTGACACTTGGAATCCTCCACAGGTCTTTGGACTTTTCAACAACCTCTCCCTTACCTTTTCGGACCCTGGGCTACGTGGCAAACTAGCGCTTGTTTGAGCCTCCGCTTTTGGATCTACCCTTGGAGATGCGCCATTTGGACACGTGGCAGTCCCCGCTAGTACCTCTATACTTAGCCTTTTTTTAGGCTTGTCATGTCCACCTTTTGACCTCTATTGACCATTTGCTACGTGGTGGGCTGGCGCGAGTTTGAGTCTCCACCTTGGCCTCCCATTTTAGATTTTCATTGAGCCAACACTTGGCATCTTTTCACCTAGTCGAAGACTTTTCAACAGCCGTGTAATTTTTAGGGCTCTAGACACATAGAATCATGGCACTCGTTTGTGCTTCCCCTTTTGGATTCAGCTTTGGAGAATCGTTGTGCCGACACATGGATCTCTCCACTACCTCCTTCATACTTAGTCGATTTATGGACTTGTTTTGAACTGTTTTGAACCCGAAGACTTCGAATCTTCGTTGTTTCTTCCCTTTCTTTTCATAGGGTCATTTAGTCTTTCACAAGCCCCACCACTACATTGATGAGTCATTCTATAACCTGTTTGCAAGATTCAAACGTTTTTTCTCCAGTTCCTTCTATGTGGGGTCACGGCTGATCCAATACTTTTCTCGGGGGAAAAATATGGATAGCAATTTGGCGACTCACAGGGGTATTTGCCTGCTAGATGAAAAGACCAATTGCCTTGTCATATCCATTGGGCATGGAGTTGAGAATGACGACCTGATACTGATCCTGCCTCTGATTCACGAGCATGACTTTTTGCACTCTCAATTTTCATAAGAAACCTCTAAATGATGGTTTCTAATAGTAGAAAATTGTTTTGACTTGGGGCTTCATCTATCTCTGAATGGGCTGTGCAAGAGCAACAAAACAACACCACAACTATATACAAAATTTGAAATCATACATGCTCCAAGTAGAAAATGCAGAGCGTGCAAAGCACTTAGGATAAAAGCAACCTAAACTATAACAAGACAATGTGCACAAGCACTTAGAGGAATGAGAAACTAAACTAGTATGTACAAGGTGAGAACTTTCCTTCTAGTATCAGTGTTTAAGATAGATTCCATTCACTAGAATCTGCAACTCTTCACCATCCAATGTAGACAATTGGAAAGCATTCTTTTACATTTTGTGACCATGTAAGGGCCACTCCGAATAACATCAAACTTGGAATGCCTTCTTGGTTTTTCCCGATCTGCATCCCATTTCAAAACTAGGTCTCCTTCTTGGAAGGTCCTTGTTCTTGCCTTCTTATCAAAGTATCTCTTGATTGAGACCTGATCCTTCTCCATTGTTTGAAGTGCATGTTCTCTGGTTTCTTCCAATTCCATCAACTCTGTATACCTGGCCTCCATTAGTTCAAACTCATACATCTCTAGTTGCTTGATGAGTTCCAATGTTGACAACTCAAGTGATATAGGCAAAACTGCCTCTTTCCCATAGACAAGTTTGAATGGAGAGTTACCTATAGACCTCTCGAATGTTGTCCTATCAGCCCATAAGGCTGATTTGAGTTTCGTGTGTCAAGTTCTCTTATTTTCATCCAAAGCTCTTCTGATAATCCTCAGCAAGTTCTTATTTGTGGACTCTACTTGGCCATTACAATAAGGGTAATAATTTGATGAAGTGCTCAACTAAATCCCATTCCTAACAGCCCATCCTATGATTTTGGAACCTATGAATGTCAATGCATTGTCTAATATAATGGTGGTTGGCACTCCAAATCTGGTCACTATCCCTTCATAGAAATCTAGTATGCTAGACTCATTAGCTTCTTTAAGTGCCACTGCCTCAGTCCACTTGGTGAAATAGTCTATTCATCAGAATCCATTTGTGGCCTTGGCTCGAATTTGGATTGATGACCCTGATGAAATCCAATTCCCATTGCATGAATGGTTGGTCAACTAAAATTGGGTGCAATGGAAGTGCTGCTAGCTTTTCTTTGTCTCTATATAATGCACAATTCTTGCAATTTTTAATCCATGTATAATAGTCACTAGAAACCGTGGGCCAATAATAACCCACCTTCGTGATCTTGATTGTTGTCACCTATGGAGCAAAATGGCCTCCAGTTGCTTCATCATGGAACTCTTGTAACACTCTCTCAACCTGATTTGTCCCAATGCATCTTAACAGAACACCATTGATGTCCCTTTTGAACAAGACGTCGTCAATAAGCACATATGGGATGGCCTGTAGTCTAAAAGGTATCCTTTTAACTTTACTCATTTCTAGAGGACAGAAGCCTGTTTAAAGAAAGTGCACCATGTTTTGAGTCCAACAAGGAGTGGGCACATTCTCATTTTCTTCCTCCTGACTATTCAACAAGATAAAAACAACTTCCTTGTCATCACTTACTTCTTCTTATTGACTCGAGGCCAGTTGTTCACACAATCCCTTCCCATTGACTAGCTTAGTGACCTTGATCTCAATGTCATACTCCATGACACGAGTGATCCATCCTGCACATTTTTCATTCAAATCCTTGCTGAGAAAAAAGTCCTTAACTCCTAGATGGGAGACTAACAGTTGGATTTTATTGTTTGAAACCAGGTGTTTAAACTTCTTTAACCCTCTGATCACTTCCAAGACTTACTTTTTGATGAAGGAGTACCTCACTTCATAATCTTCCATACCTTGGCTGAAGAAAGCAATTGGTCGCTCTGTATCCTTTGTTTTGTTGTACTAGGATTGTAGAAATTGTGTCACTGCCACCAAAGGCATATAGTATGAAATCCTTAGAAAAATTTGGATTCACGAGAGTTAGGGCTTGTGATATAGCTTCTTTAATGACCTCAAAACTTTCTTTTCCTTTAGTTTTCCACCTAAACACAAAAATCTTCTTCAACATCAATGTTATTGGCTGACAAGGGTAAAAAAGTTTGGTACAAACATTCGGAAAAAATTGATTTTTCCTAAGAATCTTTGAAGAGCCTTCTTATGGTTTGGCACTGGCAATGCTCTTATTGCTTCAACTCTCTCTGGGTCAATTTTCAAACCTTACTTTGACACAATATGGCCTAGAATCCTACCCTCATGGGCCAAGAATATGCATTTTTAGGGTTCAATGATACCCCAAATCTCCTACACCTTTGAAACACCTACCTTAGGTGAAAAAGGTGGTCTGCTGCATTTTTGGAGAACATAGTAATGTCATCTAGATAAATCAGTACAATTTTGTTGATCAACCCTTTGAATGCCATATCCATTGCCCTTTGGAAAGTGGCTCTAACATTAGACAATCCAAATGGCATTTTCCTGTAGGCATAGGTGCCCCATTTGGTGGTGAAAGTTGTTTTGAACCGATTATCTTCTTTCACCATGATCTGGTTGTACCCTGAGTAGCCATATAGGAGAGAGACTCTCTCTTATCCATACACCACTTGCAAGATTTTCTCCATTGAGGAGAGTGGGTAGTGATCTTTGAGGGAAGCTCTGTTCCAATCTCGAAAGTCTACACACAACCTAATATCTCCATTCTTCTTCCTGACTGGGACCAAGTTTGCAGCCTAGCTTGAGTTTTTGATTTGAAATATGATACTTGCCTTTATTAGCTTGTTCAACTCTTTCTTCATCAGAGGCTTAATGTGTGGATTGACTGGTCTCTACTTTTTCCTGATGGGCTTAGTAGCTAGATCTAGTTCGATTGTGTGTTGCACTAGACTTCGGATTGAACCCTCTTGAGGTCTTCATAGCTCCAAGAAAATACATCTGGAAACTCTTGGCAAAGTTACATGAATTCATAATTTTCTTTCTCAGTGGCCACTTTGCCAATTTAAAGTGTTTTTCCTTCTTCAACTAGAATTGACTCTGAATCTTCTCCTTTGATCTATATGTTAGCCTTCTCTTTTCAAAACTAATCATTAGGATTGAAGATAGACTCCAATGTCACTAAGCCTTTGGGAAGATTTTTTGTATGCAGATGCACTACTTGATCTCCATATTGTTGATTTAATCTACTTTGATTCCTAGTTGAGAGCTCAACTTCCTCTTGTAAAAAATTGACGATTTGTTGATCATTCTTGAACACCTATCAACATGTGTTGTTATCTAGCACTACTGGCCTCATAATTACATGGATATGTGGCTGTCCTTTGTTCCCTCTTTATATTGTCAACCATATCAAATGTTTCTCCAACTGCTACAAGCCTATCAGCAGCTTAGTTCTCCATCTAGGGTATGGACACAATGTTGAAGGCATTCGAAATCCTCAATGAGATCCCATACCATATTCTTGTAGCTTTTGAGCAGGTCATTCTTGACATAATTTTTTCCTTTGACTTGATTGGCAACTAGTTCACTATCACCAAACACTTAAAAGTTCTTGATTCCTCATCTTTTAGCCCAATGTAATCCATGAACCAAAGCCTCATATTCTACAGTGTTATTTGAGAAAAAAAACTGGAAACGGAAGGCTAAGTAATACTTCATACCTTGGGGTGACAAAATCATAGCTCTACCTCTGGCTCCTTACCTACTTCTCGAGCCATCAAAGAACAATTTCCATACTTCATTGTCATCCTTATATTCCAGCTTAATGATGTCAGGAAGAGGATGATTCTCCTCATGCAAGTAGTATAATCTTAGCTCAGAATTCTTCCATCTCCTTATAGGGATCAAAATCATTTCTTTTGACCACTCATTCATCAAGAGTCAGGTCCGGGATACACCCCACCTTAGTTATCTACTTCACAAGTGTTTAGGAGGTCTTCCTAATTGAAATCTGAAAAAATTTGCATTGATTGGGCTAGGCACATAAGACTCAATGTGATAATCTGCTATGGACTCGGATCTGATTGTGGTCTTCAGCTCCATACCTTATTCTAAAGAGCATATGTGACCAGTTAGTAGACAAGCAACCTCAAATTTTGGCAGTGAAGTCCCTAGACAAACACAATGCAAAATGTGGTGGCAAGTCTATAATTGACACGTTTTGTAGTACAGTCACATTATGGTAGGCATGCAGAGTGAGGCTCAGATCCTTGATGATTCCAACAGTTGTCACTGTAGTCCCATCCAATTGTATTAATCCATCTAGAGATGACTTTATACTGGAGACCTAGTTGATCAGCTATTTGTTTGGACATTACAAAACTACTTTCCCCAGAATCAATCATGTAATTATGCACCAATTTATCCCCAATGATCAGTGAAACATAGAATGTAGAAGGTCTCAGGTTCTTACCTTGTTGCTCTTGATGGTTTCCCCTAGGTTGAGATGTATGGGTAAGCACTTTCTCTTGCTGGTTAGGGGGTTGATTTGAACTTGACCAATTTTGCATGGCAGTCTGCAATAGACCCCTCTGCCCTAGAATGGCCAGTGACTCCCATAGTGAAATGTTCACACTTTTCCTCTTCATTTTTTCAATGATATTAAACAAGCTATCCTTCTATGCTGCCCCTTCACTGGCACATTTTTTCTTGCACATGGGTTGTTACAACTGGTGCCAGAGTGGATTTGGAAGGTGGCTTAGATTGGTTATGCATATTGGTAGTTGTATTTTGGATGCCAACATCTTATGGAGAAATGGAGGATTGAGGATCACCTAAGTTTGGTGAATGTCCTTATCCAATATTTTTCTTCTTGGACCGTGGATTGGTAGCTATACTTTGAGAAGGATTTTGATTCATTCCACAAAAGTCTTCAGCTTTCCAATTGATAAGCATAGTTTCACTTAGAGGTCCCTCTTGTTGAGCTCCTTGTTGCTGATTTTCTCCTTAGCTAGGTTCTTGTGACACACCAACAGTTTACACCATCAGATCTTGATTTAGTGCAGCATTGAAGCGCATCGATTGACTGTGTGGCTGACTACATAAGAAACACCAATAATATTCTTATGCCATGTTATTTTGTATTTGAACCAATTCCCTTGATGTTGAAGTTGTGGTTGGATCATATGACCTAAAAGGTCTAGCAACTTGAGGTTGTCCTTGGTGTTGACTTTGAGTTACATCCTAGGCTTGTGGTCTATTTTGCTGATACAGGGATCTAGCCTGATACTGAGCTTGTTCCTGATATGGCCTAAAGCTCTGAGCCTACTATCTTTTGATGGTTACTAACTCATTCCCTAAGTTTTGAAGTTGTTTCATAATTTCCTGAACCTCCTTTGAGGTGGTAGATGATGAGGTGGAGGCCTCAGCTAAAATTTGACTCCTAAGAGTAGGTACAGGAGCTATTGTGGGTGTTTGGCTGGTACTTGGGTTTCCTAATTCGGGGTATAGAGGCATGAATGGCCTAGGGGAAATTTTGTCATCCTGAATTAAATGATTCTCAGCTCCTATGGAAAGGTTATACGTTGTAGGTAAGGTTGTGCCCCCCATTGACTAAATCATTAATGCAATATCATAATTTAAAGCTCTAAGAAAGTATAAGAAGGCACCTTCATTAGTGGGTTTTACTACTTCTGGAATCCTATCCCATGTCTGTTGAAATCCATCATATGCTTGTTCAGAGCTCTCTTGATTGTTGTTAGCTACTCCAGTAAGGATAGGTTATCTCCTTTTTCTCCAAATTGGTTGTGAAGAGTTGTGCACAGATGGTCCCAAGATTGAATAGAGCCTGCTTCTAGGCTCTTGAACCATTGTGAAGCTTTTCCCTTGAGTGAAGAGGCTAAAAACTTGACCATAATGTCCATCTCAATGATCTCGTGGATTGTACAGACATTTTCAATGTCTTGAACGTGGTCACCGGGAGAAGTTTGGTTTTCTCCAATGAAATATGGGATGCTCTTTAATGCTCCCACTGGGACTGGGTTTTGTGCATTTAGAGTGAGTGGGCTGCTGCCAGTGAAATTGACATAAGGATTTGGTTATGCCGTCCTGATCAGCCTGAGCACCCTTCTTGATTGAAAGAATGACCTACTAGGAGGAGGTGTTGATAAGGCTCTGTTTGGTGGAGATGGAGACCTCTGGGCTCTTCTTCCTCTTCTCCTTCTGTCTGGAGACAAGTGTAGCTGTACAAATTTTCCTTCTTCTCTGGTTCTTAACCTTGTTTGTATCCTTCTCATGAACTTGGGAAACTTGGACTACTGAAACTAGTGGATTTTATCCTTTTTGGAGTCGTCAGATGTGTAGTTCTTAAAAGCTAGAATCATAGCAAGTGCACATCGATCTTACTGTAATAAAGATGGAGACTTCTTTCTCCCATCGAGCGTGCCAAAACTGTTAGTGCAAAATCACAACACCCCCAAATGAGCCATCAGAATTACTTTTCTAAGGCAGATTCATTTGGTGTTATTCGCATAACATTGAGTTTTCCCCGAAGTGTGGGACTTTGTAAATGGGAAAACTCTCCAGATTAAAGGTTGGTTCTTATTCCTCTGTTTAGGAGCATGCATGAAAACTTGCAGAAGTCCTACTCCTAAACCTAATCTAAGCTTTACCAAGGAGACATGCATAAAAGGAATATAAGAAATCAAAACTAAGCTACAAGGTGATGCACCGAAGGAATGATGAACATTAGTTTTGCCGATAGACATAAACCAACAAAATTTATACAATAATCAAGCATAGATAACCATATCTATAATGAAAGACTAAATGAGAGTAAAGGGAACAAGAAATGTGTTTTATTGCTCTGCAGATTGATACAATGCATTACAAAATGACCATAAGGTAAGAAACGTATTTGCAATTTAAATGGAAGGTCTAAAATCCACGCTGCAAAAATAAAAGAATGTCCAACCCTTTACAATGAGTTTCGACTCAACTTTTATAGATTCAACACAGAAAGGAAAAAGAGAGAGAAGAGGGGAAAAAATAGGTCGAGGCTCAACCACTCCTATCAATGCCTTCTACAAGATCTGCCTCTAAATCTATCTTGACTGCATCAACCACTGGTTTGGTGCCTCAAAGGAGGAGGAAACAACGAAGTAGATCGAATCCGATCTGATTGTTAGGGCAAAAATAGATCCTGCATTAATGGCCCTGAATAGGTTTCTCCATTTTTCTCCTACCTAACCTCCCCAATCTTAAAGTTTCAGATCTTCATGGCGTAGACGAGGCCGAGATCTTTCCAACGGTGTCAAATTTGTAATATTTTGAGCCTTGAGTCGAAAGATTTGCCCCTTCAAAATTTGTATCGGGTCCATACAAAAGGGCAGGAAAACTAGTTTGAAAAACGGGCCCCCTTTTTAATATGGGACACGTGGAGGGAAAATTAGGGCAAAAAATAGGTTTGCAGGCTTAGAATTTATCTTTTCCCCCTTTTTCACAAAAATTGTAAAATCCAGAAAGCTCCCACAGCCCCGCTGCTCTGCTTGAACACGTGGCACCCTTTGGTTGGCTGAGAGATGTGCTTCAATTTTCATCTTCGTGCTTTTTGACAAAAGGAAAATTTTCATTTTTTCCTCCAACTCCACACTTCCCCGCTTTGACCTTGACTTTGGCTTAGACGCTAACTTTTTCCCTTTGGGCGGAGTTGCAGCCCATTTTACAACTTTTACATCTTTGGAATAAAAAGGGAAAAAATCCAACTTTTTCCCCGATGGCCCACCTTAACACTGCTGGTTTAGGCTTGCCATGTGGCGCTTGCTCCGCCGGCCTGCCAAATTTCTATATTTTTGGCTAAGTCCTTTGGTTGGCGGGGTCATATTTCTTGACCAAGGACACGCAGCAGTATGGCGCTCGTCTGGAAACCCTCTCCATATTCGACCCTTGAGTTAGTGCCATTTGGACACTTGGCACTCTCCGTCGACCTACCACCATGCATTGACTATTCAACCTAACTTTATCCCCTTTTTGAGACTAGACGCATGGAGGCTCCGCGCTTGCTTGAAATCTTGTTCAAGATTTACTTTTGGAGGAACATCGGGTTGACACTTGGAAGCCTCCGCAGGTCTTTGGAATTTTCAATGACCTCTTCCTTACCTTTTCAGACCCTGGGCTACGTGGAAAACTGGTGCTTGTTTGAGCCTCTACTTTTGGATCTACTCTTGGAGATGCGCCATTTTGACACGTGGCAGTCCACGCCAGTACCTCTATACTTAGCCTTCTTTTAGGCCCACTCTATCCACCTTTTGACCTATGTTGACCATTTGCTACATGGTGGGCTAGCGTGAGTTTGAGTCTCTGCCTTAGGCTCCCATTTTAGTTTTACGTTGAGTCGACACCTGACATCTTTCTGCCTAGTAGAAGACTTTTCAACATCCATGCAATTTTTGGGGATTTGGACACGTGGAAGCCTGGTGCTCGTTTGAGCTTCCACTTTTGGATTCAACTTTGGAGAAGCGTCATGCCGACACGTGGCTCTCTCCACTAAGTCCTTCATACTTAGTCAATTTCTGGAATTGTTCTGAACTGTTTTGAACCTAAAGACATTGGATCTTTGTCGTTTCTTCCCTTTCTTTGCATAGGGTCATTTAGTCTTTTGCAGGCCCCACCACTCCATTGTTGAGTCCTTCTGTAACATGTTTGCAAGATTTAAATGTGTTTTCTTCAGTTCCTTCTGTGCGGGGTCGCGAATAATTCAATACTTTGTCCGGTAGATAAATATGTATAACAGTTCCTTTTGAGCAGTCAAATGCGAGTGCAACAGGCTCTAGGTCATGATGATCAAGCCGTTTAGTTAGATCAGTCCAACAACCCATTACAGAGCATCCGATTGGACAACAACCATCTAGAGAGTAGGGTGGTACCCTTGGTGCTGGTCCATCAGAGCCACCACTCTTTCAACCTCCAGGTCATGGTCCCGGGAGCCCCGGTGAGGGCAAGAGCTGTGGTTGAGCTATTTACTTCTCCTTTTGTAAAGATGTATTGTATATATGCCTCTTATGAAGGCTGATTTTGATGTACAGTTGTATGTACCATTGTTTTGATGACGCCTCTTGATGAAGGCTCGATTCTTTTGATGCACGCCCTTGTTAGATGGCATGTTGTATCGATGATGTACATTTTAGTATTGACATGGATAGTTATACATGTATTATATGGGCATTGTATCGATGATGATTTTTTCATGTTATATTGTGATTGTGCTTTATATGATTATTGATTTGTAATCATTGCATCATGATGTATGATTTCCCTTTCCTCTATGTATGTGACATACCTTAGATTTAGAGATGTGTATGTTTTATGCTTTCATATTGATGATGTATACATAGAGAGTATCACATGTTTTTAGATTTTATATGAGATGTTTTTGAGTTCTTATTATAGTACTTGGGATGATACTAAATGATATTGGTGTGGGGGGGGGGGGATAGATTTGTGCTTATGCGCAACCCCTCTTGCCCCCATTGATGATACGATAAGTGATGATTCGCTTAACATACATGCATGGCGTAATACTTAGCATTTTTTTATATATGATGTAGTAGATGATGTTTTATATGCGATGAATGATAGATGATAGATGTGATAACAAATAATTGTGCAAGAGATAAATATACAAGAAAAAGTTAACAAATCTAAACAATTATACCTATTCAACACAACACAACTTATGATGCAAACACATGATTTGACAAAGCATACTAAAAATATCAAATTGGCGAATTATAATATAAGTAAGGAAAATGAACCCTAAATAAATGTATATAAGCTACAAATGAATCAAATGTCACATATAATTATTTCAAACAAGATCCAACCTATACAAAGGAAAATAAGTCACAACATCACACGACAAAGTATTCATAATCAAAACTATTCAAACTAACAACTAAAAGCAATTAAACCATTACCTTGTTTTTGCAGGACAACATACACATATTTTCTAATATTTTTTCAGTTTATCTAAAAAGATAAGTTTTTAAGGCTACTGTTCACATTGTTTTCTAAGATAACATTGCGTAGTTTTCGTATAGCTTTGTGCCTAAAAAAGGGAAGATTTTCCGAATGTGTAGATTTTTCGCATATTCCTTTTCTGAGTGTTTTTTGCATTTTCTAAGGTCACGTTCTAGAAAGTAATGTACAAGAATAAATAAGTGTGGATTCCCCCAACGTGATGTAGAAATATACAAAAGGAAGAATGCCATGTGCGTATGTAGGATAAGGTGAAAATGTGAAGGTGCTCTCAGTGTTATATGGGAGTATGCAAAGGAAATGTCCTTCATGCAGATATAAGAGCAAATAAGCCAGATCACGGCTCGAAAAAGGTGGCTTTAATAGGGTTTTCTAGAATTAGTAAAGGAAGTCGTATCTAGAAATTGGTGATGATTACCCATCCTGCTGTAAGAGTAACTTGTGCTCGACGTTTATCTTCCTTGAGCAGCTAAAAATTGGTTTTCACCTAAAGACCTACCCACTTCGCCACAATTGCGTGGTTTTCAGATGTGGACGGCCTATTTTTCTTCTTTCCTATTTTCTCAATTTTCCATTTTTTTGCTTGTTTTTTCTTTGTTTTTCTATTTTTTAGTTCTTATCTGATATTCTCGTCATGCTTAAGCATAGAACCGCTTGAGGTGCATGGCATTCATAGGTTTTGGAAGCTCTTCACCGTCTGAATATGCAAGTTTATAGGCTCCTGATCCATACTTTGCAATTACCACATAAGGACCTAGTCAGTTAGCCTCAAACTTACCTTTCTTTTCTCTGTCTTTGACCATGTTCTTCTGATTTTATTTTAGAACTAGATATCCTACATAAATTTCCTGATGAATGATGCATTTTTTGTATCCCCTGGACACTCTGTTCTGATAGAATTTCAGGTGATTGAGCGCTATGATACGCTTTTCATATAATAGTTCTAACTCTACCATGTGAGAAACTTTGTAGTCCTCTGTATTTATTAAAATAGTATCTGAGAGATATTCTCAGGGAAGGAAGCTCCACTTCCAGAGGTATGATGGCTTCAGTGCCATAGATGAGTGAATATGGGGTCACACCAGTAGGAGTGCAGATGGAAGTTCGATAGGCCCAGAGGGTGGGATGTATCTGTAAGTGCCAATTACGTCTGGTTTTATTGACCATTTTCTCCATAATCCGTACAAGGGTTTTATTAGTAGCTTCTGCCTGTCCATTACCTTGGGGGTAATAGGGGGTAGACCACTTGAGTTGGATATGGAAACTTTGACATAAGGTTTTAACCATATTGTTTTTGAAGGATTTACCATTATCAGTGAAAATGGCTGGAAGGGATCCTATAATGGACAGATGAGATGGTTCATGATGAATTTTGAAATTTGTGCACCGGTGACATAGGTAAGAGGGATAGCCTCTACCCATTTGGTAAAATATTCGGTGGTAGTGATGATGTGAGTATGACCATCTGATGAAGAAGGATGGAGCTTCCCTATGAGATCCAGGCCCCATTTAAAGAATGGCCAAGGCGTTGCAATAGGTTGCAAGGCCTGTGCTGGCACATGTATTAAGTTTCCATATTTTTGGTATAGTTCACACTTCTTTACAAAGTTGCAGCAATCTGATTCCATGGTAGGCCAATAATAGCCTACTCTCAATAGCTTCTTAGCTAAGACCATGCCTGTTGGTGTGTGCTCCACAAATACCACCATGTACTTCCTTAATGGCGTGGATAGAATCAGCAACATCCAAACAACGAAGCAGATTCCTGCCGTAGCCATGACAATAAAGGGTGCCTCCTAGGAGGGTATAACGGGCTATGTGGCGGATAAGGGATTTCTTTTCAGAATGAGTAATGTCTGGTGGAAAAGTGCCATCTTGTAGGTATCGAAAGATTGGATCATACCAAGGGGATAAGGGACCAACAACTTCACATGCCAAACACGACTCTGGCATATCATATGCTGGCACTTGTAAATGCTCTACGAAGAAAGGCATCTTACTTTCCTGAGGGGGAATGCGTAACAGAGACCCAATAGTAGCCATAGCATCCGTGGATCTATTGTGTGACCTTGGTTTTTTCTCAAATATGATATGTGTAAAGTATTCCTTCAAGGTTTTGACCATCTTTTTATATGGAATAAGATTCTCATATTTAACTTTGTACTCATCATTAACTTGTTTAATGATAAGTTGAGATTCTCCAATGACTCTTAGTTATCAGATGTTCCAAGTAATAGCCAACTTGAAGCCAGCAACGAGTGCCTTGTATTCTGCAACATTGTTGGTGCACAAAAATCCCAACTAGAATGCTCTCGGTTATACATCACATGTGGGAGTGATGAGCACCACTCCTGATTCTAGATCTATGGAAGGTGAAAGATCCATCAAAATGGATCTGCCATTCTTCAGACTCTTTAATATACATCATAGATGCATCTGGAAAATATAGGCACAAAGGTTCCATCCCTGGGAGAGGCACTTCCACCAACTTATCAGCCAACACCTGTCCTTTCAAGGATTTTTGATTCACGAACTCAATATCAAATTCACTCAGGAGAATGATCCAATTAGCCATTCATCCTGTGAGGGTAGGTTTGGATAAAAGGTACTTGAGAGGGTCAACTTTGGATATGAGTTTGGTTTTATTGTTCAGGAGATAATGACGAAGCTTTTGGAAGGTGAAGACAACTACCAAGTAGGCCTTTTCTATTTGGGGGTAATTCAACTCATACACAATCAAGGTGTGACTGAGATAGTAAACTGCTCTCTCTTTATGGTCCTAATTCATATTGGGAAAGCAATGCACCAATATCAAACTGGGTAGTGGAAATGTATAAGAGGAGAGGTTCACCTGGGGTAGGCGGCATGAGTACAGGTGGGCTGACCAAGTACTATTTTAGTAACGCAAAGGCCTTCTAATAGTCATGTCCCCAATTAAATGTGACATCTTTCTTGTGAAAATGGGTAAAGGGGTGGCACTTATCTGCAAGTTGTGAAATAAAGCGACGGATTGCCTAAATTTTCCCTTGTAGACTCCTTAGTTGTTCGAGAGTGGTAGGTGGTGGCATTTCTGTGATATTCGTAACCTTTGCAGGGTCCACTTCAATCCCTCTTTGTGAAACAATGAACCCTAGGAGCTTTCCTGATAAAACACCAAAGACACATTTCTTAGGGTTCAAGCGAACCTTATAGTCTCGTAGACGTTGAAAATACACCTCAGTACTTCAGGGTGCTCTCTTCTACTCTTGGATTTCACTAGTATGTCATCAACATAATCTTCCATGATGTCATTTATCATATCATGGAAGATAACAGTCATGGCCCGCTGATAAGTAGCCCCATGACATTCTTGAGCTCGAAAGGCATGACTTTGTAGCAAAATGTTCCCCAAGGGGTGATGAATGTTGTTTTATGCTGATCTTCTTCTGCAATCTGTATCTGGTTATAACCTGAAAATCCATCCATTAAGGACAACATTTCATAACCAGCAATGGAATCAACTATCATGTCAATGTTAGGTAGGGGAAAGTCATCCTTAGGACATGCCTTATTAATGTCATGGAAATCAGTGTAGATTCTTATGCCAACAGGATTTTTCTGTACCGGGACTATGTTAGAGATCCATTCTGAATAGTCAATGGGTTTAATAAAATCAACAGCTAACAATTTTTCCAATTCTTCTTTGATAAGGAGTGTCACCTTAGGATGCATCTTTCTCAACTTTTTCTTGATGGGTTTGGCATCCGGGTGCACAACGAGGTTGTGCACAACTAGCTCTTGGTCCAAACCAGGCATATCTGCATATGTCCATGTGAATATGTCTGTGTATTCTCTTAAGAGCTCTACAAAGATCTTTTGTTCCTGAGCTGAGAGTGAAGCCCCCAACTTTATCATTCTAGGCTGCTCCTCTGAGCCAATGTTGACGTTGATTGTTTCCTCAACAAGCATCTTAGAAGCATCTTCCATCCATGTAGGATCAGGGGGAAGAGTAAGATCGACCTCCTATGGTAGCTCATTATCATCTTTAAATGGATAAATCACTTCATCTTTAGACTCTTCGTTCTGTTTATCTATGAGTTTTTCAAAGATTTTGTCACTGTGAGATTTCTGTTTATCCTTTTTGTCAGGCTTCTCGGAAGTGGTTGTACTCTTATTTACTGTCTTCTTATTTAAACACCCACACATCTCTACTTCTTCCCCGAAGTATGCACATGTGTCTAGTTGAATTGCAAATCCTTTCTTGTGGTCCCCAGCTGGAATAGAATCCCTGAGTCCCATGAACTCTGCAAATGCCTCATCATTTTCAAAGAAATCTAGGGGCACGTGAAGTTGTTGATCCCAATCTATAAGTTCAGGATATACAAGGGCTACTTGATATTTGTTTAAGGGGATGGATTCAGATAAGGTAAGGACCGCTGAATCTGGGAATAGGTTAGTGGAAGCAAGATCCTCGTAGAGGCTACATTGGGAATCTGCGTCACTATCAGAATGAGATGAAACGTCCTCACGTTCAGAAGAGGTGGCGTCATTCTCAGAGGGTAGAGCATTATGAGGCCTTATCCCAAGGCCATGTTTATCATACTTAAAATGAGGGATGGGAATAGGCTCTAGTCGGCCTTGTGCATTAATGCCACATCCAAACCCACTATAGCCCATGACAAACATCATGCGGTGACCTTTGATGTACTGGGGTGCTTGATGGCATGAAGCCATGGTGCCTTCTGGCACTCTGCTGGTAGGATCTTCTAACATTTTCTCCTCAAATAGGAGACCACTATGGACAAATTTTTCCAATGGTTTAGGACACTGCTCGCAAGTGCTCTTGAACTGAAAATAAGGCTTACCCCTTGTTCTAGGAGATACTGATAAATCTGATATTAACAAAGCCTGTTCAAGAGTGAATGGCTCACCTGGGCCATATTTTTTCGACGTTGCCTCCCATGAAGAGAATGGGTTGACCAATGAAGGAAAGTCTTGATTGTAAGGCGTGAGGGACTCTGAATCTATCTGTTTTTTCATAGCTTCTATTTGTAGGGGGACAACAACATCCGCCGAAGGACACTCATAAGCCGCACGAGAAAAACTGTGTAATGCCCTACAATGTGTGAATGGTTCCTGGGTCGCCCAGAATGGTAACCACCTGACCTTCATGACATAACTTGATGCACTGATGAAAATTTGATGGAATAGCTTGCATGGCATGGATCCATGGGCGCCCCAGGAGCATGTTGTATGGAAGGTCCAAGTCAAGGACATGGAATGTCGTGTCATGACAAGTTGGGCCTACTTCCATGGGAACTACTATAGTACCCGTTGATTCTCGTTCTTCATTGTCATAAGCCGTGATTGTGATAGTCTTAGCTCCTAGATCTGTTTCTGAATGGCCTAGCTACTTAACCAGCTTTAAAGTGTAAATGTTTAGACCAGATCCACCGTCTACAAGTACCCTCTTGATTTTGTGATGAGTAACCACCACTTCGAGATATAAGGGTAAGTTATGTTCTGGGTTGTTATGCGGGATTGTAGTGCGATCAAAAGTAATATGATCATTGGAGTCTAGGTGCACAATCATGGCTTGAAGGTTTGTGGGGTCTACATCTATCGAAACTCCTGAATTTTGCAATGTTTTATACAATATGTTCTTGTGGGCATTAGAGATTTTGAGGAGATCGAGAATAGATATCCTAGCAGGTGTTTTCTCTAACTGATCTATTAAATTATACTGACCTTCCTGAGGGATAGGCACCGGATCTGGTATGACTAAGCGGGCACGTCTCGTCCCTACTGCGCAACTTTTTTCTAAAATCTGGATGGTGTTGATTTGTTCATTAGATGAGCTAATACATCCTATGAGAGAATCAAAAGGACTATCATTTGTAGGGTAAACATAAGCGGTAGTTCTATAGTCGTTGGAGGTTTTCCCATGATCTGGTTTCCTTTTCTTTTTATCTGCATGATTAGGAAAAGGTTCTTTGTAGATACCCATTTTCTCGTTTGGACCTTTTCCGGATTCAGGGGGAGAATCCACAGCGATCTTCCTTCCTCGATGAGGTCTTGTATGTAATGGTGCAGTCTCAAACACCTATCTGTCTTGTGTCCTTTAACACGGTGGAAGTCACAATATTCATGGTCTTTGAACCAACCAGGTTTTGGAGCATCCTCTGGGTATGGTACCATCGTAGTTGGATATTCCACCATTTTTGCATCATCTAATTGTTTTAGGATGGCAGATAAGGACTCCGTTAAGGATGTAAACGTACGTTTAGTAGGTGCTTTGGGACGAGGTCCTTGTGAAAGCTTTAAAAGTGGGTTTGTCTGTATGGATTGGACTCTCTTGGAGTCTATAATGCCATCACCAACAACATGTTTGTTCTTATTGAAGAATTTAGGTTTGTCTATGGATTTGGCTTCATGTTTATTTTTAACAATGGACTTAAGCATTCCCTTTACGATGAGGGCTTTCTCAATTTGACCGCCTTTCTCTATGACCTCTTCAAAGTTTGAGCCATAGTGCATCTGTAAATGAAATGCTATTTCTAGGTTCAAGTTAGGAACAAAAATGCTCACTAGCTATTTTTTTGGTAATGCACAAGGAAAATGAATGGCTAACCCGCGCCATCGTTGTAAAAATCCTACAAATGTTTCATTGGGTTCTTGTTTTGTATTGCATAAATCATTCATTGTGATGTCACTTTCCATATTATAGGAGTAATGTCGTACAAATTTTTCCGCTAATGCGGGCCACGTTGTAATGGAGCCCTTGGGTATTCTATAGAACCATTCCAATCCCATGGCTCCTAGGCTGCGAGGAAAAAATCGTATTAAGAAATTATCACTATATGTGACCTCTTGGCAAGCCATGTAAAAGTCTTTTATATGATCACGAGGATCACTTTTGCACTTATACTTATCAAACTTGGGAATGGTAAAGTGTTTTGGGAAAGTCTATTGTAACATGTCCTTATCAATGGGGTAAGGGCATAGTTCTTCATACAAATATTTTCTATTTTGACCTACATTTACCTCTTGTAATGTAGTAAGCGTATTTTTCATTGATTGTAACTCTTTCTGTGAATGAGTTTCTCTTTAGTAGGTGACATTGGTCTTTGTACTTGAGTTGCTTTAAAGGTATGGTCCATGTGTGGATCAAAGTGAAACTCGCTAGGTTTATTTTTGTCTTTGTCTTTGTATATGTTTCTTCTTGAAGAGCCTAAGTTTGCTAGCTTCTGGCTCAACTTCAAGATCTATTTTTGAAGGATCTCCTCTTCAACCAGGGGGTCCTCTTCTTCATCAAATTTCAGAGGAGGGGAAGCTTTACGCTCAATTTTCACTTTACATGAAGCTTTATAGTGAGGTCTTTATGATGGGTCCCCTTCAATGGTGGCATTATGTTGCCCAAAAGTGGAAGCGTATCCCACATCAAAAGGATTATCTATGTCTAAGAGGAATCTTCACTCTCCTAGTTTATGGTTAATGACCTTTGTTTCTTCTTCGCACTCTTGCGGAAGTTTTTCTCCTAATTCTAAGACTCTTGTGAGTACTTGATCTTTATTATAATATAGGAGTTCATCAAATCTACCTAGGTCTAACCTCTGTTGTTCTCCGGAAGAGTCTGACTCTTCTCCGCTATGATCAATTAATGGCTCCACATCCTTGACTTGAGAAAAGAGAGGTGCCAAATTGTTGCCGCTAAATGGGAAGGTTTCGAAAGGGTTTTCTCCTATGTCATGCTCGTTTGATTTGGTCACCATCTTTGCAATTTTAGGCATTACTAGCTGACATTTGTATGTAGCTAGCATGACCCCTAAGTGTATGGTTTATGCAAGCCGTTCAAGGTGATGTTTGAACTATACCACAATGTATCCTAGATGCAGTGTTATGTAGTCATTTTTTATCAAGGAACACTCATATGCACACCTAAATGTAATGATCACTCAATTTTGTTGTTACCAAACCTATGCCCTAAAACAGATAGCGACAATATCGTATCAATATGTAGGTCAAGTTAGAATTCTAACAAGGCCTAAGTACTGATGTGGTGTTGACGCAGTCCCTCGACGAGGTACACTAAAACTAGTTTGAATGCCGATGAAAGCCAAACCTTCTGAAAAATGGAAGTCATGACTAGATATAGCGTAACAATGTCATCATGATACATTAACCGAGAAAGCAAGGTGTTAGTATCAAGACAACCTTATCACAATATATAAGGTTTTATCGAAACTTTTCAAAAATACTTAGATGACGTCGAAACCGAAACCAAGTGATAAGTATAACAAGGAGTTTTTTAATTGTGTGAGCAGCGTAACCGTGCAATAAAGGGACTTATACCATTTTCTCATAAAAAATGAGAACACGACGTAAGTACCAAGATTGTGCGTCTAGAATGCGAACAAAACTATCAACTCAAGAAGAGACGAATGATGAACCGAACTCACAGCGGTGAAGATGATCTTGAAATCAAGATTGAAGGACTTTTATCAAAGATACGAAAAATGTACCTGCGCACTTTAGATGTTTAACAACCCAGCCACAAACATGGATGGGCATAAATGGACAAAAAAGTGGTGAGCACTATCTCTGATAAAAACACGCAAGGTATGCACCTTTCTCACCCAGAAAAATGGTATAAATCAAAAGTGAGAATGCCACTTGGGTAGATCAAAATGGGCAGTGAGAACGCAAGGGTATAGATCAAAAGATGAAAACAAACTAAGCGCCACTTGGGCAGAGTTTCACCTCGTCTGAAGACGAGAATAAAACTGAGCATAAAGTGGGATGTAGTTTAATTTTTTGATGAAAGACACTTAGATCAAACTTACAAGGATTATTTACCTTGTTCAAAAAACAAGGTTTAAATTCCAAATGAGTTGTCACTTTGTGATGGCTTGACGCAACAATGGACTAGAAAAGTGGGCTCCAAGACAGAATGGCCTCCTTAAATAAGTTCTCTCAACTAGGTGTTACAAAGCTGTCTTAAGCGAGCGCGATTTACCCAAATAGTCACCCTAACTATCTTGGGAGTATCTCGGCTTTACTTTACCCCCTTCAAGCACAGTGGGCAATAAATGCGTCCATGTGTACTCTCACTGGGGTCACCATACAGACAACCGGTAATGCTAACTCACAAGGAAAAACTAGTCAAGTGGGTAAGCAGAGCGCTTCCTGTTTCATCCACGAGGTTACTCAGCGGTGGATTACTTTAGGGTTCCTGGAACCACCCCCATTGTTGTAGCTTAAGGTGTTATGCCAAAGGGGTTATGTTCCAGTTAAGCGGATAGGGACGTACCCTTTTCTAAAACCTACAATACAATGTGATGAAAGTGGTGTGTTTTTTTATCTTGCTTAACTTAATGTGGTTTTAAGTAGCACACTACTTGGAAACTTGTATAAAACACGTGTATTAGAAGTGTTGTGTCTTGTTTTTGACACCTTTCTTCTACAAGAGTTGGGTCCTATAGACAACAATTTTTAGTAATTTTTCCAATTTCACAGATTGATGTCAAGAAAGAGAACTTTACACCTTGCTTTTGATTCCTAAGATCGCCAATAGGTGCGAAGGAAGAGCATACGCAATGTGAAAAAATCCTACTAAATCACATGAAAGTTTTACTTTATCCTTTATAAAACAAGTGTTTTGAACATTCGATACAAGTTTTGTATAAGTGTTTCTGATCTCCAAGATTGCTTTTGAAGGCGCGAGGAGAGAGCATACGCACTTTTACAAACCTAGTTTAAGCTAAGAACCGAAAACACTTAACTATGCAAACTGAAATACCAAAGAAAACTTTGTATTTAATTTGTTAGTCCTAGAAACCTGCAGCAAAGATCAAAAAAAGATTTTGCAGACTGTAGAAAAAAATTCCAATTTTAACGCAGACACCTGCATGCCCAAACCGACACCAGTGTGCCCCATCCGACGTTGTACGTGTCTAACTCAATGGATACACCTACAAAATAAGATTAGTAAAACCACAGTATACCCAAAGACACAGACGCATCCAGAAAGACAGAGACATTTGCAACTCAACATGGACGCTTAGGGTTCAACAAAGACGCACCCAAGCATAAAACAAACAGTTTCAAATTTTTACACAGTTGGGTTATTTACACAGACACGGCCAGAGAGACGGAGATGCGGACCCTCCGACAGAGACACATGCGCATCCCTGTAGAGAGAAAACTTGTCAATGATAAGTACATCCAAACAAGTGCACGCCTATTCTGACGGGAACGCTAGGGTTTCAACGTGGATGCGCCCCCTTACAACACCTACGCGTACCCTGTGAAAAACCTGCAAAACTCACTAATTCAAAATTTTTTAAAAGCAAATAGGTTAGTTGTTAGTCAAAGTATCATATTTCTAGTTCAAACCCACAAAACATATGCAAATAAGCGTGATTTAGCTAGTGTTAGAAATAGAAATGAGCAAATAACAAGTTATTTTAACTAAAAAAAACTTGCAAATGAACTTTGAAGAACTCAAAAGACCTCCATTAATGGAGGATGGACATAAGTGTCCCACCGGGTGTGCCAAATGTGTTCAATGAAATATTTTGCAAGGGCTATTGAAATGGGGTTAGAAACACTCAAGAACCCCAAATATTTGTGTAAAATACCCCTCAATGGACCATATGATAAGAAATGAGCAAGGAATCCTATTTGCATGCATTAACTTGAAGTGAACAAGCAATTTAAACAAATGAATTTAACCTCTATTCTTGAAAGCTTAAAGTAAATGAACCTAAAAGGATCTAAGCAATCAATTTATGCTTCAAGAGAATGGGATCTCACCATTAATGGCTTCAAGGCCAATGGTTCTTCCCATTTACTCCATATTGTGTGATAGAAATGCAAAAGCAAAGCAAATAGCTCAATAGAATGGAATGAAACTCCTAATCCTAACAATAATACTATAGTTTAGGTTAGAGGGAAGAAGTGTTCTTAGAAATGAGAGGGGGGTAGTAGACTATTTATAGTTTTCCATTTGGGAAATGGGAGGTTTTTTGGTGTATGTGGGACTAAAAAGGGAGTCAATAAGTAAATTAGCAAGTCAAAGTAACATTTGATTAGTTTAGAGAGAGGTTGATCATGGTTAAGACTAGCTAACCATGTTTAGAGGGTAATTAATCCTATTTAGAGATAAATTAGGTTTCTGAGAGGGTTCTAAAAGGCTTAATCAATCCAATAAAGTGGATTGATATTCCAGGGAGCTAATAGAGGAGGTAAAGAAGAGAATATTTAGCCAAGAAGAGGTTATTCTAACCTACTTAATTAGTTTACATGAGGAAATACGACCAAAAGAGTGTCGTAAGAGGGGAGTTACATAGATCTAACTGACGAGATGTCGTAACTTTGCGAGGAAGAGAATAATAAGTGCAATATTATAAATAATCAAAAGCTTCACGCAACCTCTTGAACCACATATTCATTCGTGCCTTGTAAGAATTTGAGATGGTCCCATCACAAGTGAAATGTGTGAATTGGACATCAAGGTACGTATGTGAAGGTGGGTGAACTCAAATGTTCCCATCTGGTCCATCCAAGACACCAATCTCTAAGAACATGATTACTGGAAGGATGGAGACCCAAGTGATCTTTGCTCCTGCCTCATTCTATACTCGTGCCTCTTCGATAATCCCATTCATGATAAATTGGGAAAAATTGTAGTGTTCCCTCTTTGACACCCTGTAAACCATGTATAAGAATCTACGCTTGATATTTGTCCACCTTTTTGATGTACCCAATTTGTAGCTAATGAGTCGGGATGTGGCTCTCAGTGCTGGGTCTGGGAGGTCTACGATTACCTGTGCCCTACCCCCCTTCTCGTAATTTAGCTTCTTTGTTATCTCCTTGATCTGTGTAGTGGCACATGAATCAAGTGCCATATCTTCTTCAGTATTCCGCAGGCTTGTTACCATTTAAATCAAATGGCCTGTGATTCTCATTCTTCTTCTTGCGAAGTAGAAGAAGTCTTTGTGTACCTATGACATAACCCACCTAAAAAGCAAAGTGGGTTTGGAAAATAAGGGCAGCTCCCATAGCTGCAAAACCCTAGTCTTTTACAGAGCTTATTGTACTAAGTCATCAACCTTAGGGTATCTGAGCTCATCCACCATTAGAGTGTCTCACACAAGGTCCACTTGCATCAAATTTTCATTGTCAGTCGTTTAGTGGTTGTAATCGTTGATCTTACATCTATATAGCTTCGAGCTCCACTTATCAACCTTGATAACTCTAGGAGGGCACTGCATCTCCGAGTAGATCTCCACGGGATCCTCCTTTTCCACCACTAGTTTTGTTTACGTGCCTTCTTTGGTGCCATCTTCCTTTCCTTTTCTTTGTGCCCTAGGTGCTATGTTCCTCTCTTTCAATTGTTCAAACTTGACAACTTCCCTACTTCTCTCGCATGCAACCTCCTTTCCACTATGCTATCTTCTTCCCTCTGTGTTATGTCATAGATTCTACTGTAGCTTTGCACAATTCCACTAGTTTGTGATAGTACTTTATGTCACTCTTTTTTGAAAAACCCTTGTCATATTTAGAACTTGGGAGAAAAAAAGAAATTATCTAAGGGAAGATAATCGAAATGACTATCCTTATCTCTTATTTATACTTTGTTGATGTCTTGGAGTTCCTTCGACCACGTGTCCTAATGTCACTTTTTTAATAAAACACTTTTCTTTACTTAAGGAATCTTCCACAACTTCCTCTCACACTTCGTGGCTATAACCTCTAGGCTCTCCAATACCGGTTAGAATTCCATAAACCTTCTTTGTGCATTTCCGTGCCAAAGTACATAACCTCTGCACTGTCTACTAAGTAGTTCCCTATAATGTTGCCTACCTCATGTCATACTATACAATCCTTCCCTTCTTTTGGTCTTCATGTTTTTTCAACCCACCTTCATAACTGCATGAATTTTACGCACCTTTTCCATCCATACATCCTTGCCATCTTGTCACTCGTTCTTCTACATTTGTGTTAGTTTTTCTCAACATTTTGGTCTCCATGTTCAATATAGTTGCTACGTCACCCCACACAAAAATGTATGTACGGTCCCCTGCACATAGAACCTCTTACAATGCAATTAGCTACCAGCGCACCAACATGTAAAACAAAGCTGAAAATGATGACAAAGGAAACAAACACAAAGACAAAAATCTAAACTAATTAGCAAAACTACTTTATTTCAGATTACACATAAGCCTTATTTATAGTAGGGATTCATCCTACTCCCAGTGAAGTAACCTGGTAATCTCATCCCATCCAGTGCTTGTAACTGGCATGTGCCTAAATAAAGCATGTATGAGATGATATATGGTCCTAACCAATGGAATTTCAATTTCCTAGGATGGCACAAAAATTTGGAGTCATAAAGCAAGACAATCTGCCCATCCTCAAATTGTTTGTTTTTAATATGACCATCATGGCATGCTTTTTGTCACACCTTTTCAGTCTTCTAACTCCACCTAACAAGTGATCACCTTTCGTTCAACTGTATTAAATTCTCTATGTTCTCCTGTAGTGCTTTCTAATCAACTAATCCTCCTATGCATGCAATATGCAGGGACAGTAACATAAACTCTACTGGTAAAATAGCTTCCAAGCCAAACACCAATTGGAATGGTGTATCCTTGTTCAATCTCTTATAAGTAGTCCTCTACGCCCATATTACTACTGAGACTTTGTCTTCCCAATCTTATATTCTGACATCATAAATTTTGGTCAGCGTGTGACTCGGTATCTTGTTAAATGCCTTATCAATTCCATTAGCTTAGAGCTAGTATGGGGTGGTCTTTTGATGGACCACTATGAACTCTGCTAATAAAATTCTTACTATCTCATTTAAAAAGTGTGTGCCTCTGTCACTAGTTAGGATTAACACCCATACCTGCTGAGTATGTTTTCCCATAGGAACCTTGTTGTTGTGGTTGCTGTGAAGTCCTTTGTAGGAACTACCTCTACAAATTTTGTTAAGTAGTTAGTGAAAGTGATGATATAGTGCAAACCAGTCCTTCACGTGGTAGGTGAAATTGGTCCTACAAAATCAATGACACACTTCTCAAATGGTTCAGTGCTAGCTATCAGTCTCAAGGGCATCTCATCCCTTCTTCCTAGTTTTCCAAGGCACTGATAATGGTCATAGGCCTTGCAAAACACAATACAATCCTAGTAGATGCATTCCCACCAAAGCCCTGTTAGTAGAATATTTCACACGGTGGCATTCCATATATAGTTTCCTCTTGCAATCCCACCACGTGCTTCCTCCATGATTGCAATGCACTCATGTTCTAACACACACTGATGCAAAACCTCATCATGGCCTAGATTGTATAAGTATCCAATAATTAACATGTAAGGTGCAACTTGTATGGCTAACTTATTCCTTTCCAAGGTATTCATTCCCTCTAGTGCCACACCTATTTTGAGAAACACAACAATATCTTCCAAGTATGAGGGCGCGTGCCATATTCTAAAAAGTTATGCATCTAACATTGTATCCTCAATGGTATGTGCACCCTCCCCTGAGTTAATCCTTGATAAATTGTTAGGCATTAAGTTACTCTTTCCTAGTTTCACGACAACTATAAACTAAAACTCTTGAAACAACAGGACCCACTGACATATGCACCCTTATAAAAAGGGCCTGTTCACCAATTACTTCAACGCCACATGGTCCATGTAGAATATGAAGGGTGGTGTTAATATATATTACATAAATTTATGTAGCACATAGATCATTTATAGTGCTTCGCGCTCAGTAGTATAGTTCTTCTTTGGTGGTGTCAACTTTCTACTAGCAGAAACACAAGGGGTGGTCAACAATTCCTTATCCAGGTTGTGCTAGGATTGTCCCAATCATCATTCCTGAAGCATCAACATGTATATGGAATGGCTTATCCCAAAAAGGAAAGTGTAATATAGGCACAATGATAAGCCTATTCTTCAATGTATCGAGTTTCATTTGTTGTGCATCTCCCCAATGGAATGTACATCCATTGATTCAACAACTTCCTCTAGTGGCGCGGTGATTTTGGCATACCCCTTAATAAATTTCTAGTAATACCCCGTATGCCCAAGGAATCTGTGCATTGTGTTCTTGCTGGTAGGTTCCCCAAATCCCATAATAACAAAAACTTTGGCAGGGTCCACCAAAAAACCTTCCCTATTTATGATATGTCCCAACAAGGTTCCAAATTGAGTAGCGAAGAGATAATTTATTGATGTTGAGGGATATGTGCAACTTTCAGCATCTCTCAAACATCAACCAAAAATTTTCACAATGGTATTTTATTAGTCCATACACTATCCAATTCATGAAGGTAGACCTGAAGTAACTTATGGATAAAATCTTGAAATGCCTAGACCACTATGCACGTGAAAAACACAATAGGCACATTCTTTAGTCTGAAAGCCATGACTGTGTAGGAAAAAATTCCCCATTTAGTGGTGAAATATGTTTTTTCTTAGTACACCTTTACGATTCTAACTTGATGATATCCTAAGAATCCATCCATGAAGGAATAGATCTCGTGTATAGCTAATTCTTTCAGGATTTCCTCAATAAAAGGGGTTGAGAAAGGATCAATTACACATACCACATTTAGGTCCTTATAGTCAACAAAGATCCTTATCCTTTCATCATTTTTAATGATTATGACCATGGGGATTATCAATTCTGATTCCTCCATAGCTTCAATGATTCCTGATGCGATCATCTTGTCTATCTCCTCCTTGACCTGGATGTGAAAATTTATATTCATTTGGTAAGGTCTCTTTAAAATCAATCACACTCCTTCCTTTAGACTTGATGTGCATTTCTCCTAAAGAGTGGTGAAATCCCTTAAGCTCATGGTACCCACATGGAAAATAAATCTTAAAACTCATGCAATAGACCAACGATCTTTGAAGCCTCATTTTCTAGCCAATAGTCCCTAGTAGTATCCTCCTTACGGTTCCATCTCTAAGCCAATGTTAACCTTCTTTGTTTTAAGGGATTCATGGTAGGCGTGCACTTCCTCATCAGCAATATCTATAACTTTTCATGTACCCACAGTATGGTTAGCATCCAAGTTATCCACTTCTTCACCATCTATCACACATACCATCTTTCCCCTCTCTTTCTCTATGCAAGTGCGCTCAAGTTGTATCTCATCTAATTTTTCCTCATCAGAGTGATCTTGTAAGCCAGGATCACCCAATAAGTCCTAGTATTCTATACTCTTCCATGGTGTTGTCTCTCATAGTTAGGTTCTTAACAAATTATAGCAAAACCTCGTTCAACCAAGGGCTTAGCACTTTTATATTCAAACTCCTAAATCAAGTCATCTGTTAACTCCTTCCAGTTCCCTTGTCTAACAGAGTAACTCTGAAAGAACATACCATGTGCACACACATCCTTATAGTTTGGAATAAAAATTGTGCACCCAGAGGGAAGGGGGTAAATCCTCAGCGCCTTACATCTAGATCCTCTCGCACTCCTGGAAATGATCTAAGGAGGATCCCTTCTTATCATAGACATAAATTTTAGTTGGCACATTACTTCTGAAAAAATCTAATAGAGAGTGTAATTCTCACCTCACGCCACCCTAGAAGATTTTCTTAATACGCCATTAACTAATGTGTTGTGGTTCCACAAAAAGTGTAGACAAGCATGATCCTTCATTCGATTTCACATCTCCATTAGAATTCCATGGCTCATAATAAAACGTCATGGTTGTCATCCCAAGTGTAGCTTGGTAACTACTTCCCTTTCAGGAACCTTAGTGGTGCACGCTCTTATCACTCTTGTAATGGATCCTCTCAATTTTTTCCCAATTAACTCATAAGTCTCATGTGCCCAATTGTCACATGTTACACTAGTGGTATCACTTAGAGATTGAGCATATTTAAATTGAATAACTCCTTCCATAGGGTGAATAACTTCAGAGGTCCCTCATCGAGTGCACATAGATCCTGTCAAGAACTTCTTTCCCATAAGGGCTCATTATAGGGTGTTGACTTTTCATTGGTCAAGGGCATGATAACATGTTCTTCCTTGTTCTCAAAGCTTATGTACCCCTTATTGAACCATAGGTCAACATTTTTTTTATAACACCAGGGGCATCGTAGTAATGCTAGAAATTTTTCTGCCTTAGCTAGCACCAAGACTTTGAAATCCCTAGTGAAAATTTCCCCTTAGATAGTGATAGTTCTGTCCTTCAAGACAGTAATAGGTATCACCTTTGTTTTGTTAATCTATAAATAACACATTTGAAGATGGCTGTAATGGGGGCCTTCCCATTTGATGTTATGTTTCCAAGGTGAGAACATTGACTTACACTCCCATTTTAATCAGAATATTGCTTAGGAGCCACCCATCAACAACCACATTCAAGGTAATATCCTTATCATAATCAATGATGCATGAGGGGGAAGGTTAGCATACATGACCTTATCACTCGAGCTCTCCTCTAGAGTGCATGGTAATTTTTCTTGTAACCATTCCCCTAGGAAAGGAATGATATTCTCCTACCTAAGAATTTTACATACCTCCCTAACCTCATCCAGATCCTTCTGTTGGAGCCTCGGTGCTCTTCCTCTACTATAACTTCCTTGACTACTCCTTTAGGCACTGGATCTCTCCTTATATGATTCCATAATTACATCCATGGTCTCTTGATAAACCTATTTTTAATGAGTAGGGTCTGGATACTTCTCGTGGTACATCACCTCTTCTCTAGTAACCAATGAATTTTTCTTTGGTATCTCCCTAACATGTGGTAGCCTCATCTCACATGCTCACCAATATAGGTTCTAACTCTAACTCGTCCCACCACCCTTGGCATCCATTACGAGTCTTCTTTCTTCACACTTACCATTCCTCTACCTTTATCCTTCCATTATTGCTGGGCTCATATGTTCAAATAATTCTAGGCATTCCTGATAGTTTTTCTTCTTCCCACACCAAGAGAATTGCAATGGATCAGGACATTCGAACATTTATAGTGCTTTTTGAGACCCACAATTTTAATAATTGCTACGAGATAAATCACTTCTTCCTCCTCTACAATAGTTGCCTCAATCCTCAAAATCCTCCTTGAAAACCTCTTCCATGTGACCCCTCCCATCTGCGTATTCCCTTTATAGTGATGACCCTCTTCCTTGGACTTGTTTGTGATATTGGTTTGGTGCACAAACCAATATCAATGGCATCATGTATCTAGTCAATTAATATACAATCCTTGGTGTTAAGAGTAGAAGAGGTGAAAATATTACAATATAAATATACATTATTACTGATCACACGTTGTAGTAGTGGACCACCTACTTACATGATGATCTCCATGGAAAATCTCATAGTCTACTGTCATGGCACGTACTTCTCTCTGAGGACAATTTTCCTTTGTGTGCCCCTTTACTTAACAATTTGTGCACCATAGGCCATTGTGAGTCTCATGCGCCAAGTTCACAGATAGCTTCTCCAGACTCAAAATTCCCCACTCTGTCAAAAGTAAAAAAAAATTTCAAAATTTTGAGTCTAAGTGTCTTTTCTGTCGAGCTGGTGGTGTAAAAAAAGTCCTGAAGTCGAAAAAATCTAAGTTTTGGGTCGTTTTGTAAGTATTTCGGGCCTGTCGGACATTTTTGTCCCAACTGTCCCAAGTTCAATCGGGTCTCGTGTTCTCTGATCGGGCCGAAATCCCCGAAGTCGTTCCATTTTCGGGCCCGTCAGAAATTTTTGTCCCAAGTGTCCCAAAACTTATTGTGCGAGATGTTCCAATTTCGGCCGAAGCACCCGAACCGCGCACTTCGCACTTTCTTGTTCCAAATGTCCCAAATCAAAAAGTGCAAGTTGTTCCATTTTCGCCCGAACCGGCCGAGTCGCGTATTCCAGAACTTTTTGTCTCAAATGTCCCAAGTCCAAATGGGCCTTCTGTTCCATTTTTCGGCCGATTCGCCCGACCGCGTCCTTCGGAACTTTTTGTCCCGAATGTCCCAAAGTTAAAAAGTGCACGCTGTCCCATTTTCGGCCGAAACTCCCGAGTCGCGTACTTTAGAGCTCTTTGTCCCAAATCAAAAACTGCAAACTGTTCCATTTTCGGCTGGTTCGCCCGGACCGCGTCCTTCGCGCATTTTCGTCCAAAATGTCCCAAAATGCATTTGTGCGTCTTCTCCCTGTTTCGTCCGAATCGGCCGAGCCTCGTGTTTCGCGCATTCGCGTCTTACATGTCCCAAGTGAACCTAATGCAATTCATACTTAGTTTTTCCCGCTCGACCCGAATGTGCTAAATTTGAATTTAAGTTGCGTATGAAGATCAAGTTTCAAGGACACTGGCAGAAGGACGAAGCTGCCATTCAAGACGCCAATAATGATTATTACATCAGTTTTCAAAGATATCATCATTGTCATCTTCAAGATGAAGCCTCTGGTGTGTCCCTCGTGGCAGGGGACATAGCTGAGACGTTAGAGAAATTCAAGAAGCGGTTTCTGAAGATGGTGGGTCCTTCTCAGTGACTGTCCACCTGTCTCCTTCTTCATTCTTTTCTCTTCTTCCTATTCCTTTCGTATTCCTTGTAATTAGTTAAGGTATTGCGATTGGCGGTCCTTAACTATTCTCTAGTTAAAAGAAACGGTTACGCAGAGTAACTGAATTGTAAGCTATATAATGGCATTCTTTCCGCCATTCGAAGGAGGAAGAACTTGGCATATTTTCTGCAAGTGCAAATAGATTATAGAGAAATCAATACAGAAGGACTTTCCTTTCTTTGTCTATCCGATCTCTTTCTGTTCTAAGCTTTCATTTGTTTTCTTTGTGAAGATCATTTATCTCAAATTCGTTAGTCTCATCGATTGCATACTCTTCAACCTTGCAAGCACGGTGATCTTGCATAACCAAGAAGGAACTTTGTTTCCTTGATAACGAATCTGTGTTACGTTAAGAAACTTTATGTTCTGGCAGATGTTATTTACAAAACTTTGTGTCTTTAAATTCCATCTTACTTGTTCTATACGAATGATCTTGTTTTCAATTCACGGTGACTTCGCATACATAAAGAATTACTCTGATATCTATAATTCTGCATGTTTGCCTTTCTGCTCTTTTCCATGCTCCCATTTCCTCAGTCCTTTTGTAATTGATGACCTTCATAGAAAACACTTTCGTGGTATCCAAGTTTAACCAACAAATCATGTCCTGTACATTTGTAAATAGGTTTGTTTCTGAATAAGGGAACCTCTCCCATTAAAGAGGAGGGACTTCTTGTCCCCTGACTGTTGCTCTTCTAAAAAGTCCTATTTGAAAACCAACAGTTTTTGGCGACTCCGCTGGGGAAAATCGCATTCCAGTTCTGTAATTTTTGATCATCCTTTGATCTGGCGACTCCTCGTTTTACTCGAGGGAGAAAGACCCTTGGTATTGAAGACTCTCAGTTTCAACTTTTGGAGCAGCAAGGTTTTCCTTTCCTGTCAACTTCAACAAGAGATAGAAGGACTCGTTCGACAAGCACACCACCTGTCCCAGAAAGAAGTCCTGCGGGTGGTATTCCTTCAGAGCCTGCTAGTCCCAATCTACGAGCTTTGATCCTAGCCGGTGTTACAGTTCCCCTCCAAGCCGTATTTCCAAGAATGGTGGCACAATTGCCATGGGGTCATCGTGTCGGGCCTCTGGCCCTTACTCAGCCTTTGCATGAGTTACCCAGAGGTAACCGGAAGAACTTCCCCAAATTCAAAGGCGATGGCAAAGTGCATCCCGACGAACACATCACAGCCTTCGTTGTTGCATGTGGAGTTCTGGGAGTCGAATATGAAGACGTCTCCGTAAGGCTGTTCGTTGAGATGCTACAAGATAATGCTGCTGATTTGTTCTATCACCTTCCGGTCGGTGCTATAACCGACTGGGACACAATGAGAACTCAGTTCGAAGAACCGTTTCAAGCCGGTAGAAGATGTGCATGCCCTGCTTGCCCAAATTTCTCAGATAAAGAAAGATTCATCAGAGCCCATGAGAGAATTTGTGGCCCGGTTCAACAGGTTGGTAAATAAAATTCCAACACCTACCCGACCTGTCGACCAAATTCAAAAGTGTTTCTTCCTAAATGCCCAATCGCCCAAAGTTAGTTATGCACTAAGAAGGGCTAATCTCGGAACACTAGCTCTGGATCAAGAACTGGCTGTTAGTATCGAAGATGACTTGATCATGTCAGGGAAGTTGAGAAGAGACCCTCCCAAATCTAAGTCTGCTACTTCTTCCTCTTCCACCCCTGGACCTAGTACTGATCCATTAGTCCAGAAACTCGCAAATGATCTTGTCGCTATAAAGAAACAGTTGGCTCAGCATGCCCTGTATGCAGATGTTCCAAGAAGAAATTTTCAGCCCAGAAATCGTTTGCCTGCTCCTCACACAAGACTAGCACTTGAAGGACCTCCTGTTAAGGTTCCTGTGAACGCAACCTGTGAAGTTGAAGAGCTAGATGATGATGAAGCTTGCGAGGAGTTTGTGGAGGAATTTGATGATGAGGCAGAGGAACTTGAGGGATCTCAGGTTAATTTCTTTACCACTGAGGGCATTGATGATTATGATGAAGTGGTAGCAGACTTGAACAGTGAATCTTTTGCTGTCATGACTCGAGAATAGACAAAGCAGAGGGAGAAGGTGACCCAGCCACCTAAGAAATCCAAGGAGCAGTCGGCAACTATCCCTGTAATTGCAAGAAGAGGATCTCCTATCCCTACTTCGTCTACACAGAAGGTGAGTCCTATCAATCCCGCTACCAAAGTTGCTTCTTCTTTTTCTCCTAAAGTTGATAAGCCTAGAATTTCAAATGATGATGGCCCATCCACTTCTGGATCTTTTGATATTGTTGATCACCTGAAAAAGACCAAGATCCAAATCTCAGAAGCTGAATACTATCAAACCCATCCCAAAGCTTTTGCCAAGATGATTCAATTTGTAAATTCCCATTCCAAGACCACTTCTAAAGGCCTTTTACCTACTCCTCCTTCTGCACCACAACCAAGTCTGGTAGCTGCTGTCACCTCCCCTGGTGACAAAATTAAACCATTTTATGTAACACTTCTCATAGCTGGCCATAGGCTCAGTAATTGTGTCATAGATTCTGGAGCCTCAGATAATGTGATGCCTGCCAAAGTAGCTCATGCTTTAGGCTTGACCCTCACTCGTACTTATGGATCCTGCTACTCCATGGAGAGTAAGGAAGTGCCTTTGGTTGGAAGGATTAAAGATGCACAAGTGGCCTTTGCTGCTTTGCCTGAAAAGAAAGTCTTGGCTACCATCCTAGTAGCAGACATTCCTCCTTCTTATGGAATGTTGCTAAGTAGAAACTTCTGTAAAGATGTGGGTGGGGAGATTCAAATGGATTGGTCACATGCACTCATACCTGTCAATGGACACATGAAGAAGTTACTACCTGAGAAGCAGTCTGAGTATATTGTGCAGAAAACAGATGATCCTAAGGCACAAATACTCTATGAGGATATGGGGCATGGTAATTACATGATTCTGTCCCCTGATGAAATCCAACCCTCCAAAGTGTCACCTAAAGATCCTAATAGTGTTTGGATTTTAGAATTTGATGGAAGTTGTTCCTCAGCTGGTTCTGGAGCTGGTGTCCTGCTAGTGTCACCTGAAGGATGCCTACATCCTTTTTCATTTAAGTTGCAGTTTGAAAACACTAATAATACAGCAGAGTATGAGGCTCTCATTCTTGGACTGCAAGTGGCCAAAGAACAAGGTGTGAAGAACCTTCTGGCTCGTGGTGATGCAGAGTTGATTGTGAAGCAGGTCAGAAACCTCTTTCAGGTAAAAAATGGGAGGCTGAAGCATTACCGGAATCAGGTTTGGGATTCCATTGAATTCCTTGATGCTTTCTCTATTGAAGCAATACCTAGAGAAAAGAACAGCAGGGCTGATTCACTGGCTGTCTCAGGGTCACTACTGATTCCCCATCCTGAATTCTCTCAGGATAAGTTCACTATTGAAATGGTCCACCGGCCTAGTGTACCTGACAATACCAATAACTGGCAAGTTTTCAACGATGACCAGCATTTGCTTTCCTTCCTGGAACTCAAGGGTAATTTCGAACAACTGTATTTTGAGGGAAGTGACAACCTGCCTCGTGAGAGTGTGTCCTCTGACCAAGCCGTCACCCAAGGAGAAGAAACAGATCAAGATAGGATGCATCAATCTCAAAGGAAACAAGATTCCTAAAGGGTTGGTGAGTTTGGAGGAACTATTTGATAAGCATGACAGGTATGTGAAATCTAGAGCTTCTTCTGGGCCTCAGCAATCAGCTGAGTATGATAAGATTGATATTGGGAGTTCTAATGACCCTAAGCTGGTAAATATTGGAAAATGTTGTACAGCAGATGAAAGGAGAAAAGCAATTGATCTTCTAAAAAGGTATAAAGATGTTCTCGCTTACTCTTATGAAGATTTGAAAGCTTTCAAACCAAAAGATATGCAGCACTCGATTCCTCTCAAACCAGGAATTAAGCCTTTCAAGCAGAAACAAAGGCAGTACAACCCCAAAATAGCTGACACCATATTTCAGGAGATTCAGAAATTGTTGAAGGCTAAAATTATTTTTCCTATTCACCATTCGACATGGATTGCAAATATTGTGCCTGTCAGGAAGAAAGAATGGTGAGATCCGCATCTGTGTTGATTTCAGGAACCTGAATCAGGCTTCTCTGAAAGATAATTATCCTTTGCCTATGATGGATCAAATATTGCAAGCAGTAACAGGATCTGAAATGTTATCTATGCTTGATGGATTTTCTGGATACAATCAGGTAGAGGTGGATACTGTAGATCAACACAAAATAGCTTTCACTACTCCTTGGGGTACCTTTGCCTACAAGAGAATGCCTTTTGGGCTTATTAATGCTGGTGCCACTTTCCAGAGAGCTATGGATCTGGCTTTTGGAAGCTTGAAAGGGAAGTGTATTGTCATATACCTTGATGACCTGACAGTGTTTTCCAAGACAAGAGCGGATCATTTTGATCACCTGGAGACAGTTCTGCTGAGATGCAGAGAGCATGGAATCTCTTTGAACCCTAAAAAATCTGTCTTCTGTGTTACAGAGGGAAAACTATTAGGGCACATTGTTTCCAAGGATGGTATTAAGATTGATCCTGAACGAGTTCAAGCCATCCAGCAAATTCCTCTCCCAACCAGTAAAAAGGACGTGCATTCCTTCTTCGGTAAGATCAATTTTTTAAGAAGATTCATTCCTGATTTTGCAGAGTTAACTTTGAACATTTCTCAGATGATGAAAGGAAAGAAAACATTTGGTTGGTCTTCTGAAGGAAAAGAATCCTTTGAGGGTATCAAGAGAGCTATCGCTAAAACTCCAGTTTTGGCCTGTCCTGATTTCAGCAAAGATTTCATCATCTATTGCTATGCTACAGATAATACCTTGGCTGCTGTCTTGACTCAAGAAGACTCTGATGAACATGAGCTACCAATTGCGTTCATGAGCTATATTCTGAAAGATCATGAGTTGAAATACACCATGATGGAGAAGCATGCTTTTGCAGTGGTCAAAGCTGTTAAACAATTTCGCTTTCTATATCCTCAACTCTCACTCCATGGTGCTGGTTCCAGATACAACTGTTAAGTCGATTCTTACACAGCAAGAATTTGGATCCAAGAGAGGGAACTGGGTGGCTAAGGTCCAAGAATATGACATTGATATCAAACCGACCAAGCTAGTTCGTGGAAAGGGCCTTTGTGAGCTCATTGCTGAAGGAGCCAAACATGAGTTCCTGGAAGAGAAAGCTGACCTTCCTACTGTTCTGTTCCTGAGTTCGGTTGATGAATGGTATGCTGACATCGCCCATTTTCTCACCTATGGGGAATGCCCCTCTCATTTAACTGCCAAAGAAAAGAGGACTGTTAAATTGAGGTCAGCACAATATGTATTATGGGAAAATGCTTTGTTCAAGCGTGGCTTAGATGGGAGATTTTTGAAGTGTGTGGACAAGGAACAGCAGAGAAAATTGCTCTCAGCTTTTCATGATCAGGCATGTGGAGGGCACTATTCATCAACGGTCACTGCTCACAAGATACTCCGTGGAGGATACTACTGGCCTTCCTTGTTCAGAGATGCATCCAAGTGGGTGGATAAATGTGAGGCTTGTCAGACTTTTGTGGGAAGACCTAAACTGGCGTCGTTGCCTCTCAAGCCAGTTGTGATTGAGGAACCATTTCAACAGTGGGGTCTAGACTTCATTGGTACACTCAATCCTGCTTCCAGTGCTGGTCACACTCATGTGCTAACTGCCACTGACTACTTCACCAAATGGGTGGAAGCTATTCCATTCAAGAGCACTACTTCTGAAGTGGTATGCAATTTCATTAAAGAGAACATCCTGGTGAGGTATGGTGTACCTAATAAGATTGTAACAGATAATGCCTCGAATTTCTCTTCAGCTGAGATAATGGACTTCTGCTATGGGTATGGCATTTCTTTGGCTCATTCTTCAGATTACTACCCCCAGGGAAATGGTCAAGCAGAATCCACAAACAAAAACCTGGTGACTATCATAAGAAAGTTGGTCAATGAGTCTCAACGAAACTGGCACAAAAAGCTCTATGATGCTCTTTGGGCAGACAGGATTACACCAAAGAGAGCTATTGGAATGTCTCCTTTTCAAGTGGTATATGGAGTAGAAGCTCAATTGCCAGTGACAGTGGAACTGCCAGCCTTGCACCTAATGAAGGCCATTGAGGATACTAGTTTCAGTGATGCTCTGGATAAGAGGATTATGTACCTGCATAAACTGAATGAGGACAGATTGGAGGTTGCTGATCGGATATCTGTTCACCAGCAAAAGATAAAGGTCCTGTTTGACAAGAAAGCTAGGTTCAGAGATTTCCAAGTTGGAGACACCGTGCTGTTATGGGATAAAAGACATGAACCTCGTGGCAGCCATGGAAAGTTTGATTCCCTGTGGCTCGGACCCTTCAAGATCAGACATTTTGCTGGTGAGAATTCTTTCTATCTTGATTACATGGATGGTTCTCCTCTCCCACTTCCCTATAGTGGGCAGTATCTCAAGTTGTTCAAGTCCTAGGTGACTAGGGAGTCCCTTTGTACATTCTGTACAGTGTTGTTTTGCTTCTCTGCTTTTGGTGTGTTTCCCTTCTGTTGCTTTTGTGTGTTGCCCTCTGTGTTGGTCTGTTTTTGACTCCGTTGCCCAAGGGATAAGGCACTGGTCTGCTTCACCAAGTTTGTCTAAGTTCTTGCCTTGTCTCATTCCTTGAATTTATGCCAAGTCATCCCCAGAAGGAGCCAGCTGTTGTCCACTCAAAATTCCCCACTCTGTCAAAAGTAAAAAAAAAAATTCAAAATTTTGAGTCTAAGTGTCTTTTCTGTCGAGCTGGTGGTGTGAAAAAAGTCCTGAAGTCGAAAAATCTAAGTTTTGGGTCGTTTTGTAAGTATTTCGGGCCTGTCGGACATTTTTGTCCCAACTGTCCCAAGTTCAATCGGGTCTCGTGTTCTCCGATCGGCCGAAATCCCCGAAGTCGTTCCATTTTCGGGCCCGTCGGAAATTTTTGTCCCAAGTGTCCCAAAACTTATTGTGCGAGATGTTCCAATTTCGGCCGAAGCACCCGAACCGCGCACTTCGCACTTTCTTGTTCCAAATGTCCCAAATCAAAAAGTGCAAGTTGTTCCATTTTCGCCCGAACCGGCCGAGTCGCGTATTCCGGAACTTTTTGTCTCAAATGTCCCAAGTCCAAACGGGCCTTCTGTTCCATTTTCGGCCGATTCGCCCGAACCGCGTCCTTCGGAACTTTTTGTCCCGAATGTCCCAAAGTTAAAAAGTGCACGCTGTCCCATTTTCGGCCGAAACTCCCGAGTCGCGTACTTCAGAGCTCTTTGTCCCAAATCAAAAAATGCAAACTGTTCCATTTTCGGCCGGTTCGCCCGGACCGCGTCCTTCGCGCATTTTCGTCCCAAATGTCCCAAAATGCATTTGTGCGTCTTCTCCCTGTTTCGTCCGAATCGGCCGAGCCTCGTGTTTCGCGCATTCGCGTCTCACATGTCCCAAGTGAACCTAATGCAATTCATACTTAGTTTTTCCCGCTCGACCCGAATGTGCTAAATTTGAATTTAACTGTTATGAAGATCAATTTCAAGGACAGCTGGCAGAAGGACGAAGCTGCCATTGAAGACGCCGATTTTACATCAGTTTTTCAAAGATATCCATTGTCATCTTCAAGATGAAACATTGGTGTGTCCCTCGTGGCAAGGACATAGCTGAGACGTTAAAGAAATTCAAGAAGTGGTTTCTGAAGACGGTGGGTCCCTCTCAGTGACTGTCCACCTGTCTCCTTCTTCATTCTTTTCTCTTCTTCCTATTCCTTTCGTATTCCTTGTAATTAGTTAAGGTATTGCGTTTGGCAGTCCTTAACTATTCTCTAGTTAAAAGAAACGGTTACGAGGAGTAACCGAATTGTAAGCTATATAATGGCCTTCTTTGCGCCATTTCCAAAAGGAGGAAGAACTTGGCATATTTTCTGCAAGTGTAAATAGATTATAGAGAAATCAATACAGAAGGACTTTCCTTTCTTTGTCTATCTGATCTCTGTCTGTTCTAAGCTTTCATTTGTTTTCTTTGTGAAGATCATTTATCTCAAATTCGTTAGTCTCATCGATTGCATACTCTTCAACTTTGCAAGCACGGTGATCTTGCATAACCAAGAAGGAACTTTGTTTCCTTGATAACGAATCTGTGTTACATTAAGAAACTTTGCGTTCTGGCAGATGTTATTTACAGAACTTTGTGTCTTTAAATTCCATCTTACTTGTTCTATATGAATGATCTTGTTTTCAATTCACGGTGACTTCGCATACATAAAGAATTACTCTGATATCTATAATTCTGCATGTTTGCCTTTCTGCTCTTTTCCATGCTCTCATTTCCTCAGTCCTTTTGTAATTGATGACCTTCATAGAAAACACTTTCGTGGTATCCAAGTTTAACCAACAAATCATGTCCTGTACATTTGTAAATAGGTTTGTTTCTGAATAAGGGAACCTCTCCCATTAAAGAGGAGGGACTTCTTGTTCCCTGACTGTTGCTCTTCTTAAAAGTCCTATTTGAAAACCAACAGGTGTGTCCTGTGCCGCTTTCAGATGTAATACCCAAGCTTTGTGTACCCGTACTTTTCTCAAATGTCATTCCAGATAATATACCTCCAAACACAGGAAATGATTGTGTAACCATAGATGTGCTAAATGAAAAGTTATACCTCCTAGGTGTTGATCGACCACTTTCACCAGTACCAACCGGGATAGTAATACTTATCTATGGATTTGGAAAACTAAGCGCCAAGGGTTGGTCACTAGGTGGATTCAAATGCGCGCCAACAACTCCTCTCCTTTCTTCATATGACGAGCCTTCTCTAGAAGCTGAGGGGGTTTCTTTTCCATGCTTTCCAAGATGGGGTAACACAGACTGCTCAGGCTCCACGTCCTCTATGTGAACCTCAATTCCTTCTCGCAACGTCTACCTCCATAAATCCATAAATCCATTGCTCCAACAACTTTACATTATCTATCTAACTCCCTCTCATGAGCTTCATTGTACTTGAGTCGTCTCTCTTCCCTCTCCTTTTCAGCCATAAGGTCTTCCATCTTCCTCCACCCTAGCATCCTCTCCCAGCGCTCAGAAGAAGCTTAGTCAGCCATAGGAAATGCTTCAAAACTCAGTGTAATGATCATGATCATTATAGCTAAAGGTATAACACGCAAGAACGATCCTCTTGGCTCTCTCAAAAACTCAAACTCAACAATCTCTAGACAAGAATATGTAGAAATCACGTACTCTAAGGTGTAATTTGTCAACACTCTACTCCACTAGTGATCAACACCATGTGTCCAAGCCAAATCAACATTCTGCAACCTTTGATACTCATCTTGGGTCCACACGCGAGATCTATAGTACCAGCTTGATCTAGATGCATATGCCAAAAGTGATTCATACAACTCCACTTGAAAGCAACAAAATAAGGTCTCATACAACTCATAATACATGTGTTCTTCTACCCATTTACGTGCATTAAAGTTAGGTCCAGTACTAAATCTTTGAGCAAACTCATCCTCCGTGATTTTAAGCCATGCTTCGATACTGTCCAAGGTCAAGTGCTTTGTCATCACGTACCATTCTCACAACAACTTTGAAAAGAGGTCCTGACAACGGAACCAAAATTTAGTCTCCATAGTAGTGCTTATTTAACAACCAAACCCAAACGTATTGGCATATCATCCAGATTAGTTTAGAGCTCACCTGAGGCATGCGCAGGCATTGAGCCCCTCCTTTATGTGAGCTTCGTGAGAATATTCTTTCTTACACGGGGATGTATTACAACCAGAGTATAGATGTAATTATCCATAGGATTTTGGATGTAAGCTTTTACTCCTAGTTGATGTATCCCAAACACAGATTTAACATGATCAAATAAAAGTAGAATCAACCATGAATTAACATTGAGGAAACCAACAACATACACATGAACATAAGGGGAAAACACATATCAAGATCCATTGCATGAGTGTTACAGAACTGCTTCATTATATTGATAAGTCAAATACAGTAGTTAAGATTACATCAAGAAGTTCCATCCATGGAAAATGTTCATAGTAGCAGAACTTTTTTTACATCACAGAGCTCTATGTACACTCATTACACACTACTTCCTCATTCACCCCCTGTCTCTTCCAGAAACGACCCTCTATAACAAGCATTCGAAGGAATCTTCTCCTAACCGTCCATCATCATCTGTGGAAGCATGCTAGAATCTTCTTATGATTGCTCTACCACTACTTAAGAATCTGCCAGATGTCGCCATGCATTTCCCTCAATCGATTGTCTTTAACATGCATATGCCAGTTAATCCTTAACAACCTCGACTCCTTATCCTTTCATGATAACCGTAATGATTCCCTGGAATATCATTTTATTGAATCATAAGTCTCCATAGCTCATCCACATATGTATCTGGTCACTTTTCTATTCGCTCCATATGTGCGTCTTTTTCCTGTTTGTCCAAAAATTACTAAGTCCTAACTCCATCCTGCCCTAGCGTGACCCTTCGCGCCTCTCTGAGGACTACTTCTGCGCGTGCCTTCGCACCTTGTCTCTATGCACCACAAGGCTTCGTGCCTTAGGTACTTAGTTGCTTTTAGGGGTCCAACAACGTCCTTCAAGCATTACACATCGGGATTACTTTACCAACTTTGAGCCCTTTTTTCTGATGTCATTTACAAGCTTAGCTTTAGATATAACTTTAATTCCTCTCCTTGAACGTCGTTGTTCCACCTCAATCGTTCCTAAAATTCCCAACTTGAACCCAAGATTTCCCATTTTCTGTGGTGCCTTGTGTATCAGGGCCTACCACTCAGAGAGAGGCTTAAACACTTTGGCATTATCAACCCCAAATGCCCTACCTGATGTATCCTTGAATCCTTCAAACACTTTTTGCTGGCTTTACCCATATGCTCAAGTTGCCTTGACCTAGATATACTTGTTGTTCAAACCCTACCATCCCAAGCCTCTGAATTGTAAGATGGGTTTATTTGGATATCTTTCTACATGACCTATTTATATTACTTTTCAGTGGAAATTCTTTAGATCTATCATTCCTTTTCAACTATGGAAAGCTAGAATTCTAGCTATCTTTAATATCGATATTATTTCTTCTCATTTTGAATGTAATGATAAAATTAAATTTTTTTTTTTTACCTTCATATTCATGTGCATGCCAAGAAGGTGGCTCTCGATTTCCACCAGATTTAAAAGCTGCATACACATTGGGGCAATGTTCATTGCATAATAAGTCAAGTGCCTTTGGATCTGGTTCAATCTAGTTCCCCACCATCATCTGCTTAACATTGGCAAAGTTACTCACTAAGTCGTTGTCCCTCCCTAGGCCATGACTGTTTTCAAATCCCACCACCTCAGTGATAAGGGGGATGGACCCCACCATCGTCGTGGGGCAAATATGCAGTTGGTCTTTCCACTGCAACATTGTCTCATTGGCATTCTCCTATGCAAGGTTTGCCTACAGTGAGCTCCGCACCTCATGGACGGGGAATTATGGTTCCTCTGGCTACCCAATACCCTTCGGATGGCTGGTTTGTTTAGGATCCTCAAGATAATGATGCATCTTCCATTAGAGTCCTCCTGCCTTATGACGATCCTCCTCCTCCACCCAGTGCTACGACCACTTATGCCTAGATAATTTTTGATTTAATGTTTGATTGTTGGTTGTCTCGCCTTTTGACACATTTTTTGGGGTCGTGACTCTTTTCGACCACCCCTTTACTATAACCTCTTTTATAGTAATATATTGCGACGGTTCCAATAAAAAAATTTAATGTAAAATACATAATTTTGTTATGATAGGATTATTCCTACAATGGTAATAATTGTGAGATACAAGTGATCTACTAGGTACTACACGTTTCAAAGGCTTTTCCAATGGAGGAAGAGGTTAGGGGTGAGAAGTCCACATTGATGAATTAAATTCTCCATTCCCTTCCTATACTAACAAATGTTTAAAGTACTTATATATTTAGAGAATGAGATAAAAACTAATTTTGATGTTGACGAAACACTACGTTACACATCTCCTAACACGAACAAAGAACACAAAAAAAGAGAAACAAAATATTCTAACTCAAAATATAGACCCCGTTATCATCTGATTATTATCTAAAATAAATTTAAAAAGTGTTAAAATAATAACTACCAATAAAATCTAAAATTATATGAATACAATTTTTGTATAAAAAGAATTTAATTAAATTCCCTGGAGAAGTCACGAGTTTAGACCCCCTCCCCACCCCAACAACAATAACATCAACAACCACCTAAGCTCTAACTATACGAAGGCAATATGAAACTTGTGCCCCGGGGGGTCCCTCCCTCTCAAAATGTAAAATGTAATGATTCCTCCTAAACACAAACAAATAAAAACAAAATAAAAATTGTTTCGTTATATCATGGATTACCATAATTTTATATCTTGAAAAACTCAAATGCCACGTGACTTGGCCTGAACAAAGAAAAGTAAACTACATTTATACAGCCGCCCCCGCATATATATAGAATCAGTGCAGGGGAGAGAAGGGGGTTTGATAAAGCATCAACGCAGGTGGAGAAAGAGACGCAGAGGAGAGAAGAAAGGATCGAGAGATGGCGTTGTTCAAGATCAGGTTAGGGATGAAGGGGCAGCCTCTTGTGCGCAAGGTTGCAAGGATAGCACAGATTGTTGTTCTTCCTGGTGCCATGCTTGCCTCCGTCATCTACTGCCCTCCTCACCTTCCCAAGGGAAAGGAAAATGAACACAAGTAGATTTTCCAATCTCTTTCATCCTTTTCAGCTTACTTCACATTTCGGGCATCATCACTCTCAAACAATTACATTTATAGATGCAATAATTACATGCTCTTGGCTTTCTAGAATTTTTAAGAACCAGTTGATTGACTGCCAAAAGCGGTTGGATTAAATCAATCTCGGTAATTTTGGATTCATCGACGGTTTTTTTGAAGCGGGTTTGTACTTACGTTATCTGTGAATTAGGGTTTTATGTTTCCGAGTGTTTGTTCACAGTAATTCAATGTATTAGAGGTTTCTGGGTATAATTGTGTAGAATTTAAAGTTTCCCTTTTCGCGATTGTCATTAGCATTTTTATGATTCAGGTTTAGAAACACAAGAGGGTGGTTGTGCAAGTTCAGCGCTAAAACCAGAAAACGTACATTTTTCACAATCCCACAAGAAAAATGATAGTACCGTGTCAATGCTATACATATACAGTGCTAAAAGAAATTAGATCCCGTATACTATAAATTTACATCTGTGCCTCCTAATCCTTTACACAACTCCAGCCCCACAGATAAATTCAGGCACACCATTACAAACATATATACACAATAAAAAAGACTGTTACATGCGATTTTCTATGTCTCGATTGTTTACACATAACACCAGAAGTGCAGAGGACTTTAGGGTACACCTTCTCCCCGCTCTTTCTCTCAGATAGAGTAGAGGTTATATTCAATAAAATTTACATGGCTTGACACAACACCGGACCTACAGTGGGTTTTAGGGCAGTCTATCGTGGATGTGTATATACATATAAATACACTGGGGTAGGTGTATTGACAAGGTTTGGTTTACTCTTGAGCTTGATACAAAGCTTGAAACCCAGAGATACAAAGCTTGAACAATAAATAGAGACTTATGAGTAGAAGTGTGAACAACCTTGTTATATGAGTGTTGAATGTAGGCAAAGTTTTCATCCCAAGTCTTTAGACTCTTTTAATTACATTTTATCAAGCACTTCACCAGTTTCCAGTTTACTATTTCGGCTTGGCCATCGGTTTGAAGGTGGAATGCACCAGAGCACTTTAACATAGTGTGTCATCTTTTTCCACAAAGTTATCCAAACCTTGCCCAAGAATGTTGCATCCCTCTTAGCAAGTATAGTTTAGGCAACCCCAAGTGCACTGATACATTAGTGAAGAACTCTTAGCAGCTTTTTGACTTAAAATGTCTTCTTGTTTGGAATCAACATATACATCTTGTTAAAATAATCTACTACCACTGGTATCAAACAGTCACTACCTTGCCTTGTCATGCGCAAACTGCCTAGGAAGTATGGATGGTGTACAATTCTGATTTCTTATTGCTTGATTGCTTACATTTTGGGCCAACACACATATCATTGCAATTTGTTAATTATTTTACAGTTTCTCTTCTTCAAAGTGATTTGCTACTTTAGAAGTACGGGTTTGACTCACGAGATGAATTGTGACTCTCTTTGAGGTACATGTAACTTGTTCAAATTGTGCAGGAATCCTTCCTTGGGGTAGCAATCGAATGGCCTCTTTGAACCATATGCTTATTTGGAGATAGCATCTTGATCCTATTGTTCCCTATGCATCGCATGGGTGAAAGGCTTAAGCTGCATGATAGTGCTTGTGGCTGCAATTTTGCAATAAGAGGTCTAGATATCATACCCGTGACCTTGTTTGTTGTCCATTCTATTGGACTTCATCACCAAATGGAACTGTTGTAGGAATTCCATCCATTTGAAATGGTGAGATTGCTCGAACTTATTTATCATAGTGCTTGTGGCTGCAATTTTGCAATAGGAGGTCTAGATATCATACCCGCTACCTTGTTTGTTGTTCATTCTATTGGACTTCATCACCAAATGGAACTGTTGTAGGAATTCCATCCATTTGAAATGGTGAGATTGCTTGAACTTAATTTGTGTATGCATCACAAGAGTTGATGGTTGGTGTGCTGTGTGCACTGCAGTGTACTTCCGCACAAATAATACGTCCACTTCTTCACTGCTTGTTCCGGCACATATAATTCCTTGTGATATGTAGGGCACTTGAAAATTGCCCCAATGAACAACTTATAATGATAGCAAACCTCTCTCCCTCCTTGTAGATGCAACACAGATTAGTTATTTCTAGAGAATGTTTCCTTGCCTAAAGTATGGCAACACATATTGCAGTAAGGACATGCTTATTAGGAACAAAATTAGATGATTTTACACTTAAGTGAAGATTGGTTGTCTTAAAAATTGGGAGTGGCTCATTTCCAAGCTTGGCTGTTCTGTTTATTGGTTGTAGTTGAAGCAGAGTTTTATTGCTTGTTTTTAGCAAAACTTTACTTATAAATTTGTTTTCTTTCACATCCCATAAATTTATCAATTTCAGTCCAGATTTGGCTATGTTCATAGCTGTGGATGTTGTCTATGATCTACACACTCAGGTCCACTTTCTGATGTAAGTTTAGACTCAACAGAGGAAGTTGTTCCGGACATGCTACTCAGGAAAGGGAGTTCAAGGAGGATTCTGGAAGGAAATAGATATGCAAGAGAACTAGAATTGCAAAACTCCAGTAGGATCGACCACAGACTTTGTTACCAATTGATATAACCTCACAAACTGCAGAACGTAAAATGACAGTAGAATTTTGAATTGAAATATATAAGACAAAATTGTATACCAGTGATAGTACAAAAGCTGCTGAATGCATAATAAATATATTTCCAACGACGAGAATAAGTGGGTGCAAACTACCCTTGAAGCAAGCATGCATAACCTCATTTAGTACAACTTATGTGTGGTTAGTGAACTGTATATGTGCATGGACACCTCATTTAGTCTAACCGAGATGCAGTTAGTGAACTGCATGTTCAGGGACACCTCAGTGAACTAAACACGTCAATGTACACCTTAGTGAACTGCACATAACCATGGACACCTCATTCAGTCTAACTGAGATGCAGTCAGTAAATTGTACATGCAGACTAAGACTCTCTAGCTAGGCTAAATGGTTAAGGTGAAAAAGCAATGTGGGGATATTCATGAGGACAATTAATTATAAGATTCACACATCAGTTTTCCCTTGGATTTTGACGTGAAGTAGCTTCTCATGCCCTTCATTCAACTTGCCTTCATTGCTGCATTTCCTAACCACCTTTTGTGTTGCTGGTGCATACTAACTTGTCTTCCCCATCTGTGTACTTCATGCCCTTCAATATTTGCTGTAATATTCTGTATGGGCTCTTCTTTCAATTTCTGTGGTGAAGTTTCTAACACTTGGCATCCATATGCCCATCTATGTCACAAATGATTTCAATGTTTTTGTGGGTTTCTTTCCGTTTTGTGTAGTGATAAAATTCTTTTTGCCGTTGCTTTCTAATTCTCTGGTTTCTTTGAGCAGCCTCTCCTTGATTTTCATTGGAAGATTATGCTTAGCGCCCCTTATTGTTGTTTATTTCTCTATAGAGAGCCATTACATTTGTCTTATCTATGCTTTTCACTCTGAACAGTTGCACTTGCCTTTGAATATGACTATGCAGCCCTCAAGCTACTTCACAATTATGCTCAAAGTCTTTTTGAGAAATATCTGACAAGATAGCTTGCATATGGAATTCGGTCGTATCTTCTTGCACGCATTTCCCTTTTCTGGAATATTTCCATCTTAACAGATGCTCCTCTTCATCCCCAATCAGATGTAGCTATAATTTGATTTGCTCCTTGAAAACATCTTGAAAGACACTGATTTTGTCATCAGTGGTTCCTTCCTCAATCTCAGGACATCTACGTAACTCATAATTTGCTATTGGTGATCGATAGATGCAAAAGTAGAATTCAGGCCACTTAAACCAAGTGTTAAGTTTTTTGGCATCAACTTGACCCTCACAAGAATTTCGACTTCTCTTCATGCCCAATCAGATATAGCTGTAATTTGATTTGCTCCTTGAAAGCTTCTTGAAAGACACCCATTTGTCATCAGTGCTTCCTTCCTCAATCTCAAGACATTTACGTAACTCTTGTAATTTGTTATTGGTGATCCATTGATGCTAAAGTAGACTTCAAGCCACTTTAACCAAGTGTGAAGTTTTTTGGCATCAACTTGACCCTCAGAGGAATTTTGACCTGTGTTTCCGCCTTGAATTGTGGGACTGCACTTGAAACCTCTCGTTTGGCTGCCTTGTTCACAAAGCCTTTCCTGTTTTCTTCTTCTTCCTTACATTCTTGATTCTCCTCCTGCTGTTTTAGAGGAATCCCATGCTTTCTGGCTAAGGCTGTCACCAAACTGTTGATGGAATGGACCAAACTAGCTTCTAAAGTGACCAAGTTAGCAAACATTGGATTCCAAACCTACAACACAAGCAAAAAACTTATCTTCTGTTTTCTTTATGTGGTTGAAATTAGAACTTTCAAAATCCTTGACTCGAGCTCTGTTTTGTATGGCCCCAATTCTCCTTTGCCACAGTAATTACTTTGCCTGGACAAAGGCCTATACCCTTTCCATGCTCCTACAAAACCATGAAAGGAGATCTGATACGGTGTTATCAGATTTGATCTGTAATTGCATTCATACATATGCTGGAAATGATGCCTATGCTGCTGAAGTCAACATCCTTCATATTGAAAATTTATGAACTAGATTGCTCAATTGACAAAACTCATACGCAGCAGATAGATGGAAATATTGTGCAAATTTTATATAGAACAACATTCATACCTGGAATAACCATGATTTTTGTGGTGAAAACCCTCGTAGGGTAGAGCAACACCATGGGAAACTATTGCAGCTTTATTCCCCTTTGCACTTATATGTTTATATAATGGTCTTGCCCACTTTGGAGCTTGGAAATGACCTTCCCTTGCTTTGCCTCTCTATTTTTTCTCTATCTCATCACCATGGCTGGGAAGCTCCACCAAATGCCTTTTATCTAAGAGGTCCATGTATTTACCAGCGAACATTGATTGTTCTACTATTTCCTGTTCGTTCCCTCAAAACTTGTACTGTCTGTGAGCTTTTCATATCACGTGTGATCCACAAAGCTCTAACACATCTCGAGACCCATCAAGGAAGAAGTCTGCACAGCTTGTCATGACATTTGCACAATGTGCAGGGCATCCCCACGGTAATCAGAAAGTCCCTGGGCACCTTGTGGGATGCTGGTACTGGAGTTTTTCCAGGCTCTGACAACTGAGCTGGGCTGACGTTACCAAGACCTCTTCCATATGCTTCCTCTTGCTTCTTTTTTCAGACCCACAGTTCATACACTTTGTTTCTGGTATTAATGGAGGATGGATGACATGTCACTATTTTTCACCTGAGGCGTTATCCATTTAGAAGCCCTACCACATTTTTGCCTACTTTTCTGGCGTGTGTAATTACTTTACCTGGACAAAGGCCTATACCCTTTCCATGCTCCTACAAAACCATGAAAGGAGATCTGATACGGTGTTATCAGATTTGATCTGTAATTGCATTCATACATATGCTGGAAACGATGCCTATGCTACTGAAGTCAACATCCTTCATATTGAAAATTTATGAACTAGATTGCTCAATTGACAAAACTCATACGCAGCAGATAGATGGAAATATTGTGCAAATTTCATATAGAACAACATTCATACCTGGAATAACCATGATTTTTGTGGTGAAAACCCTCGTAGGGTAGAGCAACACCATGGGAAACTATTGCAGCTTTATTCCCCTTTGCACTTATATGTTTATATAATGGTCTCGCCCACTTTGGAGCTTGGAAATGACCTTCCCTTGCTTTGCCTCTCTATTTTTTCTCTATCTCATCACCATGGCTGGGAAGCTCCACCAAATGCCTTTTATCTAAGAGGTCCATGTATTTACCAGCGAACATTGATTGTTCTACTATTTCCTGTTCGTTCCCTCAAAACTTGTACTGTCTGTGAGCTTTTCATATCACGTGTGATCCACAAAGCTCTAACACATCTCGAGACCCATCAAGGAAGAAGTCTGCACAGCTTGTCATGACATTTGCACAATGTGCAGGGCATCCCCACGGTAATCAGAAAGGCCCTGGGCACCTTGTGGGGATGCTGGTACTGGAGTTTTTCCAGGCTCTGACAACTGAGCTGGGCTGACGTTACCAAGACCTCTTCCATATGCTTCCTCTTGCTTCTTTTTTCAGACCCACAGTTCATACACTTTGTTTCTGGTATTAATGGAGGATGGATGACATGTCACTATTTTTCACCCGAGGCGTTATCCATTTAGAAGCCCTACCACATTTTTGCCTACTTTTCTGGCGTGTGTTTTTCCGATGTGTGCTTTTTGGTCTGTTTTTTAGTGATCAGAGTCCGGGTGTTGTCCATTTGGAGCCATATATGCTCTTTCCTTGACTGCTATCTTCTCCGCTATTGGGGATTTCTGAACCATGTGCTTCTTGAGGGTGAAGGCTTCATGGCTGCAAAAAACAATTACTCCTGAAGGCCTTTTGGTCGCAAAAATCAATTTGGATTCTTTCGTGGAAAGTGATGCAGAAGCTCAATGCACTAGGGACTTCTTTGGGACAACAAGCTGATTCTGGGAAATGCATACTGCATCTATGAGCAGCTCCTTTCAGGCGAGGAAATTGTCGTCGCGGAAGAAGATTGATGAATCGAGTGCTTTTCATTTTCGGTTTATGATTTAAGTTTTGTGTTTTTGGGCCATTGGGTTGTTTGCATAAAGCTATTGCAGCTCTGTTGGTCCATAAAATTTTGAACTTTCTTGTGACTGCAGTCTCTGTTTTTTAGTACATTTCATTCATAAAATTAATTTAATTACCTTATTAAAAATAAACAATCGGTTCCAATGTTCACATTATATATAGAGGTGATTCAATTGTCATTTCAACCTATGTGGGTAATGCAATCGTTACGAGTAATGACATGAAGTTTTTGAATTTGTGCGAGTCAAAGCTCATGCAAAAGTCTGATATGCTTAAATGCACAAAAATACAATTTTACTCGAGTATCCAAGTATTGAGAGACAGGAAAGTTCATCTCAGCCAAGAAAGATGCGTAGAAAGTATACTAAAGAGGTTTGGATGGTTGCATGAAAACTGGTTGGTTGGTAAACCAATGCAAGATATTTTGAAATACGTCCACACAGACGTGTATGCAAATTCAAGATGAGGTGGAGATCATGAAGATAGTTCCATATCAGAATGCAATTGTAGTTGACGCATGCAAATCTCCATGTTGCGTAGTTAAGATATGGATTTCGATGACTAAGCTATTTGTAAAATGTTAAATAAAAGTGGGAAGCTATTTCTTGTCGTAGGCAAACCTAAATTCAGTCGAGTCATCTTCCAGCAAGGATAATAGAATAATGAATGCATTTATCTGAAATAAAAAGGTAATAGGGTATAGTCTGCATTGTTTGACTAAGATGACAAATGCCAAAGAAAATGAGTAAAGTAGAATTAATTGTTGCAGATTTTCACCCAAATCTTAGCAGCAGATCCACCTTGTTTAGCCAAAAAAATATGCGGTTTGAGTCTCAAAAACACAGAGGCCCACGAATAAGCTCCCAGAATTGTCCTAAACCATGGCTCGGGATTTTGGTATTATTACCATTATTACAGCAATGCCTATAGATTTTTTTGCTTATTACAATAGTAACATATCCAAAAAAATAGCATAACATTTAAAAAAAAAAGGAATTAGCATTGACATCCCTTCTAGTGTACTTTGAACTTGTGCAATTGCTAGTGTCAACTTTTCCCAGAACAGAATGAGTGGGGGTCAAATCTTCACAACACCTTTGTCCCATGTGTATTGATCCTTTTTGGATCAAAGTAGGATACCATAAGATAACAGTGGTAGCTTCATGTGGGCCATGTCCCCAAATGTTCACAATAACATTTCATTGTACCTAATTCTGTCCCGTTTTCCACAGGTAAATGAAGAGATATTTTTCATCTTAAACTAGTGTGACAGATATCATACTAGCACACAATATTTAGAATTCATTTTAGATAAAGCTATTGCATACCAAGCATTCATGATATGTCCATTTAGTAAGGCATACACAATCTAGTGATGAGTTCAAAAGATACGAGTTCTTAAAAATCTATCAAATTGTCTGGAGTCTGAAAACATATTCTCTTAAAAACCTATCATTTCATACCATGACTTCATATTATATGCATTAAACTATGATACTATTGTTGCTGGAGATATCATGATGCAATAAATTATAAATCTAGGTACATCTGATGAATAACCATTTTTGAGCCTTGGTTTGCGAGACACATTATATGCTCATGATTTGGGATTGTAACCAACAATAGGAAATGTCAAAAGGATAATGGAAGCATTCTTTAGGCTCTTGGGTAGGAACTCAATCATGTTATATGTCAATTTTCTCTTGCTAGACATTTAAGCGAGTTTATCACAGATGGAGCCCTGAGTCTCAGACTTGGATTTCTTCATAAGGAGTTTGGAGTCCGGAGTTCATATTCAGTCAGCTTCCCTGTTTTAAGGGTTCTGGACAATTTTGTTGTGGCAGGAAGCTTTTTGAGCTGCTGGAAAGTAATTTGATTGGCCATGGTTCTGGGTCGATGAACTTGTTTGCTAATCTGGATCCTGGTTGGAGTGTGCAGAACTGGGCTGTGCACTTAGCTCTTGATGGCTGGAGACATTCTACAGATTTATCCATCGAGTCTTTTCAGTTCATCCGCAAGGTTTATGCTTCCAGACAATTCCTACAATACACAAAGATGTTCTATTTGTCAGAGTTTTTTGCTAGATTCGGTGGTTGATTAAAAGCTCCCCTGGACAACACATAGAAACTGAAATTTAGTAAAGAAAAAGGGGGAAAAGTGAAAATCCTCAAGCCAAAACCACATAGCATTCTTAAGGCTTACTGTGCCTTGAGGATACCAACATTAAATACCAAGCAGCATTAGGTACAGAATGAGCACAAAAAATGAACTCCTCTGAAGCTTTTCCAATTAACACGATCATTCTTTGAACAATCTCCAAATCAGTTCAACTCTAAGAGCTTTGCTAGGTAGTTGCACAATTCTTATGCCTATTATTTGTGATAAAAAATTCTGAAAGTACTGGTGATGTTCTTGAGAACCTCCTTTAGGGACTCAGAGAAATGAAAAGATATAGATAGGTACTGCTTGAAGAATAGCTTGAATCACAAGAATCTTCCTAGATCAAATTAATGATTTACCTTTCCTAGAAGCAAGCTTTGTCTAACTTTTTTAATCAGGTCTGTGTAGAGAAGATTTCCCAGATACTTCACGGGAAGGATCCCAAACATAATAGTGTTATCTTCTACAAATTGGAGGCGAGAAATTGAGTTAACTCTTAAAGTTAGTGGCAAGCCTCTAATTATATCAGTATCTTTGGATATCTTTAATTGTTTATCCCAAAGCCTTTTCCTTGGATCCCGTGAAGCATGATAGGTTGTTTCGAGAATCTCACTACATGGAAACATCAATCCTGAGATAGATGAGGTTGTGAATACGCTGGCATTCAAGAGTAGGATCTATAATTATACAATAAATTAAAAATCCCAATAATAAAAAAAATCAATAAATTATAAAACAAAATTTGATCTATAATTATACAATAAATTTAAAATCCCAATAATTTAAAAATATCAATAAATTATAAAACAAAATTTGAACATGACTACAAATATTATAAAATAGAATAAATATAACCTTCTTGGCTCCTTTGAAATAGGCGAAACATGATAAGGTGTCTAACGAATCCCCCCATGTATAAATTTTTGGTGTAAAAAAATTGTTTATTTATTAGTGTTTGCTATTATTTGCTTTTATGTACTGTTTTATGTTTTGCTACTATGTTGCCAGGATACGCCTGGACCCCCCACATTTCCTGTCTGATACGTATCCGATACGGATATGGATACTGATACGCCAAGGATACGTATGGCAGCCACAAGATCAATAAAAATGCTAAGTCTCAAGTATATTGAATGTTTTGAACATTGATTCAAGTTTCGTATTACTATTTCAGTTATTTATGGACTAAAAAATGAGTAAAATGAGTATATCTACATAAAAAATTTAAAATATATATCTATATATATATATATAATTTTTTTAATATATATGTACGGACGTATCCAAGACGTATCGTATCCAAGGGTTTTTAAAATTGACGTATCTGCGTATCGTATCCGTATCCAAACCGATACTCGTATCCGTATTCTGGCAACGTAGTGGTGAAGACTCAAGACGTACACTGCCTACTATAGTTTTAACGAGTACACAACTGCAACAGAATGTAGTGTACATCAGCTTTGCAATCCAGTTTTTTCAAATGTTGACGTGACTGCATGGAAATTCGAGAACTTCTCATTAGTTGTCTATGGTTATATCAGCAACAATATTGATTGAAAACATGTTACTCTCTTACACCAAGTCCTCGCTCCATATAACAAGTTTTCTAAATGAGAATGGCAGTTCACAAGATGAACCATATATTTCTTTCTTACACATGCATAGGCTCTGGGAACAAAAGAGCTGAAAGAAAGAGTATTTACATCCTACTATTTCAGCACCCTTAATAAGTTTGTCACCTACTTTAGATATGCATCTCCCTAACCCCTTTCTGCAAAGTCAAACTTATCTCAGTAATCCCAGCTACCCAAGTATAAACTGGACATATCCTACCTGGGCCATTTCTTCTAAAACTGTTAATTCGCTGCAAGCCATTGACAATCAGGATGGTCCCAATCCACGCTAGCATTCAAGCGTCACTGTAGATTCCTGTGTCAAAATGTGCGTCACCTCCAAATTATTTTTATTCTTGGAGTGCATTTTCCACAGCCTATTATGCATAAGTTAGATGGATCTTTATCCTGATGAATCTTGAGTTAATTCCAGGCAGGAATATTTATAATCCTTCCATCAAATCGGACGAAACTTTGACCAGTTTGTATGTCTTGCAGTTATCGCATGGGGCCTGCACAATCGATACATCCCAATTGGCATTTAGGAAGATGCTATTCCAACCAAGCTTTCATCCTGTACTAGTCTAATTATTGACATTGGGTTGGGATATTCTCCCTAAGTTCTATGAAGAATCTCAGCTTGGTCTACTTTTTCCTGGCTCAGAGAGGATGAATTTGTTCTCAATATGCCTCAATCCTTTACTGATGCTGCTAACAAAAAATTACTATATACACAGCACATCGTATCAAGTACATCAATCCTATCATGCTTCTGTTTTGAGGTATGGTCGGACAACATTAAGGGTTTTTGTCAATGCATCTTTCCAGAAAGAGGTTTTGAATGCGCACTTTTTTCCTCAATATTGCTGCTCATCTTCGATGTTTTGTATCACAGTGATTGTAAATAAGTATGCAATGAGGTCAAGAAATTATAGGGGGATGGGTAATCTCAGGATTCTTTACTCTGATGAAATAGGCATTATGATGCTAAGGGATTCAAAGCTATGGTCCAGCTTAGCTGATTGGTTACATGGCTCTGATTGTTAGATATGCTTGAGGTCAGACTGACGAGTTTAACTGTTGACAAGGTATTTGAACAGTTGGAATGGAAAATGGTAGCAGCTCTTGCACCACATAGATTAGAGGGGTTTTCATCTGGGTATTGATAGTTTGCACAAATATGCCAGAGAGTAATTTATGGTTGTGAAATAGGTAAGAATTTTGGACAGAGAAAGGGAAGATTGGCTCTAGGCATTCCATCAAGAGAGTAATGGATTTGGGTGTGATGTGTCAAATATTGTGTGCATTGTTTTTTAAGGGAAGATATGGCTCACTACATTAGCGATGGGAGTGGGGGGCAGGAGTATTAAGCGTCTGGGGTTGCGGGAAGTGATGCTCGAACCTTGGTGCATTTTCCCAGGAGGAATAGATCTGCAGGTACTACATTGATTTAGTGATAAATCATGGGGCACAGGATCAGACATCTTCATCACCAATACTAATCGGAGGCTGATGCTCCATGTGAAATAAGTCTGAAGACTAACCCACTCTGGCTGCTCTGCACTGGGCAGTATGCTACATCTTAGTTTGTTCTTCTTAAGACTAATGTAGACTCAATGCAGAGTGATCTTGTTTGTTTCCTTTCTATAAGCAATAATGCTTGCTCAATGTTGAGGCTGAAGTAAAAGGTCTTCAATTTTCTACATTTCAGATGAAAATATTAGAGTGCAAATATTGATATTGTACCTTTAGAGTTTAAAAAAAAATAGGGTAAGTATTTGTGGAATTCTAAAGTGTTTGTGGGTATTTAACAACTCTTTTAAGAATTTGCAGCCAAAAGATCGTTTGTAGTGCCTTAAGGATCTTGAGTGGCCCCCCACATACAAATCATTGGCATATGCACTTACATAGTTTTCAAAGGCTTGCGAGAGTTCTTCTGATAAGATATTCCTAGCTTTTCAAAGATACAATCACAACCCGTAACAAGAAGCATTGTCCTAGCAAACTAAATCATCTGATGATCTCCCTGCTAAAATGATCTAATCTGCATTTAGAGAAAGTTTGTAAAAATGCCTCAATATTCACCTAATTGCAAATATCCATTAATATCTTACTTATCGGTGATAAAAATCAGGAGAATCACAGTTAATGCCAGTGAGTGTAAGGATATCTGTTTCTATCCACTAGATCATACAATTGCCTTTTTTTTTATACACAGCATGCACCATATATGATATTTTTCTTTCAAATATCTTAGATAAATAAAATATGGGGATACATATCTGGACGAGGTGGAGATGGACTTTTCCTTCATTATGTTATGTGAGAAACTCAATTCCATGATTGTCTTGGTCTGATGGGATACAGGTGCATAAAGCATATAATGGCAAGTTAACTCGTGAGAAAAGAAGATAACTTTCATGAATGAAGCTTATAATTTCCCTAGTCAAATACAAACCACTGCACACTGCATTCATAGTCTTGGATGAGTCTTGGAATCATGGTGTCAAGATCCTTAACATATGTATATGTTGCGGACACATGCTCCATCTCCAAAATTGTAGCTATCAAATTAGGCAGTTCTACTTGCATAGGGCAGTTTTATCCTTGGATGGATGAAATTAGTGATACAAGCATAGAAGGTGCATACCATACAAGAGAATGTTTGGGAGGCGTAGAAGGGAATCATCTGAACAACCTGCAGCTAGCTATTGGAAGTCTTATTGCAATTTATACTCGGAAGGATGCAGCAAGAGGCATTGATGGACCGTGGTGCTGGAGACAATGTGGGAGGTGATGGTGGAGGATAATCATTGTAATGTAAATACATTGCAACATAAACATTTCTTTAGTTTTTGAAAAAACTTAATCCCATAAATCAAATTCATACATAAGTAATAAGACAACATTTTATTGAATTTCACTACATTCTTTAATTTTTTCAAAGTAATATATTACAAAATAAACACATCATTCGTATCATGTCCATAATGAAACATATTAGTTGTATCACGTCAGTTATACTAGTCATTGCCATAACATTATTTTGTTTTCAATATACTATATAGGAAGTTATATTGTTTTCAAGTTTGGCCATATTTGAAAAGTCAAGCTACTATACATCAATTACCACTGTAAACTACTTTTTGTTTTTCTCCTCGTTTTAAGTATGGTATTTTTTTTTCCTTTGAAACCTATAATCAATAATTTTTATTTTGCAACAACTTATATATATATATATATATGCTATATATACTATATATATATATATAGGTATATATACTATATACTATATATATATATATAATTGCTCACTAGCAAGGCATAATGGGGTATCTATTGACAATTGGGAGTTGAAAACACATACATCCATGGGTACTACTGATGAAACCAACAAAACTTTTAAATGGATGAGGATGACCATCAATGTACATATGATCATGCCTCCATGGAGTTCCATGTGGGTCTTTACTGTCGTCTTCCATGTTCTTTGAAATAAAATAATAAAATTGAATCTCACTAGGAATTACAATTAAGTGAAGATGTACATTAGGACACAAAAAGCTAATATTTTCACACATGTTGAACACTCAGTATTAGACCCAATATTATTTTCTGTTGATGTGAAGAGTCCAAAACCTATAATTGGAATAGTTAATAGTCAAATCATATAGCTTCACTTGCAAAATTAAAATGTTTAATAAGATGTAGGGATTCATTCATTGGCCACACCCCATCATATTGCTGATTGGGAAATTAGATTTACATTTTTGCAACATTTTAAGCAAAAGTTTGAAATCATATTTGGAATTTTCCTCACAAGGTATAATCTTATTATTCCCTTTATTTGTACTCAATCCACTCAAACTTATTGTTGTACTATATATCCTGTGCACATGTGAAAATTATTTGGATTTCTTCCTCTTTGACATATTTGTCCTTATCCTCTTCTATTGTTGCCATACCATATTAATAATGTCATTGCCATACTATCTACATGTACTCATATGTATAAGATAATGGCAAGGAAGAGTAAACTAATTTTTCAAAGCTTGGCATATATGTGACAAACAAATGTAATTTCAATAGTCTAATAAAAAGTAAATTTTCACTAATTTATGTATTTTCAATAGTTTTGATAAAAATTGTATGATGGAAAATATGTATATTTGTCACTAAATTGCCTCATTTCGTCAACTCAGACATATTTTATTGTACTTTCTATCAAGGGGAGAGAAATCCTTTGCACAATTAGGCAATCTTGAAGAAATTCAAAAACAATCGAATAACTTAAGAGTGCTTGAAGGGATTGACCATATGGGTGAAAAGTGTGACAAGGAAATGAAAGAAAGTAACAAAGAAATGGTATGATAGGGTTATTGTGCTTAGTAATGGGTGAAAAGTGTGATAAGGAAATGAAATAAGGTAACAAAGAAAGGGTATGATGGGGTTATTGTGCTTGGTAAGTTGACCATATAGAGGCTACAAATGATTAAGAAATCAAAGATAAAGGAAACAATGAGAAAGTTGGGATGGCTTGATTGGGTTATTGCTCTATGACTTGTATGGATGGGTTGGTGAAACCCGATAAGAAGGTAATTGGATTGGGTGGATGTGATGTTGGAAATGATGTAAAGAGGTGATGGTGAAGGATCATAATCATAATGTAAATACATTGATGATCCATCGCAACATAATTTTTTTTTTTAGTTTTTCAAAAAAACTAATCCCATTCGATAAATTCATAAATAAGTAATTAAAAAACATTTGACTGAATTTCACAAAGCTTTTTAATTTTTTAAAGTAATATATTACGAAATAAACAAGTTTTACATAACATAAATAAGCATAAAATTACATTTTTTTCAATATACTATATAAAATTATACCATTTCTAAAATTGGGTTTTGAAAATCCAATACGTGCATCAATCATCGTTAACTAATTTTTTGTTTTTTCTCATTTTGATGATATTTCTCTTCCTTTAAACTAGAGTTAGCAAGAAGTTCTTCACCAACTCATATATTTTTAATTTCTTCTACTAAGGTATACCAAGGTATAAATTAGAGATGTCTCATATTCTGTCTTCTAGCAAAGCATAATGGGGTATGTATTGACAGTTGGTAGTTGAAAATGCATACATCCATGGGTATTGTTGATCAAACCAACAAAATTTTGTAAATGGATGAAGGATGACCATCAATGTACGTATGATCATGTATACATTGGAGTTCCATTTTGGTTTTTATGCTGTACACTCTTCAACGTTCTTTGAATTAAAATGTACTAAAATTGAATCTCATTAGGGATCACAATTATGGGAAGATGTGCATTAGGACACAAAAAAGCTAATATTTTCATACTTGTTGAATGCACTCAGTATCAAACCCAATATTATTTGTCTGTTGATGTGAAAATTCCAAAACCTATATTAATAATAGTTAATAGCCAAATCATATAGCTTCTCTTGAAAAACTAAAATATTTGATAAAATGCAGGGATTGGTTGATTCATTGGCCATTCCCCATTATATTACTGATTAGTGCAGAATCACATTTACACCCCTGGATGTTGCATCAGATTTAAGCAAAAGTTTGAAATCATATTTCGAATTTTCATCACAAGTGTTATTGCACAACTTATTGAATCCTCTCTCCAAGTGTGGGACTCAATCCACTCAAACTTATTGTTGTAATAGGATATCCTTGCACATGTGAGAATTATTTGGATCTCCTACTCCTAAACATACTTGTCCACATCCTCTTCTATTGTTGCCATACTATATTTATAACTTGTCATTGGCATAGCTAATCTACATCCTCATATCTAACCACCAAGGAGACATGGGAGAGAGAGAGGAGTAAACTAATTTTTCAAAAAGCCTGGCACTAAAACGTGACGATACACCAGAGAAGGAGAATGTTGAACAGTCTAATCAAAACTACCATTGGAACTAAGGAGAGGTGATTTCAATGGGAAGGATAAAACATTATGCATGGACAAACCCAAGGATAGATTGTCACATAGAAAATGTCCCAAAACTCCATGAACACAAGCTCCAGACCTGTAATGAACATTAGAACATGCACAAAGACCTGCATATGAAGATCAAGAAGAGAACAAGCAAAAGAACGAGTAGGGATGGACAAATGCATCACAAAACACGTTTTTTGTTGCTTCAAAAGTTTGCACAGAACATTATTTTAATGGCCAACAAGGCAACAAACGCCATTACATGAGCAGGGGAGGAGGTTCGATTGTCCATTGGTCAACCCTGGAGAAGAAAAGAAGGGAGGGCAGAGCAGAAAGATGAACAACCCCTATGAAAAATGAGCCAAATCTGTGCTTGGTAAGTTGACAATGCATAGGGGCGAGCCCAATGATTAGAGAAAACGAAGAGAAAGGAACGTGGGAGCCATTCCTCATTGAATGCAGATGCATTAAAATAGCATGGGCGTCCTTACAGACCCATGCCCTGACATGGGTTGGTGAAACCGTGCTGAAGAAGGTAATGTGACCCATTGGGTGCATGTAAAACTGGTTGTTGAAACGTCAGTTCTGGCCAGGTACCACGCGTCAGAGACGTTTCTTGATTTTCTCTCACCAAAATGCATTGCTTGATCCATCGGAATCGTGTAGATTTTTTTTGCCAGCTTTCCATTGATATAAAGAACGTGAAAATCCGAGCTCTGGATCGAAAGTTATGGCGATCTGAAGATTTAGGGAATTAAAAACAGGCCATTTGACGGAATGGCGGGACAAATGCTTTTGAATTTTTTCCACGCTAATGCCATTGGATGACACGTGTCAGGCTCTGATTCGTCCGCGGGTTCATAACTCTGAAATTTCCTTTCGGGCCCTTAAACTTGGACACGTGGCACTATTTTCATTGGTTCGGGCCTGAGGGGCGCATTTTTACCATTGCGCCAAACACTTAGCAGCTTTTCAACCTTCTGACACGTGGCACGTTTTGATTCGTCCGCGGGCCTCCTTGTCTCTTTTCGGGCATCTAGCCTTTTTGCATCCCACGCGTCCCTCCCATACCTTTGGCCCGAGTGTCCCGAACTGCCTGGGACAGAAGTATCTTCACCGAACCGCTCGATATATGGGCTTCCTTAATTCCTGTCTACTGAGGTGAAGACACGTGGCGAGATTCCATTCGTTGGCGGCTCTTTCGGCTTTTCGCGTCCCACGCGTACTTTTGGCCCAACTGTCCCGGACCAAAGTCCCCTGTATTCGGGCGAATCGGTTGGTTCGCGTCCTCCGTGTACTTTTGGCCCGGATGTCATCCATGACCGTACTGTGGATCAAATATCTCCGAACCATTTTTTTAAATGGACCGAATTGCGCCAAACCGGCCGATCCGTGTCCCGCGCGTACTTTTGGTCCGGATGTCCCAGACCGCGCGAAACAAGAATTAGGCAATTTTCTTCATTTTTCCGACTGGTTCGCCTTTATCGCGTACCCTCGCGTCCCGACGTTCTTTGAACTATCCCAAATGCTGCGCAGACCGCCTGACGGCTTTTCGGCCGATTCGTGCTCCGACATCCCAACTATCCCAAGGACTGTCTGGACTAGGACTTAGCTGATTTTCTTCATTTTTTCGGCCCCATAGCTTGGTTTTTTGCAATTTTTTCAAACCTTTTCTAACCTGTTGGGTTTTCTTCTTGGATGGGAGAGTTCGAAAGAAGCCGAGGGGCCCCATTAAAAACACGATTTCGATAGCCTTAAATCAATCTATCTTGCTCGGGACCGAATAATATGATGCATGTTATCATAAATTACCCTAGGGATTGGGGAATTAATTGGCCATTCCCCATTATATTATCAATTGGGAAATCATAGTTACATTTCTGGGACACCTTAGACAAAAGTTTGAAATCATAGTCGAAATTTTCCTCATAAGGTCTTAATCTTATTATTCCCCTTATTTGCACTCAATTTATTCAAAATTATTGACATTGTACTATATATTTGTACACCTGTGAAAATTATTTGAACATCTTCCTCTTCAGCATATTTTTCCATATACATCAGACATCACACACGCATGCACGAAATAAAACCATATCCATCATCATCATAACTCACCATACATATATATCCTTAAAATAAAACATCCATCTACATCTCATCACTAATCGCATGTCTATCATCACATCCACAACTAAGATAACCAACAATAAATAATCACCATCATCATGAATCAATATTTACAAGTACATCATCACATCACATCATAATAACCATAATCAAAATGTCCATTTATACATCAAAAAAGTATAGAAAATGCTTGAATACATATACAAAATAATTTGGCTCAATATGCATCATAACGGCCGCTAAAATGAGGTAAAATTCTCTTGCTAAAGTTGATTGCATTTGATTTACATTGCTCTATTTTCCCAATCGGAGGTGCGTAGACTAACCTTATGCTAGAAATCTTTACTGTTCATTCATGGTTTCTAACTTGTTGGCTTGAAGGAAAAAATCTTGCGCACAACAAAATCTTAACATCTACCAGTCCAAGATTGTATGTCTCAGGACCAAATTGGACTACGCCGAACATAAGTTGTGTAATTTTGTACAAGATCAATTTGTGAGTATAATTTTAGAGACAAAAAATTATATATTTTATCCAAGTCACTTTTGTACCTCTAAAATTGGCTAATTATTAATCCTTCTTTGTGTTTTAAGAAATTGTTTCATCTAACTATCATCATATATTGTATTAATAACTATATTATTTTTTTTACTATCGGTAAATGGTTTTGAAGGGACCATACCCTAAAGTATAAAAGGGCTCAAAATCCAAATGAGACAATACTAGTAAAGTGGTTTTTAGATATGTGGGGGTCACACCCCAACAAAAAGCCAAAAAACAAGATAAACATAAAGTAAACAAAGGTAGGGGCCAACAACCTACAAGAAGCCCAAAACTAACACAAAACAAGAGCGTAAAAACAACAAAACAACATCACAAATACAACAGAAGGACAACAAACTAGACTAACTTAGGGATTTATCATATACTTTGAGAGCAATCTTCAGGGTTTTGTAGAGATTAATTATAGTTTACATGATCGGGTCCTGACTGCCTTCTATGAGTGCTTTCTTCTTAAGCTTACCATTCCTCCAAGCGGTCTTCAAAATTCCACACGCATCACATACCTGTTTAAGATTGACATGAATATAATCCAAAATTGCTCTGTGTATAGCAAGATGGTTGGAATGCATTTCTTCTAAGTGAACAACTCTCCTCCAGTTCCAACAGGTGAGTGGAGAGATTTCCCATGTTCTTCTCCAAGTTGTAGAGAATAGAAGGATCCGCACTAGTTTTAAGGCCTTCCTTGATTAGTAGATCCACATTCTCTTCAATTTATTTAAGAGTCTCAGCATGTGTTTGACCTGCGCCGATAGACCTGAGCTAAAGGGGGGATGAGGATCTTGGCTAAATTTTAGTAGGCTCTCTGCTCCTGAGGGAGAGGGGGGGTAGAGAGGGGGTTGGGTCATTAGCAACGACATCAAGAAAATAACGATGTAACATGAAGATAACCCCTTGGTGTAGGGGAAGAACACACGTGTGGGCTTGAACCTCCTTAATAGACTTTTCAAGAGAGTGTAGGATATAAAAAGAAAATCTCACCTTGTATGCATGGCAGAAGTGATTCAACAGGACAAGATGATGCAAGGGCCAAAGCAAGGGAGATGTGGGTGTCATTGCCCTTAATCCTCTGCATAAAGTTGGTGAAACCTTCAAAGCTTAAGATATTCCAAAGTTTCGCATTATCCCGCCAAGAGGGGTCACAGATGGGCTCAACTTTGCACGATGGATGCCCCATTATACAGTTGAACTTAGTAAACAAAGCAATATCTACCTGAAAGTGGTTATGAGACAACCAAGTAGTAGAGTCGTTGGCACTTGCAAGTAGCAAATCCTTCAGACCTGACCCTTTCGGATGCAAAATATGAATGAAGGCCCTTCTGAAAAGGCTAAGGTTCAAAAAGAAAAGCAAAATGATCTGTTTGGAAGTACATTCGCATAAGGCAAGAGTAACTGCACTCATTTCTCCACACGTGCCCTGTCTTTCGACTTCACATGATTAAAATGTTAAGTGTCCTTGGCTTCACTAATAATAATGGATTTGGGTGTGAGGGGGATCTCTTCAAAATCATACCAAATTTTGTATTTATCAATGATGACCCATTCATTAGCAAGTGAATCCACTGCCCCATTCTCTTCTCTATAGACATGACAAATTTTGATGTTTGAAAAGCCTTTGCATAACATCTTAGATTCACTAATGAAGCCTTTAATGGTCCAGCTTGGGGGATGTGAACCAATAAGGTTATTAATGACATTCAAAGAGTCCCCTTCAATAATTAATTTGGAGATGTTGAGTTCCCTAGCAGTTCTAATTCCCCAAAGAACTGCAAGGGCTTCCGCATAGTGGTTAGGTTGTTTCCCCGTAGGGCCTACATAGGCAACAATTGGGTGCCCTTCTTGATTTCTGATGAGCCCTCCACCACCAGCAACACCAGGGTTGCCCTTAGAGGCCCCATCAAATTTCAATTTGTGCTAACCTTCTTAAGGGGGAATCCACTAAACAAGATACCTATCAATGCTGGGAGTAGACAAATGTCCTGGCTGAAAATCAATAGTCCAAGCCTTCAAGACTTTTTCTTCCTCGGGATATTTGGCATTTTTGGGAGGTTTGAATATGGAAATGTTTTCCTTTGCTGCAACTGTAATTTCATTGAGGATCCTTTTGATTGGTTTATTTGCATCCCTGAATATGAGAGAATTTTTGGCCTTCCAAATTCTCCATATAGTGTGTGGGAATAAAAGCTTCCAAAACCTCCTGAGTAAACAAGTGAATCTGCAGCCCCATTCCCTTCTCCATAGACATGACAACTGTTAATAACTATATTATGAGTTGTATGGTTAATGTGGATTAATTAATTCAAAATCAACTAGTTGTAACATTCTTACAAATGTTAATAGATAATTAACCAAAATCATATAAAACTGTTATTTATTTGGTTTAGAGTGTAAACAATGTGAGACTATGTAATTTATGAGAATAGTGAATCAAGAGTTCATGTATATGGGATTGTGACGAGCAATGCACCAAGGTCCTACAAAACTTCATAAATGACATGAAGTGTTGGGAAAGGTATGTGTGGATGTTGTGGAGTTTTGTAATAGGTTACAAGGACTTATCCTAATATTACGAGATATGAAAAGATTGTATGAGTTCCATGAGATGTTGTTAGGATGAGGAGTATCTAATGCCTTCAATAGAAGTGGGAAGGATATAATTTTGTGCATGGATCGCTTGTAGTTCATTACACACATGAGTTTATTCACATTTATAGATAAATATAAGTAGACATAAGAGTGATAAAACAACCATTGGAGCATTTACTATTATTTGGGAGCATTTTTTTTTGTGGAACGTTGATGCAACTCTATAAGAATATATTTTTATTTATGTAATTTATTATTTTTGACATACACGTTTTCCACCGAAGGGACCTGATAAATCAACGAAATTCTATTGAACACAACCCCTTAAACTTACTTTTCCCCTTAAGACTCTAGGGAAAATTGAAACATATATTACAAGTGTAGACACTCAAATTTGGTAATTTCTCCCTTTGACATTGCTTATTGCAATTGTGCTTCTTGGCTAAGACCAACACCCACATATTATCTCCACTGAGACTATCTTTCCATCTCTTTCCTAACTTTCTTATTCATACACATTGATGTGGAAAAAAACTCTTAATACAAGTCCATAAAATAATTGTTTAAGCTCTTACCATTATTTTGTAACTTTCAAATCTAATTCACCTTCTTCCTGTCCAAAACTCTAAAGTTTGGTTAGGTTGTATAATTTGATCATGGATGACCTATATAGTCCTACACAAACACATTCTCCATATCTACTTTCTATGCAATATCATTTTTAGGAATTTTTATCCCCTTAGGTCGGCCTTATCATGATATTTTACCTCATGATCCCTATATAAGCAAAGCTAAATTCACCTCATTTACTCATGTAGAAATTATATGGCATTATATTGACATACTCATTTCCAATCCTCGCAAAAGGAAATCAAGGCTCCCTAAATCTTCCTAAAGTTGATGCACATCCACTAGGCCAAGGTATCCAACTTCCCTCAAATCCAAGCACACAAAGTTCTTATTTCCAAATATTAACAAGAGCACACCACAATCAAGCATGATAAAGGGGGTTCAAGTTGACATCTAGCTTCATCCATATATATATATATATATATATATATATATTACAGATTAGGTGGAGAACTACGTGTGGTTTAAGGCCTCTTCGGAGTAGTTCTAACGTAGGCGGTACATGGGGTGCACCACAACCCAAACACTAACCTCCTTACAAGGTCTTCTACCCATGATTATGGTTTTGGAGTGATTTGAATGATTACATACAATATCGAGATTGTGCAAAATCTAGAGTTTGACAATGAAGTGCATTTCTAAGCCACCGAAGGACCCATAAAGTCATAGAGCCCAATCCTAAAGGTGTCTAAGATTGTACATAAGGGGAAAGACCATATCATACATGTTGATCAGACTGTACAGTCCTACACCAAGAGATTTCCATATCATAGTTCCATTAATGAAGCTTTGTCAACCTCTGCATTTCCAACTTCTCCATTATGCCTTCCTATATTCTCCCCATACATCTATGTAAATATAAGTTTTTTTTTTCTCTCTCTCTCTCTCTTGTGTATTTTGAGCTTATATCATATATCAAAAGAACCAATATGTTATTCTATTTTTTTACAATTAATGTTGGAAGTTAATTTATCTATATAGCTCTTAGTCTCTAGACCTTATTCATTTTTATTGTTGTGTATTTCATAACAAAACCTAATTAACTTTAAAAGGGTGTAAAAAATAAGTACACATGATTCATAATGCATAAATAAGAGTAAGAAAATGAAATATTGAAGGCATGTAAAAATAACCATCAACTCAACTATTAGTATATTGTGAAGTGATCTCTACATTAGACATTAGTCAAATCAATTTTTTAAAAGAATACTTTGATATATGTGATATAATAACTTTAAATTTGAAATTAGATGACATATTTCTGAATTCAATTTATTTAAAATACACTGCATAACCTTATACATTTACTTTTGATTCCAAATATTTACTAAATATTACGATCTATATTTACACCAGAGGCGTTCCTTATTATGAGAGAGCTTGCTGAAAAGTGTCGAGCATTTCTAGAAATATTTTCTAATAATTGTGTTTATCGTCAACTTGCTCAAAAAAGTTAGGTACGGAAAATGAAAATGGAGTTAAATGTGGAATTGTGTGGTAATATTGAGGGGTGGTCACTATTGAAAATTTTCTTGAACATTTAAGGCATCTAAATATCTCAGCGTCATACTTGCTTACATCTTAGACAATAATCAAAATATCCCATAAATTATAGATGCATTATATTCAACATAGGGCCTTTACCAAATTTGATCTCGACATCAATGACATTTTTTTTGGAATTAGGGTAATTTTTTTGAGGGTGTTGAAAGGACCCACATCCTTGTACAATTGAGGATTTTTTTGAGAGGACCCACAACCTAGGTTATAATGAAGGGGACCACCATTAGGAACCCAAATGAAACAACCATGAAACCATAATGAGGATGCAACGACCAACGATAGTGACTGTAGCGAGTGGAACAACAACCAATGACAACAGCGAGAGAAGCAACAACCAGTGATGACAGCGAGAGGAGAAGCCACCAATGACGGTAGCGAGAGGAGCAACAACCAATGACATCAAGAGGAGTAGCCACCAGCGACAACAACGAGAGGAGCAACCACCAACGTCAGTAGCGAGAGGAACATCAACCAATGACAACGAGAGGAACAACCACCAACGAAAACAACGAGAGGAACAACAACCGGTGACAATAGTGAGAGAAGCTACAACCAACGACAATACAAGTATAGACGCCACATCTAGCGGTGGAACCACCTCCGAGGAGGATCATGCCTCGGGGAGATTTGAACACGGGTGGGCAAGCACATAACCATGTGACTTGACTGCACCACTCCCATCCCATCGACCTCGACATCAATGACATTACTGGGAGAAGTTCGACCCATATATATAACTACCAACTATATACTTTCTCGCTAGATGCATTCTCTTATTTGAAGGTCAAATATTTGGAAAACTCTCTCCTAATCAAAGGATGAGTTGAATGGGAGATTCGTTGTTGAATCAAAATCTACCACTATAACACCCCTAATTAACATTGATAAAAACATGTACCAAAAGAACATGGTAATTTTTTTTCTTATCAACAACATAATGCTTGAACCACAACATGACATGCATCATTTCACACGCATATCCAAGAAAAGGAGAAGTGATGCCATCAAATCAACAAAAATGAAAATGTATAATACAACCAAGCCATCCAATATCTTGTTAAGGGGTAAATGATGCCTCCATTTCCACTTATCCCTCCATTAAGGAATAAAGAAAATTTTAGTGGCGAATATTCGTAAATTCATGAATATTCCAGTTTTTAAAATTTGAAATTGGCAAATTGTTAGGGTAGGAATTAGGACCGGGTTGCCAATTTTTTTTGGTACAAGTTAATTTTAGGGGTCAATTTTCCATTTGTGCGAAATTAAAATTCCTGAGATTTTCGTTTATGCTGTCAGCCAGTAGCATAAAACATGCTATCGGACGACAACATATTTGATACTACCGGCTAATAACATATAAAAACGCTACCAAATGGTAACATTTTTCAGTGATTGTTGTTAGATAGAAAAAGTGTATGGGATGTTTTTTTGCTTACACCATGTTTTGGGAGGATAGATTTCTCATTGAGATGATCGTTTTAACTACTAACATCAAAACATTAAAAAAAAATTCCATACAAAATTAGCGAATCTGTATTTTTTTCACAAAAAATCACTGTTTTTGAATTTTTTTTCTTTACAACATATTTCTCGTCAAGCCGGTGATTTTAACTGCTTTTAAAAAAATGATTTTTTCAAAAAATTACATATGCTTTTGGCCAACATCATATAATATCAACTGACATCATATAATGTTAGTCAAAAAATGATACAGGTAGACACCATAATACATGTTGTCGGATGACAATATAATATATTCGCCATCATGACGAAAGTCAATTTTCACAGATTCACCAAAGAATATATATGATTTTTTTCGGGTGTCTTAAATTTACCTTACTAAAGAAGGAAGACTAGCCTTTAGTTCCTCCAAAATAGTCATGCAACTGCACATGAGAACACCCTTTATCCCTTCGCACATATCCCTCATAAGGAAGGAAAACTATCCTTTGGTTTCTCCAAAAAAATCATGCAACCACACATGAAAACACCCTTATTCTTTCGCACTTATCCCTCCACTAAAACTAGTCTTTCCAACCTTTGTTTCTTCCCAAAATATGTAAACCCATACACCATAATAATACTTATCCCTCTACTATGGATATATAAATCTCAAACAATCATACATACAAAAGCATACACAGACATGCAAGAACACAAGTCATCAAATGGATGAAACATGCTCTAATGAGAAACTAAAGTGTAATAAAATATCATTAAGTTAAAAAAGATGACAATAAGAGTATTTAACCATATAAAAATTTACACTACCAAGTCTACATACGAGACTTGCAAGGGGAGAGATCATGATTGCAACTACCACTTATCACTCATCTAGGAAATCCTGGTTAGCCTTGGTTCCTCCCATTAAATATGCAATATAATGTAACAAATATACACTTATCCTTCCACTTAAGACAACACTTTTTTCTCCACTAAGACTAGCCACGAATCCCCTTGGTTCCTCCATATGAACAAACAACTCCTTATTCCTCCCTTCACCAACATCACACTCATCCCTCTATAAACAATGATGTACCCCATCCCCATACTTTCATAAATCCACAAAAACAAAACAACAATAAAACTCATATCACATTAACTCCCAAAGAGCTAATCTAAAACAATAACATAATCCACATGAGAGATATATTAAGGCCTTATCCACCATGTTCATAGTTTTCACAATTAACATCTTGTTTCAATTTAACCCACCTGTTTTATGCATTCATTATGTGACATATAATGTTCACAAGAAAGTACATTCTCATGAGTAAGACAACAATCAACAATGCCCCATTCGCTTCACACGAGCGAACACAATACAATGATAGGACTATAAGAGAGAAAAATAAAAACCTCAACAACCATGTACATAGGTCCCATGATTTTCATTGTCATCACTATTAAATTACCTTTGTGTTAAAATCATTGTATTATCCCACATATAACACTTTTTAGAATCATACGTTATCATTTACAAATTATGAGTTTCACTCCATCATAATGTTTAATCACCAATAATACACTTGTTTTCTTCCATTTATATTACAATCATGTTAAGTATTTTAATCATTTTGATATCATTTAAAGTTCACATGAGTCATGTAGCACTTGTAACGAGTAGGGAATTGATGTTTCGAAGAGACATGTCCCAACATGGGAATGAATCATTTAACTTTTATTAAACAATGTAAGGTTAACCACTTGTTAGAAGAGATAAAGAAAATTCACTTTACGTTGTGAATCCATCTTATTAGGTATAATTTGATAGTGGTAAAAAGGCTTCATGTTTTACATAATTGATCATACAATAATTGACGTATACCAAGAACATATATATGTTCTCGTCTCTAATTTTGCATATTTCTCACTTCATTAAAAGTGTTTACTCTCAAATAGTACGCCTCATTATTTTTATTCCTTAACACAATTAATTTTCATAATCTAACTATTAGTTGGGATTATTATCAAACACATACGAGTGACATGGAGCCCCTTCTCAAGCTAGGGTTTCTTGTGCCTGAGGCACATGTTTCCTCACAAGCAAATTATTTCAATTTCCTTAACAAACAAGTTTAACATTAGGTTAAAGATATGGGAACAAGTTACACCTTCCATTTCCCATATCATCATAAAGGAAACAATTTTAGCAGTTGACATCGAATACAATTTACATAACTCTATTATAAAACAATCCCTTAAGAGGTCTTACGCTTAGTTTATTCAAAATCATATTTGAAGGGTATAAGGATGAATTTATTCCAATATACAAGGTCCATAACCCACTATAGGGACAACACTAGGGAGAAATTACACTTTCTTATGTTGCGAAAACCTTTGCTCAAACCAAAAATATTCTTTGTTATTTGTCAAGATACACAATCTTTCCTATAGAATTTAGTAAGATCTCTCACACAAGAGTCTTGAGTACTAGACATGTTGAGGAGCCAAATTAGTTACAAGGGTGATTGTTTCAAATTGTTCCCTCATACACCAATATTTACTAAGATTAGGAACATGACATATAGGTTAAGAGAATTCCTTTAGTTATCAACCATTTGAGTGTTCAAGTTTACTACCAACCATTTTACAATGTACAAAAAAACACCATGATAACCAAGTACAATTCTTTGATGCAATTGAACTATAAAATACCACGTATGATTTAAAACTTCATATCAATTACAATACAAACATGTTATAAACTAAGTTTTTTTCTTTCAATTATATAATAGGTATAATTTTCGATATAAAATACATTTCTTATTTCACTGAGATTACATATTTTACAAGCTATAAACAACTTTAAATTTGGAATTCATTAATCTTTTTAGTCCCGTCATGCTACCTGCAACTTGCCACATTATTTGAACATGTTTAAGTGAAAACGTTGGCATGGATCCACCATCCCATCTAATATTCTATAAATACTTACAAAATCAATTCCAAGAAAGAGAAAACAAAATTACTAATTTTCATATCTTCAAACCATAATTGTTTTTTAGGATTTAGAGAGAGAACACTCACTTTATTTGACATAAGTAAACCAATACATTTCCATGATATGAGAGGGTGAGAGATGACACAATTAATTTTGATTCATAACATTCAAATTTTAAAATATTTTTAGAGTAATATGAAGTTTTATGACCTCTAACACGGTTCTCGTTCCTGTCGTTGCTATATGGGTCTAGGTAAATGTGTCAAATTACATTTTTCTATAATTTCACTAACCATATTTTTTAAGAATGTTGGAAAATATATTTACAATCATCATACATGATTCCAATCATCACACTAATTCTTACCCATTGAACAAACCTTGGAGGGTCAACATGAGTCCATGGGTCCCAATCATGCTACTACACAAACTAGCCCAAGTGGTCACATAATGATCCCTTAAAAAGGGTACACCTCCTAATGGGATGTTTAATAGTCGTACCCTATTCTCTACTATACAGAGAATCATGGGAAACTAATAGGGTTTGAAACTAGTAATTGGAGCTCAAACTAGAAATAACTCTCCAGAGCCAGTTGGTTGAATTCAATTGTTTTCTCTTCAACAAACTCAGCCAAGTTGGATCCGATACAGATTCCTAAACAATGTTTTTCAGATGGAACAAGTGAAACTAAATGTGCTATGTAATTCTCTATGTAGCAGTGAAGAGGTTTGCAACGACATATTTTATTTCTGGAACTCATAAGCAGAAAAATTGAGGTGATTTTGAGAGGGTTTTGTCATAACAAGCGATTCCTTCCAACAACCAATTTTCTGAAATAGTCTAGAAACCCACTTCATAAACATGTTCACTAATTATTTTAGTTATAGACACTAAATCACACACTTTGGGTATATTTCTAGTCCTGATCACATACCACTATTCATATGATTCCTAAGTAAGAGAAATACTAATTGATCATTGTCTTTGGCCATCTTTGCTTGCTTTCTGTTTCCTCTTTTGGTCTTACACTCCCTCTTGCCTAGTCTGTATTTTCATACTTCGATATTTCTCATTCTAGACATTAGCGCCCAACTAGGACGTCAGCGCTATGCACCCCCCATCCCTTCTGGGTGCCCCTGACCTCATTTTATTTTTCTCACATCTTTTGGGTCCTTTCTATCCATTTGGGCATCTTACCTTTTTACTAGTCAGCCTTTTAGTGGTTAATTACAAAATTAAAACAAGATAATCATATAAATACAAAGCTATGTGATCATACTAAAGGACCAAACACTAAGCATTAGCTATCACCACCTAAGGTTGCATTCTAAGAGCATTCAAGCACCCATCTAGCTCCACACAAGGGACTACCATTTCTACATACACTTTATAGGAGGGGAAGTTCATTCTTTCATGCACACATCTATCTACAATTTCTACATATAGCTAATTGCTCGCTATCAAGTGCGACACACACAAGAACCACCCAGGGAATGATTTTGACACACACACACACAAAACTACATTGGGTCTAAGATGTAGTGCAACACTCGATAGTAAGTTTGCTTTGTTGACAGCCGAGGACAGTCTGACCCCTCATTTTGTATTTTGTATTTTTAGGATTTGATGTGGTTTGAGAGTTCTACAGGTGTTTATTTCTGATTGTAGGTTTAAGGTGAACAACAACGAAGAACAAGTGATCAAAAGTGACAACCAATGAACATCTTGCAACCATGTGAAATTGGGTATCTGTAGCTTGTGAGAAGACACATGTGCCTAGAAAAAGACTCTGGCACCTCAGACCATCCATATGTGCCCTAGTCCAGGAACTTCTGATACTCCTGCATTTTTTTGGGTCTGGTTATGACACTCTGAGTTCCTGTTCTAGAAATTTTCTAGCTCGGCATACCTTTGGGATTATTGCGAATCAGCTAAATCTTTATAATACTTCATTTGAAACTAGGGTTTCATATTTCTAGCCTATTTTTCTTGGGTCAAATCTATACTTAACTGTTTATATTCAACGTTGTTACATATTTAGAGTTAGGCATCTATTTATTTCAAATTTTGCTTACATTTGGTAAACCTATCACTTGATTCCAAATTTCTTTTTAGGGATTGTTATTCTTATGTCCCTCACTCGTAGTGGTCATTTTGGGTATTTTGAGAATTTTTAGCTTCTTCCATCCTCCTGTAGGGTCTCTCAATCAATGGCTGAACTTAATAATCCATTCGCTAACTCTTAGCAAGTTCCTCTTGAAAACATTGAAGCATATGATAGTGAGCACTTATATGATGAAGAAACAAATATTGATCAAGATAAATTAGTTAAGCTCACCTATTTTCATAAAGCTTTGTGTGATAATCCTTCTCATCTTCTTCACATTTTTCATGCTTTAATTGTTGTTAAAAACTCTCGTGATGCTACTTCGACACCTCTTGTAGGTTCTTCATCTGCTGCCATGGTCTCCACTAAACCCCTTCATATTCCCACTTCCATTCCTACCACTACTGCTCCTATCATTCAACCTAATTCTTCTAATGCATGACATGCTTCTTCTTCGAATATTCCTAATTAACTTCTCTATATTAATATCTACAAACACAAATTCACCAACTGTAATTGGCTACCTCTCGTGCATCTCCATCTTTGGATTCCACTTCACTTCTTTATACTCCTTTTGTACCTTCCATTTCTGCTTATTCACTTCCTCTCAATTTCGTCACTCCCAAGATACCTATTTTCAAAGGCCATGACGGCCCTCAAGAGAATCTTTGAGCATTTCATGTAGCATGTCTAGATTATACGGACAATCACACTTTACTAGTAAATATATTTCCTCGCACTCTCTAAGACTATGCATGTGTTGGTTTTAGGATCTACCTGTCCACTTAGTAACATCTTTTATGCATTTAAGTGATACTTTTCTCACTCATTCTCTATCAATATCAACTCCAAGATATAATATTCTCAACTCACGCAACTTAAATAAAGATCTAACGAACAACTAGTGGATTATGTAGTATGATATAAGAACAACTTAGCTAAGATGTCGAATGTGCTTGCGGACTCTGAGATTCAAGATCTATTCGTCAAAGTCTATTACCTTCTTTAAAAGGGAGTGTCATCTTTGAGACCTCTCCATCATTCTATCATTTGTGTCATACTCTTAAGCTACACAAAACTAAACTCTTATCTATAGGCAAGCTTAAATATCAAATCCATCCATCTACAAATACTACTGAAGCTAAAGTTGTTGTCAACATAGTTTCTAATACTAAAGATCTTTAATGACAACCACCTAAGCATACATATACCAAATTAACCATCACTTTGCATCTTTTATTGCCACAACTTGTTGAGAGAAACCTAATTATGCTTCTTCCTCCACACAACTTGGATCCATCTCATCCAAAAGGTCGTAATTATAATGAAAATTTTAGATGTGACTATCACCAATGTGTTGGTCATTCTACAGATTGATGCTTCAAAATTCGTAATCTTATTCAAGATCTTATCGATAATAATGTAATTGAGCTTCTAGAGCCTACGACTTCTGTACCAATCAATAAAAATCATAAGCTCAAGATATTCAATAATCCTATTTTGAAACATGATAAGAAAGTAGTTGAATCTTCATCCAATCATGCGTATTATGCAGTGCCTCCTCCTGTATCAGAAGCTCTCAATGTTCTAGTTGCTCATGCTGACACATCTCCACCAATCATTAATTTCTATAATCATGACTATCATGCTACATTCTAATATGATCACTTGCACATTATTACTTATATTGGATCCAATTCTATCAATAACAATATGGGTTGATCCATCATTTCGCATAAGCACATGTTCTATTGCACTTTTTGATGCTATTGGCTATCCACTCTCACAAATTTCATATCTAGTTCCGAAATCGTATGGATATGTCAACTTCTAGTAATAGTTGGTCCTCTTACAATGCTTGTGTCTTTTCTTGTGGCACCATCAATAAAAGGGTGTGACATGCTCTTAGGTCTTCCATGGCTCCATGTCACTCAAGATATCATCACCATGCACCACTTGTGTCTAAAGTTCATTCACGACAGTCAAGTCATCACTATCAATGGTGTTCCGCCATGCACCCTATGGTTGCAACCTCCTCTTATGGTTTCCATTGAGCTCACTAGAGAATCTAGGTCCTCGTGACCTATTGAATCAAAAGTACACTCTGATCCTAGCTTGTCAGTTCACACACATCCTACTTAGCCCCTGACAGGTCAGCTAGTCCATCTCATCAATCTAGATCTATCACTCAGACAACTCTGTTACATCAATATACATCACCAGATTGTTTTACTTGACATAGACGTTCCTCACCTTTGTGTACTACTCCACCCAGGTGTCCATCATCTCCAAACTCTACTTCACATAGGGTTTCATCACCTCTATGCTCTTCTCCACATAGGTGTCTATCAATGCCTAGGTCTCATTTGCTGCTACATCTTCGGTCCCTTTCACCGTCGATCTTAGAGCATGATTAAACGCTTTAATATCAACAACCATCAGGTGGAGGACCCTCGTCTTTCACTTTCATCAGATAACACATTCGTCATCATACATGTGGGGACATCATGCTTATTCTTCCTCTCCTCTCTAGCACTATCAGGTGTACTAAATACTAGACACTTCACATCTCATCTTTCAAACACATCTTAACATATTGAGTTTAGTATATCATTACATATGACGCCAATCTAGTTCCAGGTTCCATATTCGAAAATGCTGAGAGTATCAATCTAAAATGAACCCCATCACACTACTCACACTTAGCAGGCAATCTATGGTTTATGCTTATTGATCATCTATTTTATATTGACCCATGTTCAAACCATTCCCAAGACACACGCTTGTTCTTTCTACAGTTTCATTCTGGACTACTGAAGGTTTTTTTTCAATGAAAAACTCATCTCATGCATACACATCCACTCAAGGGGGACACTGCTCCCTATGCATACCTTCACACTGCATACCATGCCATCTCATCCAAAACATACTACATAATGCTTGGTTGCGGCGTAGTCCTAAGCACAACCACTAATATAGATCAGACCCTAGATAGTAGCGCTTAAACTAAACACCCCCTCGGCTCTTCGTGGATTCTGTGACCAGGGGCAGTTATGCAAACATTTTAGTTCAACACAATTTTGGCAGTTACTAAATGAATTTTACAGGAAACACAGTCTAACACTTAACATGCCATGCCACTACACTTTATTTTCTACTTTCAACAGTGGATCGATTGGATCAGGTTTTTACACACCATCTACAGTGGTGTTCACACTTTGGGAAGAAGTTAAAGGGGAGATAACACTAGAATGTCTATTACACTCTTCAAACTTGGAGTGGTTGAGATCGCCCAAAAACTGCATTCAACACAACGAAATGAGACCGGCCCAACCCAAAAAAACTCGATATTCTAAACATCGTTAGGATCTTTTCTGATCTTTTCACTCATCAGAATAGAGGCACATGTCCTTGTGTCATTTTACATATTTTTACCACATTTCTACACGTTTTCATCATATATACAGTATGGGAACTAATGTGTATTTTCATCTCTTTTACAGGTCCGTACAATGGGTAGCAGTAATAAACATCAATCACAAACACACACATAAAGGTGACATCAACAAACATTTGTAAAATGAAAAATCTACACATACGCTCTCACCATAGGGTCATCATCATTTTTTTACTTCCCCTCTTTGATCCCATGCTTCTATTTTATTCACCGCACACTTTTTCGTCTCTTAGCACACTTTTTCAACCTGTTACATGGTTCTCAGGTATCATCTCTTACTGACTGTATGCCTATCGAGCATTTCAACTCAACAACATAAAGTGTGGAAAAAGTAGAGACCAAATCACGCACTTAGGCGTATATTCTAGTCTTGATCACCACGATTCATATGATTTAAAAGCAAGGAAAATGTATAAATGATTCACTATCGTTGGAACATTTTTTATTTCTTGATGTTCCCTTTTGGTCGAACACTCCCTCTTACCATGTATTTCTTTCATACTTGGAATTTTCATCTAGACACCAGTTCCATAAGGATGCCAGGTCAGGTGCGTCCCCGAGAGGTGATTTTTGATCCATTTGAGTCCGTTCTAGCCATTGGACATCTTTCTTTACTAGCGGCCTTTTAGTAGTTACTTATGACCCACGCTGACACAGGGAATATATAAATACAAGCTGGTGATCATAATAAGGACAACAAGACATTAGCTAGCACTAAGGGGTCCGTCGTAATTTCCAATCATTTAATCAACTAGTCAAAATGATGTCACATAAACCAGGGATGGTTCAAGATGTATGTAGAGAAGTATATGAGCTCGAGTACCTATGGAGTTCTCTTTTTGGGCGGTTTTGTTTAGTTGCATTTCCTTGTCTCACTACTCACTTTGGAAAGAAAGTACATGCTACATACTGAAAGATTTAAAAATACCAAAACAGACGAAAGTATATCAAATGCAATTTATGCTACGGAAACAAAGAGGACTGAATAAATAAAAAGCTTGTAAAGGAAAGTTTACTGAAATGACATATTGTTTAAATAAATACAATGAAGGGAAGAGCTGAAACAAAAGAAATAGAGATTGCCATTCAATAATATCAAACCAAGATAATGAAATTGAAAAATAATCCAGTATAAAATCTCTTGCAATGAAATACCCAATCCTCCAAATCCACAGGTCAAGGGGGCCCTTTCTCTACTTCGGGATGAGAGTTTCTAACAAAACTTATACTTCAAAACAACCTGTATGTATATTGATCTAAATAAGGTCTTCACCATTACTCCAAACGTGCAAATGAAAATAACTGCTTCATTACTACTGAAATATGGTAAAAAATAAAAAATAAGAAGCAAGTCAAGGAGGGATTGCTTATAAACAACTGATTACACACACACGCCAAAAATATAGGAAACAAATATTGATAATAACTTCATAAAAGTTCAGACCCGATAAAATTATTGAAAACAGGGCACTATGTATATTTTATTGGGTTGGGGGTGCAAATTCCAAAATGGGTGTGGATATGGACTTGTCTCTTTGACGTACAA